>CM062626.1:25660423-26117923 GCA_025617555.3 Puccinia polysora
TAGTTGGCACTCTTCACCCCTTGTCCAAAGGCGGAAGTGGGTGGGAGAGCCCCAGGAAAGGTGACGGATGAATTCAGTGAGAGCGCGGATGGGCGGATAGAAGATTGGCTTGAAACGGTTGAGTAAATCCTGACAGGCTTGGGATTCACAACTGAGAGATCAAGTGAGATGGGAGATTTGACGGATCCAAGGATTTGCCAAATGCTTGGGGGTGCGGTTGGGATGGATTTGGTAAATCATGGATGAGCGCTGCGCGACGGTAGCAATGAGGAGATTGGGATGCGCAACAACAAAGATGAGGACACGCAATGACAATGGCGGAGATGACAAGCAACGCGCAACGGCAAGGATGATGAGCAACGCGGATGAAGGACACGCGACGCGCATGGATAAAGGAATCGCAGCGCGCGACGCGCGTGGATGAAGGACGCGCAACGCGCAAGGTGCGACGCGCAAGGCGCGCGGATAAAGGACGGTTTGAATGAGCCTGAGGATAAGTTGGTTTTTTTTTTTTTGTTTATGGATTGAGGTCTTAAGGCCGCCAGGGTGTCCTGGATGGGGCACCACATCTCTCCCCAACTTACAGACTGTCCCTATTCTGCTCCCAAGTTTGATGCCATAGAAAAAGGAAGGAAAGAGAGATGATTGAAACCAAAGAATGGCCATTTTGATCTCGAGAGTGGTTGAGAAAAAGATATGTCAATCCAACCGAAAATCCTAGAAGTGGCTGAGATAAAATGAAGGAGGCGTCCCAAGTGCTCACACGCGTGGCATGAAGTAGAGTTTTCACAAAACAACAAGGATCTTGCCCAGATGGTGCACAATTGGGAGGACTTACTTCTGGACCAAGTTGCCTGCACAAGAGTGAAATTCCTTGACCTGATCAGCAGAGAAACTTCTGGCCATCTGAGTACCATCCAGCTCCTCCAAAAGATATGATCCACCTCTAACTTGACGGACTACTTGGTAAGGACCATTCCAGCGGTTAGAGAAAAGCTTTCCCCACTGAGTTTCCAAGGAAAAATTATAAGCCAATACCAGGTCACCAGGGTTTAAAGGGTCCCTGATTTGATTTAGGTGTTTATCTTCCCAACACTGAACTGATTTTGCTCTTGATTCCATCATCTTCTGATAAGCTTTGTTACAAATATCTTCACTCCGCTCTAGTTGCTTTGATCTGGCAACTAATAGGTCAGTAGTTGAGGAAACTTGTTCCCAAGAGATTCCCAAGAAAGACTCCATTTCAAGATCAAGAGGAAGAACAGCCCTCTGACCAAAGATGATTTCATAAGGAGAGTAACCAGTGGTTGGCTTGGTGGAAATTTGATCAGAGAAGAGGACCAAGGGGAGAAACTTTTGACAATTCTTGCCACTTTCACCCGCCAATTTGACAAGAGCAGCCTTCAAAGGAGCATGGCCTCTTTCCACCATGCCTTGTCCTTCAGGATAATAGGGAGTAGTAACTCTATGTTGTCCAGGGAGCGATTGGATCATTTCAGCAAGTTTTCCACCAAATTCCGAGCCACCATCCATAGAATAAGATTGGGCCAAGCCATAACGCATTTTCCAAGTCTCATGAAGGAAAGATGCTACTGATTCAGAGCTGAGGTTCTTAAGAAACTTTTCTTCAACCCATCCAGAAAAATCATCTCTAGCCACAATGAGATACTTAGCTCCACCAGCCTTAATGTGAACCACATCCATAGCAATCCTCCCAAAGACAGTGGACTCTCCAGTGGGGTAAAAAATTTTGGCCGGGCGCCTAAGATCACGTTTCTGGCACACTTCAAAACTCCTACACCATTGAGTGACAGATTTCTTCAGGGATGGCCACCAGAATTGTTCGGATATTTGTTGATAAGTTTTGGTTTCCCCACGATGACCAAGGCCTTCATGGAGATTTTCCAGGATTGAATCTTGCTTAGAAAGGATAGAGACCACAACAAGTGCACAAGGAGTTGCTCTTTTCATAAGCCTAGAACCTTGGACAAAGAAGTTGGAGGACTTCCTTTTAAGGGACCAAAATTCTTTGGCAGAGAGATCAGGGGGTCTTTGGAGAGTTGAAAGGTACCGCTCCAACTTAAGCCAGAAACCTTGCTGGAAACCAGAGTAATTTTGGGAGGAGAAGGCAAAGACAGGGCGGACCAAGGGTTCTTCCTCATCAAAATTCATTCCAACCTCTGATTCATCGTCTCCAATAGGTCATCAAGATAAACCATCAGGCATGGTGAAAGATTTTCCAGGCCTGTGAACAATATCAAAAGAGAACAACTGGATGAAAGCCACCCAACAAGTCATTGGAGCATTTGGGAGGCTGGGGGCGTTGATCATTTCAATAATAGATCGTGCATCAACTTGTAACTCAGAGTGTTGACCCCAAAGGACAGTCTGAAGCTTCTTCAACATTCGGGCCACACCACAAAGTTCAAGTTTTGGCTGGGAGTACCTGGATTCTACATCTGAGAAAAGAAGAGATTCATACAGAGCAGGACAATCCAAACCATTTTCATCTTCCTGGGTAAGAACAGCCCCAACAGATTGATAACTCAAGTCCACTGCCAGCTTGATCTTGCTGGCTCCGGGTCCATAAGTGATCTTTTTCAAAACAATGTCTTTCCCAAAAATTGTTTTGAGCAACTGAAATGATTGTTTGCAGTCTTGGGTCCAAATCCATTCAGCATCCTTCCTGGTTAAGCGACGCAAGGGAATACAGATTTTGGATAATGAGGGAATGAAGATCCTGACATAAGTTACAACACCTAGGAAACCTCTAAATTCCGTTAAATTTATTGGGGTAGGCCAGGAGATGATTTTGTTGACTTTAGAGGGTGCCATCCTTCTTCCATCCTTGCAGACTATATGACCAACAATTTCCAAGGCAGGGACACAGGCGGCAAGTTTTGATCCAGAGACAGTAAGGCCAGATTCCTCAATTCAAAACAAAATTCTTTCCAAGACAGTAGCATACTCCCAGACAAATTGTTGGATTCCTGAGTGCCAAGGTAAGAGCTCATTATCATAGTCAGAAACTGGCCCTTTAATCCCACCATCATTGATAAAGATACCCGCATGATCCGGGATTTCGTCCTGGAGGATCCACATCATCTGAGCCTGATAGACTGCAACCAAGTTGGTGGCACCTTGAGGCAATCGAGTCAGCTGAAATCAACCAAGGGGAGTATTGAAAGTAGTGAGGGGATGAGAAATAGGATGCAAGGATTGTTTGTCATAGCCACCCATAATGTCACCTAAACCATAGCAAGCTCTCCCAGAGAAGGATTCAACAAATTCTTCAGTGGCAGGCGGCACGCCAGAGTCTTTAATAGTAACTTTATTAAGAGGTTGGAGATCATGAACTACTCTAAGTTTACCATTACTCTTTAGAACACAGAAAACAGGACTGGAATAGCTAGAAGTTTATTGTTTGTATAAACCGGTTTGGACTTGTTTGCGGACCAACTTGATGAATTTGTCAACTTTAGCAGCAGGGATTGGGATCTTTTTCTTTTGCCAAGGTTCATGTTCAACTACAGGGATGATGTAAGGAAGACCATAGGATTCTTTCAAGAGTCCTCTCTCTTCTTCACAGAATGAAATAGATTTTTCCCTTAGAGACAAAATATTTTTGATCAAATTTAACTCATCAGGAAGAAGCCATCCATCTGGAAAAAAGTTGACCACTTTCAGACATTCTTCAGTGACCCGACCAGAGGGAATAAATGGACCAGTGAGGGATTTGGATAGACCACAGTAAGGATTGCGGGATAGCGGAGGACGCATAAGAGGAGGATTGAGGTTGAGAGGCATTGGTTGGTTGACTGGCTGGACCTTCTTTGCAACTGGTTTGTACTTGGTGGAAAATGAGAGGAATCCCTGCTTCCTCCAAGCATTGACCAGTGAGACCTGACTACAAAAACTGAGGCCGTGTTCCAACATCTTCCAAGTCCGATGTTTGGCTGCGTCCTTGAAAGGTGCCTTCTCCATAAAAGAGGATCCAAAAGATAACACATTGCTCACATGTGTGGCACAGGGTAGAGTTTTGAAAACAACAGTAGTAGAAGCCCCTGGTGGTGCACAATAGGGAGGAATTACTTCTACCCCAAATTTCCTCCACCTAAGACCAAACTCCTTCATACTAAAGCTACCAAGAAAAGAATTGAGATCAAGATCTAGTTTAGACTCATTGCGGAGATTTGAAACCGGAATAGAGGATGAGTGATCAGGCTGAAAAGAAAAAGAAAAAGAAGATAAAACAGATCCAGACAGAGAAGAAATATTTTTTGATTTTTTGGATTTTTCACATGTTTGGGTTTTGATCTTATTTGGATGAGAAGAAAATGATGAGGAAAAAGAAAGATATGCCTCTGAGGTGGGAGTTGGTCCATGATTTGAAGTCTGAGGCTGAGGAGAACTACAACTATCAGTAGGGCCAACTATTCTGCTAAAAAATGAGGATGAAAGGAATGAGAGTTTTCTTTCTGCTTTCCTTTCAGGACAGATTTGGGAGGGTGACCAGGGAAGTCTTTTTCCCAAAAACCAGAATCCAAAGAACAAAGGGGGACTTCAATTTTTCTGCCATCAGCATCAGGGAGGAGAATTCTCTCCCCAACTTGATCAGAAAACATCAGGGTAGCACCAAAGTCCATTAAGAAAGGCCTTCCCAAGATCATGGGACCATCCAGACGAGTGATCCAGAATTGACAGGTGCCAACAATATTTTGACCAATTCAAACAGAAATATCCTCAGCAATACCAACCAGTTCACAGGACTGATTCCCAATTCCATAAACCGCAGAGTTGAAACTGACCCTTGGGCTAAGTTTAAGCTTTCAGGCCATGGAGTCCAAAATCAAGTTGAGCTGAGAACCCGAATCCACAAGGAGAGAAACCGTTTTAGTTGAATCACCAAGACAACATGGAAGAAAACCAAGAGGAAAGGAATACAGGTTGGTATCTGAAGAGGGATCTGTTCCACCAGAATCCTCTATCAGAGTACCAGAGGAGACTTTTAAGTTTTCCGGACCAATCTCCACACGTCAACAAGAAACCCATTTCTTCATCCCTTCTGCCACAGATGGAGAGATCGACAGGAGTTCAGCCACAGATAGATCAGGGATTTTAAGATCAGAAATTTTCTTTTAATACTCCTTCCACAGCATTAGGGTAGTCCTTGGAGATGCCCCTCTCAAATCAAACTTTGGGCTGGGCGGAGGGAGGAAGATCAGGTGTAATAGGTGATGGAAGAGGATCTGAGGGTTGGGCAGGTTGAAGAGGGGGAGGATCAGAGTTGTCTTGGAACCTTTCCATAAGTGGTTCCCTTTCTACTTCCATGTCTTCCACATCAGAGGAAGGAGGCTCAGGTGAAGATTGGCGTTTAACGGGTTTTCGCAGAATGGAGGATGGAACAGGAGGAGACTTATGAGTTCTTGGTTCCTCATGGCGTTTCCTAGCTGGATTGGATTGATAGGTGCCAGGGAAGCTGGAAGAAGTGATAGCTGGGGGATACCAAGGTTGCAGGGTTCCACAGGAAAATCAAAAATCCACAGAGACCAAGGATGCTTTCTTAGGAGTTGGTGGTTGGTATGAGGCCACCACATGACCAATTGGTCAAGACAAATCAAAAGGGATCAAAGCACCGTTAGGAAGGAAAAAATTATTTCCCTTCTGCTCTACTATCTTCTCCTCCTTGTCTTTCTGGAGTTCAGGACATCTACCGGTACCATGGCCTTCCTATGGCAATAATAACAGACTATAGTAGACTTAGGAACAGAATTAGCAGGTTTAGGAGTGGCTAAAGAGGATATTTTCTGATATATTTTATTCTCAAATGCCTGAAGTAATTTAGTGATCTCATCTATAGTAGGTGTCTCCCGGTGAGTCTGAGGATTGGGTTTAGGTCTGGGATTGGCCTCCATCTTATTCATGATTTTGTTAGATGCTTGAAAAGAGGGGGCAAGGACTGGTTCAGTGATTTTAGGTTTTTCAAAGGTTAGAGCTGTTTGAAATTTCATCACTTTATCCACAGTATTCCTAAGAACCATGAAAGCAGGGAGCTTTAACCAATTGTCTCTTGTCGTGATCATGGATCCAGATTTCACCAATTCATCCTTAATTCTTTCCTGCACTCCTGGAGAGAAAGACTGAAAAAATTGCACTTGAATTTTGTCCAATGTATCAATGTGATTGTTCCGGATAAGATAGGACTGGATAGGGTCCCAAGATTTTCTGAAAGTCTGATAGTCAGAGGCTGAGGAGATACCACCATTGGAGATCCATTGAGAAACCAGGGCATCCAAGTCTTGCAAAGTAAATCTGGCTACATCTATTTTTCCCCAATAGGCCAACATAGCCTCCTTCAGGAGCTGCCAGTTGTGAGTTTCAAATCCCTCAAACAATTTGATAACCTCCATAACTTTGTCAGAAGAGATAAAAAACCGTAACTGATAAGCCATATCATATTCACTGGCACCATCCACTTCCGCAGCCATCTCATAGGAGTCCAGGAATTGTTTGACATTGGTCCCATTGAAGCCTAAATTTTTGTTCTGAGGTTTGATTTTGACCATCTTGGCCCGAACAGCTAAAGAGGATCCAGCAGATTCCATGTTGAAGGGTTCCTAAGAGATTCAAACGAGCAGAGTTCGAAGGTGGCTCACAAGTGCGGCAAGAGTAGAGTTTCACAAAAACGACAAGGATCTTGCTCAGATGGTGCACAATTGGGAGGACTTACTTCTGGACCAAGTTGCCTCCACGGGTAAGATCTGAAAAAAAAAGAACAAACAGAAAAAGAAAGAAAAGAAAGAAAAAATCGGATTGGATTTTGGAGTTGATTCTTCAATTTGGGACTGTAAATCCCAAGGTTGCTGGTTCAATCCTGGCCCGGGGGACAAAATGTAATACTCCAAACCGTGCTAGGCCGTGGAAGTTCTGCGGAGGGGAAAGGTGCTGTTTAGTCTGCCCTCCTGAGTGTTACAAAAATATTTAAATGTAACCAAGATCAAGGTCCAGAACCTGGTAAATGAGGAATCAAGGAGTAGAGGATAAGGATGATAATAGTTTGGTAGCAACGGAACAGCACTATCTGAGACAAGATTATGCAGGGAAAAACTTGAACAAAAGAAGTTAAAGTCTTCTTAGAGTTCAAAGAACAAAAGCTATTGTATGTAAACAACGCCCACAAGCTAATAACTCTGGTTGTCAGCAGAAGATTGGGGATGATCAACTCAAACCCAAGCAACCTCCAGGTTCTCAATGAACCTGCCCAACTCTCCACAATCAAGCGCTTGAAGGGTACCAGATAACTGAGGGTGGCTGTACAAGACAAAGCACAATGTTTAAGAAGCTCTAAAACAAACAGTAACTGATTTGAAGCAAGGATAACCTCAACACTTCTCAAGGGACTCAAGAGTAGGCTGGCAGAATGCAACTCCAAAGAAGCTAAGGGGAGGTATAACACTCCAGTTCTTAAGCTTAATAATACCTCTTCAATCAATCGTGATTGGCTCCAGAAAGGTGATCAGGGATCAGGACCAGTATGGTCAGAGAAAGGGATCAAGGAGTGGTATGACACACTCAAAAATTCCAACAGACAGAATCTTTCTTCAACCAGCAAGGCTATTGGTTGGTGATAAGGATCAGGGATCAAGGGTTGAGTATGGAGGCTCAAGGATCAAAGGTGTGCTGATTTCATGCTGGATGATTCCATGCTCTGATGATCAATCAAAAAGGCAGGGGAGAGCCCCTCCTTATATGGGCAGGAGGCCCTGTTATACTATGTACAACGGATTCTACAAATAGAGCAAAAAAAGAAAAGGAAATCATGTGGTCACTCGCGTCCGTCCGTGGATGGGCGCACGCAACAATACCAGAATCACCCACCCCTCGTCCGAAGGCAGACGGGGTGGGAAAGAGAAATGAACCAAACTGCCGCGGATGTCCGCGGGCGGTAGTTGGCACTCTTCACCCCTTGTCCAAAGGCAGAAGTGGGTGGGAGAGCCCCAGGAAAGGCAAAGGATGAAGTCTGTGAGAGCGCAGATGGGCGGATAGGAGATCGGCTTGAAACGGTTGAGTAAATCCTGACAGGCTTGGGATTCACGACTGATAGATCAAGTGAGATGGGAGATTTGACGGGTCCAAGGATTTTCCAAATGCTTGGGGGTGCGGTCGGGATGGATTTGGTAAATCATGGATGAGCGCCGCGCGACGGTAGCAATGAGGAGATTGGGACGCGTGACGACAAAGATGAGGACGCACAACAACAAAGATGAGGAAGCGCAATGACAACGGCGGAGATGACAAGCAACGTGCAATGGCAAGGATGATGAGCAACACGGATGAAGGACGCGCAACGCGCGACGCGCGCGGATAAAGGACGGTTTGGATGAGCCTGAGGATAAGTTGGTTTTTTTTTTTGTTTATGGATTGAGGTCTTAAGGCGGCCAGGGTTTCCAGGATGGGGCACCACAGCGCTGGTACCAAATATCAATGGCTTAGTTGTTGCATTTACCATATTGGATGTTTGTTTTTTCCAGAAAGACAAGAATAAAAATGGATGCCCATTTTCCAGAAAAAGGACATCAAAGGATGTGTTATGCTCCCGTAGATCATTTCACACCCCATAATTCAAATTAAAAGAAATATGATCAAATATGAAGTCCTGTGTCAATTCCTTACTAATTTCTTTTCTACAGGGGCATTAAATTGCCCAAGGTTGATGTCTGGTTTCTGGAAACAGGGCATCAACATAAATTTAACTAGACACATAGAGTAAAAGCATGGTGTGAAGAAGGAAAAAGAAACAGCATAATGTGGAATGTAGATAGTCTAGTTTTGAAATGATCTACTGGGGCATAACACTGCTTCAAGGTGATGCCCGGTTTCTGGAAAATGGGCATCACAGGAAGTGTTATGCCCCCCTAGAGAGTGAAACACCACAAGATTCCAACTAAAATAAATCTTTTCAAATTAGGAGTGCCACAAATTTACTTGCTTATTTTTCTCTAATAAATCCCATCATCATCTCATTACCCCACATCACATTGCCACCTTTCTCAACATGTCCAATCAAAATTCCCAGCAGAGTCTTTCCCAATCACAAGTTTGGATTGACCATGCCATAGGAATCCTGAAAGGAAGATGGGCTAGCTTACGGGAGATGCAAAACAAGCTTCAAAATTTAAAGGAAATGAAGATCCTCATCAACTGGATTATCACTTGTGTAATCCTTCACAACCTTCTTTCCAACATCAAGGATGAATGGGACAAAATATTTGAAGAAGATATTCCTGATCCTCCTTAAGTCATGCAGGTCTCATCTTTTACCTTATCTTTGGCCATGAGAGAGCGGATTCTACCCCTCACACTTGCTCAATTTGATGTGTAGCATTTGGTTTTTAAATAGGTTAAATACCTTTTTTGGTTTTAGTTGTTCAACCAAGCATCCAAGGCCAACTTGGATTTTTTTTTTTTTTTTTTTTGGATTCCCCGCAATGCAACACCTGTTTTCACCCCCGTTTCTTTCAATGCCTGACCTTTTTCTGCATGACCCATTCTTCTCCCCCCATGCTCCCAATGTTATAAAACAAATCAAATCCCGTCTTGATCCTCACCCTAAGCAAAGCAGTTGCATGGGAGGGAACAAGATGGAAGGAGATATGTTGAAAAACATGAAGAGAGGTGGAAAGCAGACGGATGACCCTTGCTTCTCCCGTCATGCTCCAAATTTTATACAACCAATCAAATCCTGTCTTGATCCTTACCCCAAGCAAAGCAGTTTCATGGGAGGGAACAATATGGAAGAAGATTTTTTGAAAAACATCAAGAGAGGTGGAAAGCAGAGGGCTCTTTGGCAAAAGAGGGCCCAAATGAGAGAATCCAAAATCTCTTTGGAAGTGGCTGAAGAAGGGTTTTTGGAAAAGATTCTATGTTCTAGACAAAAAACAATGATGGACCACCACATCGCCTCCTTCTCTTCTTTGGAATTTGGATCCCGCCTCACTGCTTTTGACTGTTCACCACATATCACTTTCACCTCTAATGGCTTCTACAACTGTCCCCATATTGACAAAGGTGACCTCTCAGACTATTTGTTTTTACTTGTGGTTCCAACAAAAAAATCAAAATGAAAAATGATTGACAACAAGGATGAATATCAAGTATCTGATGGGCAATTTTTTTTTCCTGACTTAGGTTTTGGTATTGATTTCAAAGAAAAGGGTATTGTAAAAATGTTTTGGGAGGAAAATAAGTACAAACACTGCACTTTTTTTATCTGTGGACACTTCCACTCATACAAGGATGGCTATGTCCATGCAAATCAACAAAACCACCAGGAACAACTGCAGTGACTTAAAACATGGGGCAATATACTCTAGAAAAAAAATGTAAATAAAAATAAAAAATATTGGTTTATTGGTGGAGTTTCAAATAGTCTCAAACATTTTAGTAATCAAAAATAAATTTTTATTTTTCTTTTATTTTTAAAATTTTTAAAGTAAATATATTTACAAGCCAAGCAAAATATTTTTTTTATTTTCAAAATTTTTAAAGTAAATATATTTACAAGCCCAGCAATCAAGTGATTTCCTTGATTTCATCCACAGTTCTACTGCTACCAATACATGCCATGGCTACAGACAAACTATCTTTTTTTCTGTGGCTAGCCTTTACCTCTCCTTTTGGAGTCAGACTTCCTCTCAATCCTTCTCCTTTTCCTCTTTTTTAAACTCCAGCTCAGCCTGTTTAATTTTCCACTCAGCATCCAAATTTTTTTGATGAGCCAAACTCTCAGGTTTTTTCTTTTTACAATCCATAGCCAGTTGAAAATCCCACTTCTCCTTTTCAAACTGAATTTTTTCAGATTCAATTTTTGATTTCACTTTTTTTCATAGGGGAATAGGAATGAGCTGGATTTTTAAAGCAAGGAGAATTCAACATGCTTACTTGAATCTTGCTTCTCCATGACATCCTCAAAGCCAGAAAAGCTTAAATTATTTCTCCTCTTTTGACGGCTATGTGGGTTGATGTTGATGGAATTTGAGGCCTTTTGCTTTCACTTTGCAGAGGAGATTTGTGTTGGAATGGTTTTGCTCTCATTTGAAGGGGATGTGGGAGGCCCCATTTGCTTGAGTTTTTGGCCAATCAGGAACGGATGGGCCTGTATTTTTAAAATCTAAATCAGTCAGGATTAACCAGACAGAAGAGAAAAGAACTTGGGTGCTTACTTGAGCAGATGTTGATGGTATTGGCAATACAGGAATAACATCCTCCTCATTGGCCAAGTTCTCCAATTCTTCCACCACAGGAAGAGAGCAATCAAAATAAAGAAGTGAGGGGTCCAAGGCCCTGTTTGACTCATCAATCAATGCTGAAGTAGATGCAACTGGAGCTGACTGTGTTTGAATATCCTCCTTGGCATCAGATGGGGGCCACTCATAGGTTTCTTTAAAATCACCATTGCTAGGCTGAGCATCCCCAGCCAAGTCCTCAGCGTCAACTGAATTGGATTGTTGGGCATCAAAAGCAGCTAGGGGGGTTATGTTTGCCTTCTTTCCAAAGATTTCATCCATTTGAATATAAAAAGGAAAAATGGAGTCCAACTTATCAACCAC
Source organism: Puccinia polysora (assembly GCA_025617555.3). Classification (NCBI taxonomy): domain Eukaryota; kingdom Fungi; phylum Basidiomycota; class Pucciniomycetes; order Pucciniales; family Pucciniaceae; genus Puccinia; species Puccinia polysora. The sequence goes on from CM062626.1 coordinate 25,672,033, forward strand.
CAAGTTGATTCCTTTGGCTTTGTCGGAGTTGGTGATACCAAAGTCAGTGGAGATTGACATGGAGTGGGCCTTTTTGTAATTTGCTCAATAATTCTTCAATTTCTCCCTCATCTTTTTGGATTACAGATCCAGCCTACCTTTGGTTTTATTCTTGAGTTCATTAGCCACCAGGAGATGACCATTGATCTTGGAGGATGGAGGTTGGCCAACGCATGTTTCATTGTTGCATCCAAAGAAAGCATTGTAGTTGGAGGGAATTTTGAGCCATTTTACCAGGATGATTTGATCAGCTCTCTTGAGCTGAATTGAGTCTTTGGAATCTGTTGGGGGAGGATTGTTGGATCTTGAGTTCCTGGAGGATTTTTGCTTTTTTCCATTGGTTTTTTTAGTGGACTTGCGGGGAAGGATTGTGAAGGGGCCATTTAAAAAGATTAAGAGGGATGAAGGGATGAAGCAATAAAGTGATGAAGCAATCAAGTGATGAAGGGATGTGATGAAAGTGGGGATGAGTGATGAAGCAATAAAGTGATGAAAGAGGGGATGAGGGAAGAAGCAATAAAGTGATGAAGCAATGAAGTGATAAAGGGATGTGATGAAAGCAGGGATGAAGCAAAGAAGCAATGAGAGGATGGATGTGATGAAAGCAATAAAGAGATGAGAGTGATGAATCAAGGTGAAATTTATGAACTGATGAGTTGATGAGACTGATGAAGTGATGAGAGCAATTAAAATAAAAATTTTTGGATGAGGTTGGAGGTAGAATTTATCCAATGAGGCCGGAGGTTGAAATTTGGGGTGATTATGTGGAATGACACAGTTGAACTGGTGAAAGCCTTTATATACTTTATTTGAAATAACCCATTTATTTCCAGGTAACTCTGAAACTTCTGATCTGAAATAAGTGGTTTATTTTATTTTTAATGGCAGGTTTGAAATGGCAGATTTGGGTTGAAACGCACCATTAAAAAATGGCTGGTTTGCTTGACTCTGATACACCCTAATAAAAGAGCATATCATCCTGCAGACAAATTTAATTCCTCCTACGTTACTCTGGGATTTTTTAAATAACCAATATTTCAAAAAATCACCATGGTTGAGCAATTCAGCACCTAAGCTTTTGCATTGCATATTTTGTCCTTGTAAAAATGAATCATGTATTTCAAAGAGCATTCATTCTTCATTGGTGTACCTGCCAATATTAAAAGTCATTATCTGACTTAGAAATATTATCAAACATCAAAATAGCACTGAAATTTTCCAATCTCTTTACATTTCTTGGTCCAGAGTTTGTAAAATTCAGGGATTTGGGTTTCATTCATTCCCATGGAAAGTGCTTGAAAAATTGATTTATTCCATTGATGCTCCAAAGTTTGAAGGAATCTATTATCATCTAAGATATGTTTAATTTCAGTTATTCTATCATCAAAATGGTCCAGCTCATCAATTTTTTTGAGCATGCTAAATTTTAGCCCATTCAAAGAATAAACTTGAGATTCACTCAGATTCTTGCTCATATTAAGCTGCTTCTTTCAATTGCTTGCTGGAGTAAATTATTTATTGTGATATAAATAGCTTAGATTTTGTATGTTGGAGGGATGAGGAGTTTAGAGAGAAGTGGAGGAAGCAAAAAACTCATCTATTTTTACTTTAAATTCCAGCTGTTTTCCCACACAAAAATGAATCTCATGCATCATGCACCCCTACCTAGATAACACTTCATGAAGAGCTTCAAAATAATGTTTCAAAATGTAATTTCTTTTATTTATAATACTCCATGTAAAACTTTGGAAGATTAATTTATTAATTTCTGAAAGCTGTGAAATTAGGATAAAAAACAATTCATTCTTCCCCAATTCAACATAAATAGCCCAATTCACAGCACATATAATTTTGATGTGCCATGTTTTCTAGTGAATTTTGTAAACAGTTTCAGCTTCTGATTTCTAGCACTTGAGAAATCCATTTGCCAGAATTGCAGAAAAAATAAAACCAAGCAAAAATTTCCCTGTGTATCCAAATTTTGCTGCTGATGTGCACACTTGAGGAAGCTCTTGCATGGTGGATCTAAAATATGTATCATCCACTGCAATTATTACCATTTTGTTGGGCTACTGAGAAATCGGCTTTTCATGTAATCAAAAGATATTTTTCAAGTTTTATACCATTGTGTCCTCAGTAGATATTTATCTTTTTAGCTGTGGCTGTATGTAGCATCAGATGAGTGATCCTATGTATAGCTGGAACATTGGAGTGCAAAGTATTATATCATTATATTCTGATTCAGGATGAAAACTGCTTATATTAAAATGGTAAACATGGACCTTTGAAACTGTGTGACCTTTTTTCAATTCCCAAGAGTGTCACTCTTTTTATGATTATCAGAAGTTTTTTAATTTTAAACCTCTCAATATAATCAAATGGGCAACAAAAAAATGTGAAATAAGGATTTTATATGGTTTTTTGTGATTTAAATGTGAAATTATGCTTTTTAGAATGTGTATTTTCAATTTTTTTATTTTTTTTGAAATAAATGCGTAGTGATCTCTTTAGAAATCAAACAGCTTTTAATTAATTAATTTGTAGAAAGAAGTATGCAGAAGCTAAGAAAAACATGGTTTGGAAAAATGGTCATGAGAGATAATTTCAGATTTTTCACATTATCTTCATACAAGAAAAATTTTATCTCACCTATTTTTTCTTCAATATTAAATGATCCATTGAAACCCCAAATTTCCTGGTTTCTGGACCATATTAAATGGTAGGTGATATTTTTGACAATTTATGAATCAAATAAGACGGAAGGTAAGTAATTGAAGAAATATTTACTTGGAAGGAATGAAATTGGGTTAAATTATTTGAAAGTCATAAAGCTCTGAAAGAGATGAAACATCAATCTGAATAAAATCAAAGAGAAAACAGGAAGAAATCAAGGGGATTCTTAGGGGGAAAATATTGGAAAATCAAAAGGCAACTTTGATAATTCATGCAGAAACCAATTTGCAACACAGTCAAAAGTTGGAAGAATCAAATGAGAATTCATTGGTCACTTTTGAAGAATTTAAGAGGAGACTCAGAAGCAATAATGGATCAACTGTGTTTCCATCTTTGTGAAATCTACCAGAAACAAAACAGGTTTCTGTTAAATTGAGGAATTGAGTGAACACAAAACTGGAGACTGAGAAGACAAAGACAAGTCAATGAGAGATTGAATCTGGTGAGACAAATTGCAGCGTGAGAGCAACAAACATTCAGCCAAGTGAGGTGAGATTGATAGAGGTGAACAGGCGCTGAGTGTTTGGGAATATGGACGGGTAAGTTGGGTTGATAGGACTAATGAAGAAGCAGAATCAAAGAAGATCGACAGGACTGGAAAAGGTCAGATCAATGAGATGGAAAGTATGAAACCGTAGATGAACACGATATCTCACCGGGCACACGGACAGGACAGGTTGAGTTGTGAGAAGGATTGAGTCGAGAAAGGAAAGAACAGAAATAAGAAATAGAATGAAACTAGTCGAGTGAAAATGTTAAGTTGGACGTGAAGGTTGAGTCAGATGAGGTTGAGTCAAATGGGAAAAATGAGAATGACCAGCAGACAAAAATCGAGAGGATCCAATGAAGTTTTGTGATGAGAAGAGATGAGGAAATGAACCGGGTGCACTTCAATCTTAGGAGTGAAGTGTCTTCACCTGTGAAGTGACATTGAGCGCAGCAATGGGTACAAGTCAGGAGATGAAGTTAGCGTAAAACTTAACACCCCTCCATGCCCAATGAGATATTGGGAGGAATGCGAGAAGATTCAAAAAAAGGAAATAACAGCGATATGCTTTGAATGGAAGAAGCCTTGGTTAGTGAGTCAGCTTTCATTTCCGTAGATCTCACTAGCTTAATTTCGATTTTCTTGTTTGCTAATTCGTCTCTCATCCCCTTAGTCTTTAAGTCCAGATGGCGCGTTTTCGAGTTCAATCCGAACTTTCTAATTTTATCTTCCAGACCACTGTTATCTATGTGAAGAGGTATAGATTTGGGCGACGTTGCAAATATTTCATCCATCAGGGCTTTGATCCATGTTGCTTTGTGATATGAATCAACCAGCGCGTTTAGTTCAGCATCCGTGGAAGACCACGTTATATTCTTTTGCTTACAACTGTTCCAAGAAACAAGACTACCAAAGGTTACACAGAGATATCCCTTTTGAGACTTTCGAGTGTTGGGATCATCCGCCCAGGAAGCATCTGAGGATACTTCCAGAGCATTTGATTGAGGTCAATACTTGAGCTCGATTTGGTAGTGTTGTGTATATTTGAGATACTTCCACATTTTCTTCAACTCGTTCCAGTGTGTGATGCCGGGTTTGGTGTTAAACCGAGCTAAACTCGAGACGGCAAAGCTGACGTCGGGTCTCGTGAAACAGGCTATGTGGTTGAGGAGCCCTATAACGGATCTGTAGTTGATATTCAGAGCTTTGAATTGCTCGTGTTCGTCATCTGAGGCCGGGGTAAGTTGCAGGTTTCGAGTAAGCGGAGTGGATGAGCCTTTACAGCTCGTCAGCCCCAATTCTTCAAGCCCATGTTGAATGTGATTTGGTTGGCTGAGAAGGATCCAATCTGTTTCGACCTCAATCTTCATCCCAAGTATAGTGTTGGGGTCTTGACTTGCGGATCCCTTGAATTTTTCCAGGAATTTTGCTTCAAAGTTCTCTCCGTTCCCTACCAGAATCAAATTGTCAACATGGAAGAACAACCTGGATTTTCTGTTGTTCGATAAATATAGACAGGGATCGCAGGCGGATTTGTAGAAACCAATTTCTTTGAACCATGACGTTAATGTTTTGTACCAATTTTTGGGGGATTGCTTCAATCCGTAGAGAGATTTTTTTAATTTGAGATATTTTGACTTTCGCTTCGAACCTTTTGGAGTTTGAATGAAGACTTCCTCGTCTATTTCTGAATGCAAGAACGCACTTTTTACATTGAATTGACAGACTTTCTGAGAGGATTTCAGGGCTTACACAAGCAGAAGTCGGAGAGTTGAAGGTTTTCCCGTGGGCGCAAAAGTCTTGAAATAGTCTAGTCCCTCGATTTGACTACATCCTTGCACGCAGAGGCGCGCCTTATACTTTACTGGGTCACCATGGCAGTTTTCTTTTAGCCGGTAGATCCAGGTAGTTCAAAGCGGGTTTGCCTGATCAGGTCCGTCATATTCCTCCCAGACGCCGAATAACTCGATGGATGAAAGCTCCGTGTCCATTGCGTTGATCCACTTCAGACTTTCTTTGCATGTGACAGCATCATTGTAACTTTTTGGTACGTAGTAATGAAAGAACCCATAGCGCTGAGGCGGTTTGATCGAGGATCGGTCTCAAAGGTTTCTAAGTGGTTGAGTGGGAGGTGCAGGGTCAGACTGCTTTTGTCGCAACGTTGATCTGCTCGTAGCAGGCTCGGGGACAGAATTCTCTTGGAAATCCACTGAATCTTCTGACTCTGGATCTTGCTGAGATTCGTCGCACTCCAATGCTGAATCTGAGTCTTCATTTGGTTCCAATCAAAACTTTGTGAAGGCAGGATTATTTGGGTGTTCCGTCTGCGGGTCTCCCAATCTTTCCGGTTCATTGATGCGCTGGTTGATCTCTTTGTCGTCTGATGTGATTGAAAGATTTGAGTTTTGAGGGTTAGGCATCTTGAGGAACTTGACGTGCTTTGTAGAAATGATAGAGTTAGATTTAGTTAGGATTCGATAAGAGTGGAAGACCGGATTGAAGCCTACTAGGATTCCTTCCTCTCCCTTCTCCTTGAACTTATAACCTTTATCTCTCCTCGTGAGAAGGTAAACGCAAGGACATCCCACAGGTTTCAGATATGATCTTGGCAGGGAATGCCCATGTACTTGGAACCAGGGGGATTCGGAGTTGGTCTCTCTGGGAATTTGATTCAACATGAAGGCGCTCAATTTGATAATCTCGTGCCACTGATTTGCTGAAATTTGACTGTCCTTTAGTATGGTTCTTGCCAACTCTGAGATGGTTCGGTTCGCTCGCTCTGCCTTCCCATTATGCTCAGGATGATACGGTTTGGATACCACTCGCCGAATGTGATGTTCATTGTAGTAATTTTGTAGTTTTTGATTCACAAATTCAGATCCACCGTCCGAACATACCTTGGAAGGATAATACCCGCGTTTTTTATTCTCCTTTTCAATTAGATCAATGATAACTTCAGAGGTTTCTTCCTTAGATCCCAGAGGAAAGGCCCCAATGTATCCTGAAGCGCTATTGACAAGAGTGAGAATGTACCAATGCCCCGCCTTTGACTGAGGTTTGAGTGGTCCCATAAGGTCCAAATGAATCCGCTCAAAAACTCTTTTTGCTTTAGTGGATGTTTCCTTGAAGGACGATTTAGTTATTTTGCTCTTGACACAGAAGATGCATTCGAACTTTCTTTTGACTTCAGACAAAATGTGTTTTGTGAATTGTTTGAGTCTTGACAGTGACGCGTGCCCATAGTTTTGATGAATGTCCATGAGCTCGTCCTCCTGGGTAACAGCCAGATTTGCAGAGTGAGCTTGAATCTGATTTCAATTGAAGTTAGGCATTTCTAGGGAGTAAAGATTGTTTACAATCGTGCCGTTGAAAAGTCTTACACCGTCTTTGGACACCTCAAATCCATGCTTGCCAGCTTTCAGCAAGCATCCGGCTTGATTTAAAGCACCGGCGCTAATCAGATTAATGGTCAGGTTTGGAACGTAGAAAACATTGGACAGTTCAAGCGTGAAATTCCCCCAGACAAGTATTGCCGTTCCTTTACCTTTAATCTCAAGTTCTGCGTCTCTCTTTCCGGTTTTGATGGTCTGGTCTTCACAGGGCGACAGTTCCTTGAAATATCTACTGTCATTAATCATGTGTATTGATGCCCCGCTATCAAGGATAAATTTTGAGTTAGAGTTACCGTGGTCGATCCACATTGAAAGAAGAGCAAGGTAGTGAGCCACAGGATTATTTTTGGTTTGCGTTCTACGAGACTTCCACTTCGCTTGGTCTTCTTTCCACCAATCAGGCGCAACCTCTGGATGAAGATGCCAGCAGCTGTCGGACGAATGGTGCTTATCTTGCTTGGGATTGTGGTAAACCTCAGTACATCTCTTTCTTTCGCCTTGTTTTTCGGAGTTATTTGACCCACTGGTTTTGAGATTAGTAAGAGCCACTTCCGTCCTTGAATGTTGAATGTTTTGAGACGTTTGTGCTCGAGATTCGTTATTCAATTGGGTAAGGTGATTCAATACATATTCCACTGTGAGTTCCTTGTCCGTGTGCATAATTTGGCGTTTGAAGTCCTTCATAGATTTGGGGAATTTAAAAAGTAGGTGGTATGCCAGAATGTCGTTGGGAAGAATAATTCCAACTTCCAACAATTTCTTGAGGCTCACTTTTGCCTTGGTGATAAAGTCCTCAATCTCGTCAGACACAAATCGCAAGTATAGAAAATTGTTGAAAACCCTCGCCCTGTTTGAAGCCTGGGACAATGCGTATTTGTTGATAATCGCCTTCCAGAGTAGTTTAGCAGAGTTCTTATTAGTAGGTGTGACGATGTTATTGTGCGTAGCTGCCTCAAGCCTGGAGATTATCAGGAGCTTGATTTCGTCGTTGACGTTGTTTTCTAGCGTTGAAACATCATTGTTAATCGATTTTGAGCATCCACGAACGTCAAGGATGGCATCCATTTTGTCCTTCCAAACGCCATAGTTGTCATCGCTCAGACTGGGGATTGTGTCAAGAGCTGACTTCAGCATGGCCTGCCTGAACCCTTCCGAAATGGCTGAGTTAGTTCTTCCAGTTTTGTTGTAGCATTTTGAAGTTCGAGGTTGAGTCGAGACCTTTTGGCTTTTAACCATGTTAAATTGAGGAATTGAGTGAACACAAAACTGGAGACTGAGAAGACAAAGACAAGTCAATGAGAGATTGAATCTGGTGAGACAAATTGCAGCATGAGAGCAACAAACATTCAGCCAAGTGAGGTGAGATTGATAGAGGTGAACAGGTGCTGAGTGTTTGGGAATATGGACGGGTAAGTTGGGTTGATAGGACTAATGAAGAAGCAGAATCAAAAAAGATCAACAGGACTGGAAAAGGTCAGATCAATGAGATGGAAAGTATGAAACCGTAGATGAACACAATATCTCACCAGGCACACGGACAGGACAGGTTGAGTTGTGAGAAGGATTGAGTCGAGCAAGGAAAGAACAGAAATAAGAAATAGAATGAAACTAGTCGAGTGAAAATGTTAAGTTGGAGGTGAAGGTTGAGTCAGATGAGGTTGAGTCGAATGGGAAAAATGATAATGACCAGCAGACAAAAATCAAGAGGATCCGATGAAGTTTTGTGATGAGAAGAGATGAGGAAATGAACCGGGTGCACTTCAATCTTAGGAGTGAAGTGTCTTCACCCGTGAAGTGACATTGAGCGCGGCAATGGGTACAAGTCAGGAGATGAAGTTAGCGTAAAACTTAACAGTTTCACAGTGATTTTCTCTGTAAATTGGTCATAAACTGTGAAGCAATTGGGGAAATCATCATGGTGAATTGAAGTCTCTGGTCATCCAGAGATGCCCAATTTTTCCTGGTGCATGGGGAGGGCAGTCATACGCAATATTCATTGAAATAAATAAGAAATTTTGAAAAATTCCCTAGGTAATCTAAATCCAGGAAAGACATGTGACAGCCTGTAAAAATTTTATTTGACACTTTTTTCCAAAAATCACAAAAGAGGACAGAAAATGATTTCACAGGCTCTTGAAGCCAGAATACACAAATTCAGTCCAAAATTCATGACATAAAAAGATACAAATATATTGAAAAATTTTTAAAAAAAATGAAAATGAATAAACACCTGTTAACAGGATGTAAACATGCACCACAGGCATACCTCCCCTACCATTTATTTTCAATGAATTCAAGAAAAATAAAATTTCTTGAAATGTGACATGGCCATCTTTCCTACACCAAAAAATGCAGCCTGTGGGCTACGCCTGACTGAATTAATGGCCTCACTGAACAGATACATCCCCACTTTTAACCTTAGAGTAAATCAAGGGAAGCCCTAATAAAATTGAAAGTAATAAATACAGTCCTGTTATAGGCTTTATTTTACCACAGTCAATTTTATAAAAATCCAAATCAATTTGTCATAAGTAATCAAAAATCTTTAAGAATTGATGGATTGATTAATAAATTTTATCCAACATTTATATTTAGCAGTTTTCAAAATTGATGCAAACTTGGAACCATACCAAGTCCTTAGATAACCCATCCAGGCTTGCATTACCCTTTTTGCTTCATTTTCACGTGTTTTTGCCATCATTATCTACCTATTAATTTTCTTCATTATTCTCTGGCTTTCTTCTTACTTTTCTCCAGCCATTACAATCAATAATTGTTCTTTTTCTTGCTGAAGAAGTCTTTTAATAATCCCAGGACTACATATTATAGTTTTCATTACCTGAATAAGAGGTATTGAAGATGCCCAGTTCTACTTTGGCCCCTCTTTCAATTTAAGTACTAACTATTTCACTCATTTAATAACCAACCCACCTCCTTTCATTGGAGTTATGCATATTTTTAAATATCATGAATGAATAATTGTGAATGATATATTCATTCTAATCACCATCACCTGTAGTAGCTAAAGAGTCTTAAGGGTCTTTAAATCTATTCTTTTCACACCACTTGAGCAAACACTCAGTATTAACATGCTTGTTTAGTGGGTGGGCTCTTCCAAGCTATCATATGGGAACTTTTTAAGGAATATGTGAAATACAGGATTAATCCATTTCCATTGGAGTGTAAGTTTGGGTTTGAAAATTTAATTCAAGAATTTCTTGAGTATTTTCAATGTCCCTAAAAAACATTCAGATATTTCCTTGGAGGGTGAGCTTTTTGAATATTGGAATATTCTAGCCACACTTTATCTCTGGGTTGAAACAAAGGAGAGGATACTCAATTCTATTTTCACTGATATTTATAATTATCTGATTCTTTTTTGAGATTTTTTTCAGTTTATTTTAAATCAAGGACTCTGTCCATAGATATTTTTGAGTAGATTTTGGTGATTCAAGGGGTGGATAGAGTCATTCTGGGAAAATTTAAAAAATTCAGCCAATTCTTCCAGTCTTGCTTTTATTAATTTAGGTAAATTAAATGATATTTTTTTAGATTTGGTTGAATTTTTTGTTTTTTCTGTCTGATTTTGGATGATAAGCTCTATAGAGGTTTTGTTATATTTTGAGAATTTTACAGAGAGATATCCAGAAACTAGATCCAGTGAGATTCTCTATTGATAGAAATATCAGTAGGAATTTATTTTTTAGAAATAAAAATTCAAGAAACAATTTTTCAAAATATTTGGCAGTTGCAGTAGTGTTTGGATAAATAAAAGAAGCCATTTTGGAAATTTTATTCACCAAAAATATTAGAAGATTTTAGGAAGAGTAAAAATAATTTTGGAAAACCTTTTCTATGGAATGAGAAATTCAAGGGAATTCAGGAATAGAAAGAGGTTGAAAATACAATACTTCTTGTTTCAATTTTGCTCCTTCCATTTGAAATTTTAACAAGCTGCTAAAAATATACCAATTCCTGTTTTTATATTTGGAAGAATAAATGAATTATGATAATTTTGCAAGTCCCATTATGTTCCATTTTCCATAATGATCTAGTTCATTTCAATCTTCAAAGATGAAAATTTCAATATTTTATTTTTGGAGTGACTATTTGTTTTCCAAATTTGACAGCTTGATTATTTTCCAAAAAAAAACCTTTAGTGTGCCTTTGAATTTAATTTAATAAATATTTTATTGCTAGTTGAATATTTTTTATAGAATTGATTCTTCATTAAATGCAACTTCCAATTTCAAGGGATAGATTGGCAGCTGAATAACCATCATCTTCAAAAATTTAACTAAACTTTCTGATTTTTTTATCCAGAAGGGCCTCCCCCAGGTAAGGTGAACTTGGTCACAATTTAAGACTAAATTGGGAATAATAGCCTTCTTAAATGAATGGTAGGAAATAAAATATTTAAAATTGGAAAGCAACTCATCACAAAAAATCTGGCACCAAGTAAGATATTCAGAATTCATGGAGTATTTTAATTTGAAATTATTAGTGAGAATAGAGAATTTAAATGAAAAGCTAAGAAGAAAAGAATAACAATTCTGTCAGCATTGAAAAATGGCGACCAATTATTTGGGATCAATCTCTTAGTAATCCACTTGAACTAATTATTTATGTTAATTGGAAAAAAAGGTTTTAAAATAAATTTGACTACCTTCTTCTGGGTGAGAATGTGGCAAAGGAATAGTTACTTGCATCAGTTTCCAAAATCTTGTTTCAATCACAATAAAAGTGAGCTAAGATTGGGGTTGTAGTGAAAACTTTTTTTATTGTTTCAAACTTCTGTTTAGCTGTGTGAGTAAGTTTAAAAGGAAGATAATTATTTTTAAAATAATTTAGAGAAACATTTTTGGTAGACAAAACCTGCCTGATATCTATCAGACTCACTTTTCTGTTAAAAAAAAACATTCAAAATCCACAAAATAACATCACAGGCGGATTCTACACCAAGCATAACCTACAGTTGCTTGGACAAATTACCAATTTTATCTCTCATAAATTATAATATACAACTCAAATAAACCATGGCCAACTCATATCCCAATCAGGTTCCACAACTCAGTGAAAGGCATAGATAAAACATGAAAAAAAAAACATACAGAAGAAATATATGCAAGAGAACAAATTCAGTATCAAACAAACAACCAAACACCTTACCAGTATACAAAAGCTATGTATGCAAGAGGCACATGTGGCACCAAGAAAAATAATACAAAAGCAATATATGCAACAGAGAACTTGATTGAACCAACAAAAAACAAATCACCTGACCAAGGGGAATATATTCAAGAGAGCACATTCTTCACCAAACAAAAAAAACAATCACTTGATCAGCATAAAGAAGAAATATATGCAAGGAATCACATGAAGTTCCAAAAAAAACAATAAATAAACTTGTAAAAATACAGAAGCAATATATGCAAGAGACCACATGAAGTACCAAATAAAAAACCACCCCACCAGCAAACACAAGCAATATAAGCAAGAGAACACCTGCACTGTCAAAAAATAAGCACCAATAACCTGATCAATACACAAGAATTAATATCTGAGAGGGGTGCATGAATGAAAATCATGTGTTAAATTTTCATCTCAGACATCTTTGATGTTTTTTGAACAACCAGGATAATGCCTCATGTAACTGTACCCACCCATACAAAATCACTACAGATACAGGATCAGAGGCTCCCTCTGGGGAGCACAGTGCATTCCTTGTGATAGGACTTTCTATTTAAGCAGGACCCTTCTGACCTATCCATGTTGTATCCCTGCATCATCCTCAGCCTCCTGGAAAATTATCCCACTTATTCCCCATCAAACCCAGTGAAATAACCCATCTTTGGTAACTACTCAAATAAATCTTATTATTGAACCATTCATAAGGCAAAATTAAATCAAAAACAAATTGAAAGCATCATCTTTGGAAATTAAATCATCTCATCAGGTGCTTCAATAAGGTTTATTCTGGGAACCAAATTATTTAGAACCAAAATTAAATGTAAACCACAATTCCATCAATAAAAAACCATGATAAGGAAGAAGAGTGCAACAAAACAGGAAAAATAAACTTTCCCCTACCCAGATCCCTGTTGTTTAACCCATCTTAGGGCCCTGTGCTGGTCCATCCCTTCAAAATATCCCTTAAGATTTGAAATTGGAAAATTGGTTAAAGATCAAATATATATGATCAACAACTTGGTTAAGCTTTACCAATAATAAAAATTCAGCTTTTATTCTCTTCAAAAAATCCTATAAATCACATTTAAAATTGAAGTTAGGTTTGGTCTGGGACCTATTATAAGTCACAAATAGACCAACCATTTATTTTAAAAAAAAATGTGCAGATTCAATATATTTTAGTATGGCAGGCAATTAAAAAAGAACCTTAGTTTAATAATAATTTTAAAAAGTAGAATCAAGGCTTAATTTCCATTCAAAGGCTTCCAGAAAGCTATTTTCTAAATTAATCCCATATCCCCCTGAGTCTCTACGCCATGCAGTGTGAAAATACAGCAACAAAAATTTAACAGAAGATTAAAAATCAAAAAAAGTATTTGACATTGGAAAGGTTCATTTGTGGGTATAAATTCAGTTTATTTTAATATTATGAATTATAAATCTTCAACCCATCAGTTTATACCACCCAGCCAAGAAAGGGGAGTAGATCAATGTGGGAATCAAATTTTGAAACCTCAGAAAATTTGTTCTTTTTGAAGTACTGAATAATAAACCAACAATTAAATAGGTAGTCCTTCAGGTTTATTGATAAAATAAGATTATGCTTGAGATACACCAAGATTTATGTGTTGATTAGTTTGGAGGACATATCATTGAAAAAAAATGCAAGTTCAATCAAGGATTTAAGAGGCAAAAATGTATCAGAAGATTCTTTTAGCTTCCAAACCTGGTGCTCATAGAAGTGAGCTATTCATGAACCAGATGAATTGAAATGAATTTATAAGAAACTTTGAGATCAATATTTTCAAAAGTGTTTTCACCATTAGAAGTTCTGAGAAGGTGCCCCATAGGTTGGCAATGGTAGGCATTCTGAAAATCTACCTTATCAAGAAGCATGTGGTCAATGCATAAGCAAACAATTCCATATTCCTTGTTAAAAAAAATTGCTTGCAACCCTTTAGGATAACTACTGATTCAAATAAAAAATTTAGATAAATTTTTCCTGATGTATTCCCAAAAAGTTTTCTATTGGTGCTTCAAAAGAGCATATATCAGAATTTTTGGACTTAGATCTCCAATGAGTCCTGTCTTGTGATTTTATAAATTTTAAGGAGGGAGTCTTTCACCCATTTTCTTGATAAAGATATCAAAATACTCATGATACATTACTATGTGGTTTGGTTCAACATTTTCTAAATATTTTTCATTTTTGGAAAATGCATCACAGAAAAACATGCTTATTATTTTCAAGGTTCAAATCCAGATAAGTAAAATAAAGCTCTGGGCACCAACATACTTTCAAAGAAGTTTAAAATGTGCTATCATTTTCAAAACAGGAATTGAAGGAAAAGGTAAGAATAATAAAGAGCTCCATACAGTTTGAAAAAGAAGTGCTATTCAGTGTAATACAATCTCATGGGACCAATTGATTGAAATTTTATTTTTTGGTTTACAAGGGTTCATCAGACCTTTGGACCATTCAAAATCAGGATTCCAAGATCAAATAAATCCAAGGCCTAGGGAAATACCAACCATGCTATGGAGCTCCAATAATGACCCAGTTATCTCCCTCAACTACAATAATTTTATTTCAATCCAAATGCACTCAATAAACCTCAGTAACTTTTTCCATCTTCAAAATAATCTTTTGTGCTTTGTGCTTTTCCTTAAATATATTTACCTCTGTCTATGGACCACCATCTACCATTGATACTTTCCAACTATTCCCAATGCCAAATCTACATCTCACCTTGTTAATATTTGATTGAATTTTCAGCATCATTCTACTATGTTCCTTAAATGAAATCCATATTGAACCCAGGCTACTCACTCATAGATATTCCAGCTTCTATGAATCAATAGCTAGATTACACATCATTTTTAAACATGCTATATATTATACTGTTCCCTCATGCAATCTATTCAATCATGCATATAAATTCTATCCAATCCCATTTTCTATTGGTTTCATTTAAAAGAAATTTTTAATCACATGTAGATAGTACACTGCCTGTTTACCCTTGACAGCTGTTTTTTATGGTTCAAATGCTCTCTTCAAAATTTTTTTTTTCCTGACAGCTCATGTAGTTATCCTGCCTTAATGTGAATTGGAATCATTCTTTTTATTTCCATTGCTTCTCCCTGGAATTTATAATTGTTTATCTAGGGATTTTGAAAATATTTCTGCATCAGTAGCTTCCTTTTAGAATTCCACATTCTTTTAAAATTCCCCTTTTAAATAGGATTGACCCAAGCAAAGTCCCAGACTGACTTCTTGAGCATTCCCTTTTGAAAGATTTTCCTGCATCCTCAAGATTCATCAAAGCATTCCACCAATTCCTCAAGAAAATTCCATTAGTACCCATTCTTCAGTTTGCATCCCCAGATATTTCTAAAAATTCCAAGTGACAGTGGTAAAGTGAAAATACCATATAATTGTACCTGCAGTAACAATGGTAGAAGCAGTTGCCATGTAAATTGAGACAGGAGGTGCTTCGACAGAAACTAACTTATGTTTTTCTAAAAAATACTTGAAAATGAATGAAAGAGATTTTCTTGATTCAACAATAACATAACAAGGACTGGGTTTCTCAAAAAAGAATAAAAGTAATCTTGTTTAATTCTGGGGCTCAGAGAAGTAAGAAGTAGCAAACACTTGTGCAGGTGAAATGGATTTTGTTTCTTTGCACACAAGAGAAACACTGGCTTATTTTATGGTTTCTCTTTTCCCTTCATTTTCTTATGCTTATTAAAATAATAAAGTGAATGCATTTACCCACAATACATACACAATACTTGCATTTCATGTGGTGATTTCTCTTTATCTTTAAGGATTCTGGGATCCAATACTTCTGCAAGCTGAGTGGGAATCTTCTTCTGTGGTTGATTTGAGGTGTCTTTATTTTTTGTTTGATTCTTTGATTCTTGCTTGGCAATGAAAGATTTGGATTTAGCCTGGGTTGAGGTAATTTTTCTTTTTTTTTGCAAATTCATCCTCAAAATGAAAATTATTGATGAGACCAATCAAGATTCATGGTTTGGTCAATCAGTTGTGCAAGGGTTGCAATTATTTTTCCATGTAAATAGATAAATTTTTCTATACTAACAGGCAAAACTTTTGTAAACATATACATTAGGGGTTCTTCATTCCAATTGATTTGAGATTGGAGGCAGAAGAATTGGGAGATTTAATCCAAGGAATTTCTTTTTTCCTTCATCTTCAGGTGGCTGAGTTCTGTTTCTGCATTGCACTTCTTGTGAAGGTTTTCAAACAAGTAGAAAAATTGTTCTTCAAAGAAAAACCAACTGTTTATAAGTTCATTTGGGTTTTTCAATTAAACTTTGCTGGAATATGGTTTCAACCAAATGCTGGCTTGAACCACTAAGAAGGAAAAGACATATATAACTTTATCCCAATCACTTCAAAACAAAAAGGGATTGATTTAGAAGAGAAGTTTGGGGTTTTGAATGAAATAAAAAATTTTTTACAGATTTTTTCTGTTGAGTTTCTCTGTTTTATTTCTAATGGGTGTCTGAAACCTAGGACTATCATTATTATTTCTGTTCACTATCTCAGTGAGCCTCAGCAGAACAGGGGTCATGATATCCTGCTGGTTGTTAGAACTTTCAGGAAAAGGTGGTGCAAGAATGACATTAGCCTGATCAGAGTAAAAATTGGGACTACCCTGCAATATGGATATGAAATGAAATCAAATGGAGGGATTGACTTGGCCCTAACCACTAGTGCCAAGTGATAAAATTTTGGTATGAGGAGAAAAAGGAACTTGGGGATGGACTCATGGTATTTTGGTACCCCTAGAAGCAAGGAAAAATCTTCTGTGGGTATCATGGGTGTAAGAAGAATCTCTATGTGGAGAAGAAGTATGAGGAAGCACTGTTTTTTTGGAGTGGAATAGAATCTGAGGACAGGTAAAAGAGCTAGGAATATGGAGAAATCAATTATACTTTCACTGGAAAAAGTGGTAAAATCTTTGAGGAACTGTCACTGGAAAAAGTGGTAAAATCTTTGAGGATGCACACTAGGAAACATACTTTGAAAAAATAACCTCAAGGAAGTGGGGGAATGCTTTGAGAAAGCTTGGGGAAGAAATGGGATTCTTTTGGATGGAGTTCTCAGGAATTCAGGCTTGGATTGGGTTTGAATAAATCCCAATTCAATGGAACAGAATGGAGGTGTGGAATTTCAAAAAGCACCCACTATTCTGGGCAGGATTTCAAGAGCTTAGAATACATAATGATTCTATTCTGAGGAACAGAATTGGAAAGAAAAGGCATGAACTTTTTATGGTAACACAATGGGAGGATTGATACAAGGGCTATGAAAGAAAAGAAACCATCAAAACAGCAGAAATGACCCATGGGGGTAGTGATTACATGTGTACACCAAATGGAAGTGGCTAGACTGACCATGCATGACTGAATCAAGTGCCTGAGGAACAGCATACTAACTAGTGTGGCTATGTGATGAGTATGCTAGCTTGTGATTTGAAGAAGATGAAATATCTGTAGCCTGAGTGGAGTATGGATTACCTTGAAGGATAATAATAGACTAGTTCAGAATCTTGCACGGAATATTACTGAGGACTGAGGCAAGATACTTCTACATTTAGAAGTGAGGCATGAGTGATTATTGGAAATTTGCAAGTGGTAGATAGTGTTTATAGACAGAGGTAGATATTTTTGAGAAAAGAATAAAAGGTAAAAGAGGCTTTTGAAGGTGGAAAGTGTTATTGAGGTTCA
This sequence comes from Puccinia polysora, assembly GCA_025617555.3. NCBI lineage: Eukaryota > Fungi > Basidiomycota > Pucciniomycetes > Pucciniales > Pucciniaceae > Puccinia > Puccinia polysora. The sequence goes on from CM062626.1 coordinate 25,689,634, forward strand.
TCAGCATGCATTTTTATTGAAAGATATCTATTGTCTGCCTTGATGAAGCAGGGACCCCGGTCATTAGGTGTGACTGGTCACATGAGGAACTTTACTTGTCTCACAAATTTATCCCAGAAGATGTGAATTCATCATCATTTTTTGATAAACCCATCCCTTTTTGGATAATATAATGCTGTTTCTGCTGCTCTTTTCTATTTTTTTTTTTTGTTTGGGTTAGGAATTATACAGTTGTGGGTTTATTAATCCGGAAGTTATTGAATTTATCCTGGGCCAGACTAAACTCATCTTATAGCCATCATCACCAATCACCATGCCAAACCCTTCACCTCACTACACCCAAGCCTCATACCCCCAATGTTATCCATGCCTCCACATCATCATACATAAATCATAACTGCATCACCTTGTTCAGAACATCATTAGTTTTGAAATATTTTCCAAACTCATTACTCAAAACATATCCAAAGAAATCTCCAGGGAGAAATTACAGCAATGTAATTAAGTTGACCAAAATTTTGGGATTGTTTGACTCCAATGCAGGCTCCGACTTGGGAAACAATGTTTTCTACTTCAAGGGCTCAGTAGAAAAGGAATACTTTGTAACCAAGGTAAAACTCTTCACCATCCATTGTGTATCCTGTTTGTACATTGTTTTCCTGCCATTCTTTTTTTATTGAATGGAAAACATTTCCAACAACATCATTCATTTTGTCGTTGACAAGCAAGAAAAATTCATCTACCATCTAAGATCCGAAATGGAATGAATCACTCAAAAAACAAGGAAACCGCTTTTATTAAGCAAATGCCTTTCAAGCAGGCACTGAAAGAAAAGTTTTATTTGGGTTCCCAACTTCAACATATCAATTTCGATATATGCAACAAATCAACTAAAAATCACCACGTATTCATTGGACGTTACCAAGAAATGTTTTCCCTCCCCCCGGCGACAATTAAAACGTAAAACCAAGCAGTCCCCGGCAACAATCAACAAGTAAAACCAAGAAGACGTGTGACTGCACACACAGGCTTGACGCAAGAGGCCTCAAGACTTCACCGCACACAGCCCCACATACGACTTACATTTGATGACACGTCAAGCCTTCCACCCGCCCCCACATTGAAAGTGAACGGGAAAAGCATGGCGGACGCCGTGGGGCGAGTGATATGCCTATCAACCGTTTTCAGGAAGTCGATTTCAATGTCGCAAGGAATCAAGCCCTGACAATCACCGAATCGTCGTGATCTCGCAAGCCAATTTCAACCATTGAAATCACGGCTGCAATAATTCTTTCGCGCCCTGTTGCGGATCTTTATATTCTGTTTCAAGAGAGGCACAAGGTTACTTTCACTCCTATGTAGTAACCAAGAATGCGTGGAGAGAAGCAATCACTGCGGTTAAATCAACTTCTTGAAGAAAAAATATCGGAAACTCATGATGCCATGACTGGGAGCTTAGGACAGCGGTATAGTTTTTGACAATGAAAATTTGTTTGAAAACTGTGTAAAAGAAATAAACAGATCAGATCATCAATTGTGATCCGTTCTGATAGTGGTATCGAGTTATTGCATGAGAGATCGACGTGACGATCAACATACTGACATTGAATCGAATCGCGAGCATTGCATCATGTATTACCCAAGGCACCTCAGTAGTCGAATGGTTGGTTGGTTATTTATCGTTCAAGACTTGCCATCTTGTGCAACAACTCCTCTCTTAGTCTGAAATTTACTAGAGCTAAGCTGTTCAACTTGCGAATCTCCGATTATTCTTGCCCACGGTAGACCCCAGGAATCTGGCATCCATCCCAGCATCCATAAATCGGATTAAAGAAGTGGTCATATAAGGCCATACCAACCTAGACGTGGCAGTGGGGTGAAACCTAGGGCCCTCTACCCTGATATTCCTGGGGCCCAGCTCCAAAAAATCAGGGTTGGCATATTCAATGGAAGAGTGAAGCATATTTGTATCTCACAATTATTCTGACCGCCAAATCAAACATCGTTTTCCTTATCTTGAGTCTATCCAAATAAGTAAATAGGCGAATCAGTATAATACTTTGTACATGAGCCTCACTTGAGTCGCCTGTCATGCGAGTAGTCTAGAATTTTTCGATGGATAGTAAAAACCATTCATTATCGACTCCACCTGACGAGATGATGGCAGTTCTGCGCGCATGTTGCAGAGGAGGACAGTACAGAAGCTGAGATGTGTAAGGACAGCAGTGAAGCCAAGTATGAACATTCATCAAGTCAGTTATACGCGTTTCTTTTGTAAACATCATGTAAGCTCGTTTGATTTGATTGCCATTTTGACATACACATCTACCCTTCTGGATTTCTGAAACCTCGGCGCGACGTTCAACCAGTTGACATCTTTCCCGCTCCCAGGTCAAGTAAATCACATGTATCAAGCCTGTCTGGTACTCCCACATTCTTTTCGGTCGGAATAAGCAACTTTATTTGTCTTCGGTCCTCCAGAAGCTGGCGGTCCCGCTCTGTAAGCAGCTCTCCAGCGAGTCACCGTGAGTTAGCACCTCGGTTTGTGTACTCGGTGCGCAGTCCGGACCTTTTCGTGCCATATCCCGCAGCCGTCGTCCACACTGGCTCATCGTTCCAACAAAAACCTGGAGATTGATTGAATTCATCGGTGGCTATAATTCTCAAACTTGCTCTTCTTTTCTGTCCTCTTCGAGACCGGTGAATCTAAAATTTAGACTTTGCATTGGGCAAGGAAACCATACATATCCGTAACCATACACACTCTTCAATCAAATTACCATGAAGGTCACGTACCCCTATGGATGTGGTATCGATATGTGCCATGTATGAAAGCAAACCATTTATGCGTGTAGAACAATATGTAAATATATATTTACATGCACTTCAACGAACAGGACGAAATGTATACAGCTCATGTATAAAACTATGAGTATCATTGAATTTTTCGTCGTTTTTTTTTTCACAAGAACTGCGTGCGAGTTCAGTGGCGGGCGAGGGGGGATTCACAAAACTATGTCTGCTCGTGGTTAGCGGTACTTTAAAAGTGCCGATTGGGCCAATGTATTTCTCCGTCGCTACTTGTTAGTACAGGATCTAGACCTCCCAATTGTAGTAGGCGCGTCTTGTCCCGGGCGTAGCTCCACAACGGCCTATACGGTTGCATCAATAGTCTGAGTCGGAGGGATAGCATTGACTGTCGAGGTGGCATATCTGCTCTGCCTGTTTGGACTCAGTCCTATTCAATCTTGCGATCCGAACAAGTTCTTCAAAATGTGTGTTCTCTCCTGCCCGCTCACTCCCCCGTATGTTGGCCGGCACTGCTGACCCAGATCCGATATCGTGCTTTTAATTCTTCATCGATTTTGAATGAATTGACAAACGGATGCTTTCCCATGCCAAGTATTCTTGTTGTGGATGTTTACTATTTGAGCTCGCTGGATATCCTTCTTATTTTTGAACCTCAATCCAAATCGTTGCTCAGTTCGATCACCTGCACCGCGCCAGCACTGTCGTCGCTCGACCTCCGATTTCTCCCACATCGACACCTTTTCGAATTTGGCACACATAGCGTTGCTATCCATGGTCCATTCGAATCAACCCGACAATCAAGTCCCTGATTCTCCGGGCGCATCCCAAATATCCTGTAAGATTTACGTAGGCAATCTTGCGTGGGCTGTACGTGCATTTTTATTCCTTCTACCTCTGATCTTGGATCTTTTTGCATGCCGCGGGGCATTGTTTTGGCCTTTTCACTTCTTCCGCTCCCACTTGTCGCAGAGGCATGACAGTCGATTGTTCTCCAGCAAGTCTGGTGTCATGCATATTTTGTTTTTCTCTGATTGCATTCCGGTCTACCCAACTAGCTGAATACTTGTGGTTCTATTTTTCCGTCACATCTTCATCTTTGACATCGCCGTATCATTCTTTAGACAGATGAAAACGCCCTAGGCTCGCATTTCGCCTCTGTCGGAGTTGTCAAAGAGGCCGTGGTCATGAGAAGTGAGGGACGTAGTAGAGGGTTTGGATTTGTCACAGTGCGTCACCAAATCGAATCCCCCCCCTTTTTTTGATCCCTGTAGCAACTGCATACTTTTCGGGGGCCAATTTTCCTAGCTATTTGTGCATCTATGCATCAATCTGGCGACCCCCGACCATGCAGAATGGACTGTTGAGAGTCTCAAAAGACCCATTATCTCAGTGTTCCATCGACTCGTGCTTCACTGAAATAATTTATTGACATAGGCTTTGCATTTGGCACTTTTTTGTTGGCACTTCCGCTCATTCCGTCCTAGTTTTCGACCCCCGACCAAGCAAAACAGGCGATTTCGACCATGTATGATTCAGAATTGGTAAGCCATTCGGCATTGCACCTCTCGATATTCACTGGGCTTGGCAAACTTCCCTCGCGTGATGTTTCTCCACCCCAGGCGTGCTTCAGCTGCGTTCTTCGCATCAGTCATGCTTGTCCAACTCTCAATAGGCTACTTTAGCAGTAGAGCACGGCAGGTTAACCTGCGCCCTGCACTCGCGGTTATATCCCGTCGCCCCTACGCAAGGGATTAGTATTTTCCCTGGGTAGATGATGAGGGATAACGAAAATTCCAAGGCCTATAATATCATTACATCTTTAACCGCTTGAGTTTGACTTCTGTTTGGATTTCATTATCATAACGGTATATGTTTGCGCGCCTCTCAACTTTCTTAAAACACTTGGCGACTTCGACTGCCTACGGATATCTGCAAACCTGTCTTAGCGTATGATGCATGAATGTTTTACCCCGATATCCTGCATTCTGACTTATTGTGCTTGAGGTTTCTCACAGTTTTTTTTTTTTCTTTTTTCAACAGACGGTCGTCGTTTGAGGGTGAATGTTGCCAATCAAGTCCGAGCCGGTGGGACGGGAGCTGGTGACTACCAGGCGTTCAACGGTCCTCCCACCTGTAATTATCATTACCCACCAGCTGTTTATCCTGGCGGAGGTGAGTAATTCTATACATGAGTGATTCGTAGTGGGCCACTTGTTACTAACGCCGAGCTTACTATCAATTTTTCAACCGTGGTTGCAACATGGTTTTTAGGTGGACCCTCCTATCCCGGGGGGCCCTATGGTGGTTACTCGCATCAGCCACCTCTCCCTCAAGGCGCGTACATGGGCAGTGGTGGCTACATGAACGCAGGTTACCCGGCTAACGAACATGCCAGCTATGTAGGTGATTTTCCTTGACGGTGTGAAGCTAACATGACTTAAATGAATGCCTTGTTCCCAAACAAACGTAGGACGGTGTACCGCCCCCCAATCACCCGGTAGCTGATACTCGCAAGGGACCTTATCAAACAGGTGGATATTATCCCAACGGGCCGTCTTACGGATGTTAGTAGCCCGCGACATTGGTCACCTGATTTCATGAGTATGAGCTAAGCACTTATTTGGAGCAGATACCCAAAGTGGATATGGCCAGCCCCCATACTAGGCTCCAAGGATCCTAACAGCAATTGCCAAACATTGATTGTACGAAGTCCGGTAGAGAGCCCCACTAAAATCACACCCACGAAAATATCAGAATGATGTATTAAACGTGAGCCCCATGAAAATTGTACCAACACTTCCCCAATCTACGCGAGGCGAAATCTCTTCCCGTTATCTGGCTTGCTCCTTGGCAAGTCTTCCGAGCTCCAACTAGGTTCTTTGGTGCCAATTGTTTTGATTTACCTGCATATACCATATCGAAGTGAACAGCTTTTCTTTTGTGGAGTTGACGGCTTTGAGTGTATGATCACATGCAGATAGGGTGCGATCAAGCTTACTGCAGGCTAGTTGCCCTGATGCTCTGGGCCATTGCTTAGCACTTCTGGTAAAGTGAAACATGAAATTTAAGAAGCAAGATAGTGCATGTGTCTTTCCAAGCAGCCTTCAAACCTAAGAGGGTTGTGAGATGATAGCACCTGTCAACTAGGGGCAAAACCACGTTAAATGTTGCAATATACTGTTGGCCATCTTGCTATTATTGCAGCTCTAGCCGCCATAGATAAGTATACAAAATAATATGTAGCAATATAACAGATGAGTTGAACCATTTTTATTTTTAAACTGAATAGCGAAAACAAGAGACATCGTGGAAGAGTATAGAGTGCTGAATTTTTTCTGAAAAAGCAATAATTGGGTCATTTTATGCTGCCTTTAGCTGCCTTCAGTTATTAAGCTACAGTCTACAGTTCAGGGCCTTGCAGCCGATCCCCTGGATTGGGAACTGTCTTCCCAATCCTTTGAGGTTGCACTTACAAGGAATGTACGGCTGAACCACCCCAACCAAGATCTGTCTTGTCACACATCCCGGTTGCCATCAAGCGCCGGCCTCGAGTGCAGGCCATCCATCCACCAAAAAGTGTGACAAGCCAACACTTCTTGGTGGGGCGCCATGCTGGTGCCATGGGCGCCCTGGTCCATCACTCTTCCCTTACCCTTCACCAAAAACAAATACTCTCTTTCATAATAATAATGCTCAGTTCTTGATGAAGGTAAAAATAAATAAATAAAATCTAAAAAATTACTTTGTTGATCAGGAAACCAGCAAACTTCTATCTTTTACAAAGAAAACATTAACAAATTGATTTGATTGATCACAAAGAAATCAAATTATCATAACCCTCTAGTATCAAAGTGTATTAATTTGCTTGATGAAAAAAATAGATCAATTTTGTTGATCATAAACAAAAACAAAATATTCAATTTAGTTTTGGTTCCAGAGAAAATGGAGCTAAATTTATGCTCCTGCTGGCAATCCTTCTAACTCTGGAAATACTAACCTCAAGTTGAAATCTTTATCCATATTTAAAGGACTGGATTTGTGGTATAAATGAAATTCATTTAACTGTCTTTGTGAACACAAATTGTGAAAATCATTACACAAATAAAGAATGTTATACATGACTGAAATTCTTTTTAATAAGTGATTTGAACTGGAACTTTGATTTTCTCATGCATGAGTTGCAACAAAATCATTGCAGTGAAAGAATATTGTTCCAAGCTGGGAAAAATTGCCCCAATATCTCACAGGAAAAGTTCATTCTAGGGGATGGTAGATTTTAATTAAGGGCAATGTTAAATTTGCAACCCTGTGGTTGCAAAAGGCCACAAAAATCCATTTTCAACCCATCTGAGTCACAAATGGCCATTTGAAACCTTTTGTTATATTACATATATATATATTTCAAACATTTTTTTTACTTTTTTTATCTATTATTTCTTTTTTTTTATTATAATAAAAAAATTAAAAAAATTAAAAAATATTAATTAAATTAAAAACATAAATATAAAAAAAGGGCAATATAAATTAATAAAAATAAATAAATATATAAATAAAAAATAAAAATATAAAATAAAATTTATTTTTTTGCCATTTGCAACCCAAAAAGGGTTGTGTGGTGCGGTTTGCAACCCAAAATGGGTCTAAAACTGCCATTCACATTCCAAATGAGTTGCAAATGGCCCTTTGCAACTCAAATGGGCCATGAATGGCTGTTCCCAACTCAAATGGGCCATGAATGGCTGTTCCCAACTCAAATGGGCCATGAATGGCTGTTCCCAACTCCAATTGGCCGCAAATGGCTGTTTGAAAATCAAATGGGCCACAAAACGCGCCACACAACCCATTTTGGGTTGTGAATGGGTTGGGGGAGGTTTCAAATTTAACATTGCCCTTAAATTAAAGGATTTAAACCTTGTACCTCATGAAAAAAGGTAACCTGAAGGATTGGGCCAGTAATGCTGATTTGCACTATTTTTGTTAGAAAATCCACAATTGTTTTGGTAAACCTTCTCTTTAGCTAATTTTAAAAAGAACAACCCACAATTTCATTCAAAATGAGACATTTCTACATAGCAAGCTCCATAAATTGGTTCAAAAATTGGCAAAGTTATGGGAATTCATGGAGCTTTCTAGTGCAATTAATCCTTGGAAAAATTTGTTAGCCACCTCAATGCCAAGGTCATTTCTACCTTCCAGTTACCAGAGGTGATGGGGCTTTAAAAAAAATTAATTATTCAAAAGTTGCAACAATGATCATAATGGATATGGATATTTTCAAGTGCATGGGTGTTAGTTTGGTTGTATTTATTGATAAATAAATAAACAAATATAAGTAGGGTCCACAGTAGCACTAGCAACCCTCCAAAAAATCTTCATAAGGAGATTAACTTTGTAACCAGTGTATCTGGTCTCTTTGGAATAATCAAAAAAGTAATTATTATCCAGAGATAAAAATAGAATTACATGGTGGTTTAGCTGAACCTTGTAGCATTTCAGCCAAATCAGAGAGAAAATTGAAAACTGGTTGTTTAATTCAGCTACTATTCCAGAACAAGCTGAAAAAAGTACAAAAAATACTCCACATAGATAATAAATATCATAAATTGGGGGAAATACCAAAGTAATATTACATATTACATAAATGGATCCCCCACCCACAATTTGTAAGGATGACCCACCGGCCCTACCCTCAAAATAAAAATCCTTAACCCCTTAATTAATTGTGCCAAATTAATCACATAATTCATGTAAAACATCATGTATATGTAACCTAACTAAATTTAAGTCAGAAAATAAGATTTGTGTATAGTTTAGGATTTATGGACACATTTTTGTTTTGTCCAAATTTTCCTATGCATCCATGCCCATCATCAACAGGCCTGTGACACACATGCAGCCCTGGCTCTTCCAATTGCTGTGCACAGACTTCTAAAAGCCAGGCCATAAGCAGTACACAGACAGACAGCTACACCTGCATCTGTCAGAGCCAAAATTTCCACAAAAACCCATGACATGAGAGTTACAACAGACATCCAAAAGGCTGGAATATTGAATTTGCATGCCAATACATCAATAATGTCATCAAAACCACAGATAAGTCAAAAAAATGACAGAAAAGACATGTAAAAACCCCTCAAAATATTAATTGACAATTTTGATCAGAATCAAAAAAATGGACAAAATACACTTTGAAAGAATTCTCAAGCCTGAAGATGTGAAACATCCACTGGCTTCATAATACATAAATTTCCAGAAAATCTATAAATATAAGAAGGTTTGAAATCTTCACATTACTCAACCAGCATCAAGGTCCTTGGGTTTTGATTCATTTACCAACATTGTTTTTCACCTCTTGCGTTAACACTGGGCAACTTCAATACTGCGCCGGGAAAAAGGCTTCATCCCTTAATTTGAGGGAAATTATACACTAGTTGTATTTCATTTATGAAAATGCCACAAAAAATCACACAAATACAAATGAAACAACAGAAAGGATGTATAACTGGATCAAAGATTCATTTCCTGTGCCATTATTATTCAACAAACACAATAAATATAACATTTATTGACATGTGATAGGACCATTCAGCCTACACCACTAAAAATAGCCCATGGTCCATGCATGACTGCATTTCTTGCCCCACCAAAAAATTGTTTTCTCTCCTTCTCACCCCGGTAGACCTCATGGAAATACCTGATACACTGAAAAGGTATAAAACCAGGCATTTTTTAGGCTGTATACACCCCAAAAACTCATTATTCTACTTTCAGATACTGTGCAATAAAGTAATCAAGTACATATTAGGAAAGGAAAGTGATTGATGGCTTTGACATGACCATTTTATTGAACAGTAAACCCTTATAATCCAGGTTTTGAACCATGGAAAGCCCTCAAATAATCACATTAAGATTGCAATCTACCCTTAGCTTTATTATTTAAGGTACCCAGGAATTTAAAATATACCCAGTAAGTTACCCTTATTTGCTTTTGTTGGTTTGCTACTAAGGCCCAGCCATACTACAAGTTTTTCTGTACAACATTTCCATTTTACACAGGTCCCAAAGTCCCAGGAGCATTTATTATAAGTTCAATCTCCTGAAGAGAGGTGTTAAAGATCCCAAATATTTAATGTGACCCCTATTTCAATTTGATTCATAATTTGATTATTGATTAATTTTCTCATTAAACATGCCAAAAAAACTCCTTGAATATCATTTATGGCAATGTTAAATTTGAAACACAGGGGTCACAAATGGGTGTAAAAAGCTGTTCACAGCCCATATGAGTTGTGAAAAAATAAATAAATAAGTTAAAAAGAAATAAATAAATAAGTAAGTTCAAAATAAATAAATAGATAAACAAAAAAAAAATAGATAAATTAAAAAGTAAAAATAAAAATAAATAATTAAATAAATAAATAATAGGGCGTATCAGATTTAGAAAACCTGCCATTAAAAAACCCCCATTTTTTTAGTCCAAACCCGCCATTTTTAATGGCGGGTTTCTGAAATACACATACCCCTTAACTGGTGTATTTCAAAATGGCAGGTTCCAAAAAAATGTTGGGTTTCAAACATGAAATCCACCATTTTAATCACAACAACTACAACCTTCATCAAATCACATCCTAGCACCTCAAACCACCCTCTCCATCCTCCTCCTCCTTCTCTACGCTCTTATCTACTTGTGTCAGGCACTCCTACTCCTCCTTCATATGATATACAGTTGGTTCCTCTGCATGAACCTGCCTAATTGTTGAGGGGGGTAGAAAGCCACTCATGTCAAGCTCATCAGAAAGAGAAAGCTCTGAACAACACCACAACTTGAGCCCAACCCAAGATTCCAATCAAATCCAATCAAAGATGGAAGATAAACTGGTATGTACCATCATACCCCCTCTCCACCCTCTTGCTTAAATCTCAAATCATCCCATCAACTTTTCAGCTCTCCATCTCTCATCCAACATGCTCCTCCAATCAATCATGAATTCCTGACCTCCTCCTCCCTTGAATATCCTTCAAAACTCAACCAATCTGTATATTTCTCCATAGAACAAAAAGCAAATCTCCAAGTTTAAGTAAGATCTATCTTTATTTACAAAGGACAGAAATGGTACTATTACCACCAAGGAAGTTGACTTCATCATGTGATCCTTAGATCAAAACCTGACTGAAGCCAAACTTGGTGATATGATAAATGAAGGTCAGATTCCTCTCACAAAATTTAATCAAGTTTTTCTCTAAAAAAGACTTGAGAATAATCAGACTGAAACAAGCTTACCAATTTCCATTCCTTGAAAAGTGGATGCCAATGGAAACAGGAAAATTGATTTTCCTGAATTTTGAACCTATTGGTGCCACCAAACTCCAAAATTTGATGACCAATCTTGGTGAGCCTTCAAAATACATACCAATCTCAATCCTTGAAAGAGCAAGCTTCTTCTAAAACTTGTATGGCTCCTTGAAAAACTTTCATATGGTTTTTATCTTCTCACAATGACCAAATGTTTTCTTGGTTATCTCATGCTACTTATTCATTTCATCACCTTCCTTCAGCAATCAAATCTGACAAAAACTCCCAGTTGGTTGATGAGATCCTTAAATCTCAAATTTCACACTTGAAACAATATTGGGACCAAGTTATGCTCCTTGTTCATTTTGTCACCTTCCTCCAGAAATCAAATCTGAAAAAACCTCCCAGTTGGTTGATGAGTGCCTTAAATCTCAAACTTCGCACTCCAAAAGATATTGGGACCAAGATAATTTCTCTCAGGACTAACTGTAAATACAAGGCTGAAAAGGGCCTGCCTGGGACCTGTTTTGCTAGTACTCAAAGTGAGGTTTGGGGGATCTCTTTTGGAGTCTTTTGGAGTGTATTTGGTCATGACAATGAATTTTTCAATTGTATCAATCATGTTGATTAGATCATTATTTTTACTGGGTCTTAATTTCTCAACCCAAAGAAATTCCTTTAAAAAATAGTGACACATGCATGATAGGATGATCAGTGCCTTCCAGGGCATCATCTGACAATACAAATAATTTTACTTTTTCTTTTTTATGATGAATCCACTATCATAATTGACAATTGTGTATAATTTACCTCTAGAAAAAATTCATCAACAGATTTTGTATTGCTTATCTTCAAGGTTAAGACAATCATAGATTAATGGAAGATTTTAGATTTGGGTTTTGTTTTATTTTATATTAGTTTTACAGATAAAGTAACTCTTTTTATTAATTTGGGGTCAACAGTTTGAACACCATCATGTAAGATTTCCAAGTCTCAGAGTCTTGGACCTTGAGCATAACATGCTCAATTTCATTCTTGCCAATAGGACTAGACTTGCAACAACTTCACAGATTGGAATTCTTGCAGCTGGGATGTGAGCATTTGTACCTGATCCCACAGACAGGCTGGTGGCAGGCATCACATATTACACCAAGATGATTTTTGGTATTTTTAAGGAAGAACCACAGATAGCTTGAAAAATATATATATCAAAAAGGTTATTGGGAAGGGAGAGACTTGCATTTTAAGATTCTAAATAAGCCCTCTCAAATTATTCTGCTTGGCTTTTAGCTTTCATCAATTTGTCTCTCTGTCTCTATCCCTGGATTTTTGGATCCTGGAAACATGATGGGATGAAGCACACCCCCTGATTGCAATCAAATGTGAAGGTAAAGATATTAAAGACAAGTCAACAATTGAAGGGTTCTCAGTCCAAGGGACCCAGTCAAGTCTTGAGCAGGATCTTGTGCAGGATCTACTTTGGAGTGATTGAGTTGAGTATGTTGTAGGATGGTGGAGGATGAGAGCTTGGTGGGATTCAAATTGGTGCTCAGGTTTGATGGCACAGGTTGGAGATTGATGGGTGGAGTAAGGGATTTAAGAGATGAATCCTTAGTCCTGATGGATTCTAAGATCTTTTTAATTGGTTTCCCTATGCAACCCAGAATCAAGTAGGGATGAAGGTTTTCTAGGGATTATTTTTGAAGTTCTGGGGTTAGGGATTTGGAGTTAGACAAGAGTCAATCAAGAGGTTCTATCCACTCAAGGATTCATGGATTGATGTACTGGGGTGATTCAAGATGATTGCTTGATCTAATTGATCCTATCAAAAATCTCCTGAGGCTTTCTTGATGGGCTTGGGAGATTGATCTTAGGGTGTGAGTTGTGATTCTTGATGATGATCCAAGTGAGTTGATCAAAGATGGTCTTGTTCAATGGATAAATCTGTTGAGCTAATGATTGGAGGGGGTGGTGATTGATGGATCAATTCTAGGAAGGGAGGAGTGGTGGGTATGGTACCAATAAAATTTGATCTTTGAAGAATTATCTAAAAAAAACAATGCAAATTCAAGGTGGGGGAAGGGGTAGGGTGGAGAGAGGAAAAAAGCCAAAGAGAAAAAACAGGGAAGTAGAAATGAGGAAAGGATCAGATGAAAATTAGATCTTGAATCAAATAAAGTTTAAAATAATTGACTGCTGTTTGTGTTAGGACCACTGTTAGCCATTGCCAAGAATAAATTGTAACTTAGGATGCTGTGAAGATTTTTGCCACAAGATGGTGGATCATCAACATGATCATAATTCTTTTTATCCAATGAAAAAAAATGATAGAAAAAATAATAAATTACAATTCATCCTCAAACTTTTCTTGTGAGGGATGATGATGATTCTTTCAAGTCTGAGATGGTTTGAGGAGAGTTGGAGTGCTAGGTGGGGTTGTTTTTGTTTTTGTTAGCAGCATTTTGATTGTCCGGTTGTGATGATGGACATGTCTGTTTGAGATCTTTGGTGTGATGTAGATGGATGAGGCTGGAGTGATGTTATATTTGAGCTCTTGAGGAGATTAGTAGTGGTAGTGGTAATAGTAGTACTAGGCTTTGAGAGATTAATGAGTTGATAGGATGGATGAACTGAATTTTTCTTATTCTGTTGGAATAATTTGAACCTTTTTCATTGGATTGAAGTGATTAGAGGGATGAGTTCTAAAAATCTTTGTTGCTGTTTGAGTGAATGGTTGTGTTGATTGAAGAAGGAATGATGAGTTGGCCGTTGAGCAGGAATGGGGGAATGGATGAGAATTCAAAGAGGATGAGTAAGGATGATAAAAGATACTGAGAGAGAATACAGATATATATATTATATCTAGAAAAACTACCTATTTTCAGGAAAAACTGACACACCTGATGTGAAATAAGTGGTTTCTTTGATTTTTCAATGGCGGGCTTCAAATGGCAGATTTGGGTTGAAACCCACCATTCAAAAATGGCAGGTTTGGTTAATTCAGATACACCCTGATTAAATAATTAAATAATTCATTTAATAAATAAATAAATAAGGGTGTTGATAAATTCACAACCCCCAGTTGTGTGGGAGTTGTGTAGGGCCCTACGCAGCCCATTTGATGTGTGGGGGCCCATACATCTGTCAAATGGGTTGCTCCAAAAACACACAACTCCAAAGGGTTGTTCCAAACACGCGCAACCCCTGGGGGTTGTATACCCACCATAAATGTCATTTTTGGGTTTTTTACCCCTTTACACAACCATTTAGACGCATTTATGGGGGTATAAGGCCTTTCCCCCCCAGGGGTTGTGCCAGAATTTTTGGGACCCCCTGAACCACATTTGTTGTCCATCAACCCAAATTTGGGATCAACACATACTATGTGGGACTATTGGACCACACCTAGCAACCATAAAGTGAAACTACAAACACAATCATTGCCTTTGGCAAACAAATGTCCAACAAAGTAAAAACTCAACCCACCCATTGGACAATGGAAAATTGAATTTTTACTGCCCATTGGTCAAATTGATCTTTCTCAACTAAAAAGTGAGCAAACTTTGTAGTTTTTCAATGGAAATCTGGATTGAATACTGAAGTACCATTGCATTTTTCTTGCATTATTGGAACAGTGGTAAGCCCTCCTGTTTATGGCATGGCTGCGTTGAAGGACTAAATTGATAGTGCCATTAACAAAGCTGCGGAAAAAAAAGGAATTGGGTAATGAAAAATTGGAAGCCCCAATTGCATCCTCATCTAGGGTTACAATTTAACGAATGGATATGACCTCTGGTGGTGAGTAACATTTTATGTTAATCTGGCCTTTTCCTGATTTGATTTGATGGAAACTAATTTGAGGCTGGTAACTATGTAACTATGTAACTTTTAGAAGTGAAAAGAACTGGAAGGTTGTATTCACAAGTCAGATAATAATCAAGGATATTCAAAAGCAGTGAGATACAATTGGAAATACATGAAAGGTGAACAGCAAGTGGTGATAAAATTTTTTGGATCAAAGAAAATAGGATGACAGTGTGGTAAACCAAACCTGTCCTATAGCCATCAGACTCATTCTATCTTATTAATTATTATTCTTATATCAATTTAAAGTCAAGAAAATACTAAATAAACTCCAAAACCCTCATAAACTATACTCTAAACTCAAACCAACCTGAAAACCCAAATCAATCACCAGAAAAACCCCTTCAACCATATCAACACCCGTCATAAAAAACAAACCAACACCTGGCACAGACTGGATTATGTCACATGGATTGATGAAAAGTCTTAATTGAATATATAATCACAGAGATTATTCTTGAAATAACCACACCACAAAACAACATACCCCATACCAGCAGGACTTAAACCATATCAGTACCAATGTTACACTACAACCAGTACTATGAAAGCAAGTAACACTACTTTTCTGGAACTTTTGCCACCAGATAATCCCTCTGAAGCGTCCTCTCAACCGCTCTGATACTCAGTTTGCCACCATTCCAACCATACAACACACACACATGCACCAACAGAAGTAGGGGCTCATGCAGCCAAGTATATCTCAATTCTCACCAACCAGCAATAACAACTCAGTACACATGACTTTTCTGGAACTTTCACCACCAGATAAGAGCTCTGAAGCGTCCTCTCAAGCGCTCTGATACTCAGTTTGCCACCATATCAACCATACAACACCTGCAAGCCACACTCTCAAGTTACCCAAGGGGACATGGGGTAAAACAGCATACCTCATATCTCCACAACTAATTACATTGAAAGAGCATGCAGGTAGTTCCTGCAACATTTTATACATGATAAGGGCTCAGAAGCGTCCTAAGAAACACCCAGCACATGAATTTCCACCACCAAACCCATGCAGGTCACACCATTCAAGCTACCAAAGAGGGCTTGCAGCTGCCAAGCATGTTTCATGCTTTTCCCAACCAGCAAAATTAACTCAAGCAGCAGGCAACTTCTGCATCATTTTTTTATACAAGATAAGCACTCAGAAGCGTCCAGATCACACCATTCTTATATCTTATCTCATATCTTAGCCTGACTCTCAAAGATTGAACTAAAAAAAAAATACAGTTATCTCTCAGCCTGATTTACACGTTTTAACACCAGAATGATTTGTCTCATGTAAATGTACCCTCCTTTTCTTCCACAGTGCAGAGAGAGGCTCAGAACCGCACTCAGGGGAGCCCTGAGCATCCCCTGAGGAAGTATTTGTCCATTTAAGGAGGGCTCTTTTGCCCTATCCAAGTTGTATGGCATGGCTTCTGCCCAGTGTGTGAAATATGGCATCAGCCTGACCAGTTACTTACCAGTACCCAGTTATAAGTGAACCAGAATCAAGTGAAAAGGAAATAAAGGATCAAACACGAAATTATCATTGGCCATTTGACCCAAAATCCTGGTTTTCTTGAAGAAGGGTTCTTGAGAAAAGGCCTGTTATTCAGCACCTATTTTAAGAGGGAAAACCCCTTATTTTTGATTAGTAAATTCATAAAAGAGGAAGAGCACAACAGAACAACCAACCAAGCTTTTTTTCCGCCCATCTCCCTGTGGGAAAGCCCATCTTTGGGTCCTCCTACTGGTGAAACACCTTTTAGTCAACCCTTAAATCCTTTAAAAGGAATTGGAAAAATAGTCAGAAAAAGTCAAAAATTCTTGATTATTAATTGGTGGAAGCTTGCCAATAATCCAATCCAACTTGGAATAGTCTTGAAATTCCTGAAAATCTCTATTAATAATTAATCTAGGTCTGATAAGAGACCTATCTTAAGTCTCAAAGAAACCAGCCAAAAATTAAAAAAATTATTGTGCAGACTTATTATAGTTCAGAAGGGCAGGCAATTCAAAACCACCTTGGCTTACCTCTATCTGTTCAAGACTAGTAGTAAAATAAATTCCCCTTCTAGTGACTGCGAGCAAGCTATTTGCTAAATAATCCCATTGTCCCTTGGAGTCTCTACAACAGTAAATGGAAAAGGAGGATATTTTGAGGCTGGATGGAGTGATGAGTGATAGAATGAGACAAACAGGTTTGCTATTTAAGATATTCATGGCTGAGTTTGTTAGATCAAAAAAAGTAAGAACAGACTGCAACTAGAGTCCTTGAAAACTGGAAAAAAGGAGGAAGAAGGTGTGAGAAAGAAGATGAAACAGGTGATAAAAATCCAAAACCAGACAGAAAAAACACATATGAAAAAAGGATAAGAGACAAAGGAAAGTCTGTAAGTCTATGATATTTCATATTCTAAAATACCCCTTGACTTTCAGAATGAAAAGACCAAGATGTTAAAAGGCTCTGGTCAGAATTGGATGGGCCACAGGTTTGGTAAGGAGGTGAGCAAGCATGTTTTCAGAGGGAACATAAAAGAGATGGATTTTTGAGCTGTTGATGAATTCTTGTATGAAGTGAATTTGAATATTGAAATGCTTCATTTGACAAGAGTTAGGTTTGCAATCATCATTTTCAGTATCAATGAAACCCTGATTGTGGTCAAAGACAGTTATGGGATCCTTGGAGGTCACAAGATGAATTTCCTTCAAGAATTGCCTTAACCACAACAGCTTACAAGAGAGATCCATTAGAGCACAGGATTCAGCCTCAGAAGTCAACAGAAACACAGTGGGTTTTTTCCTTGACCTCCAAACAATGAGACAGGTAATGAAGATGGACAAATAACCTGTGAAAAAAAACCTAGTTGTCCTACAGTTTCCCCAATCTGCTTTGGATTAGGCAGCAAGAGAAGCCGGTTTCCCCTTGGGATAAGATGAGCATACATGCAAGTTTCCTCAGAGATATTTGAGAACATGGATGAAGGCCAGTCAGTGCTGTATCCCTGGCTTATACAATTTCTGAGACAACATTCTGACCAAATACAAAAAATCAGGCCTAGTAGCCGTGGCCAGATAGCTCAACAATCCAATTTCCTTGCAATAATTGTGACCAGTTTTCCAGAAGGAGTCTAAATTTTCAGTAGTTGGAGCATCAGGATGATATCCTGGGATGACAGGAGTAAGAACACTTCTACACTCAACCATTTTGTAGTCATGAAGAATGGAGTCAATGCAGTGATATTGAGAGAGTTCAATGGAATTTTGTGATTGCTTTACCCATACCCCCAATGGAAGTTTGGCATCCCCAAGGTCCTTCATGACAAATTTGAATGCTGATAGATCCTTTTCAATTAGGGTGATGTCATCTACATGAATGAAGAGCCAGACCGGACAGTCTCCTCCCCAATAAAAGACACAAACATCCAAAACCAAGCAGGAAAAGTTTTGTTTGACAAGCCAGGTTGAAAGTCAACTGTAACAGGAAAGAGAAGCCTGTTCAAGGAAGTAGATAGCCTTATTCAGCTTAAGACACACTTTGCTTTTGTTCAAGGGCATCCCCTGAGGAACAGCTAGATGCACTGTTTTGTCCAAGGGAGTGTTAATAAAAGCACTCTTGATGTCCATCCGTTATAATTGGAGGCAATAAGCTGAAGCATAAGATATGAGTGCCAAAATGCAATTAAACCTTCCAGTTGGCCCAAACGTCTGATTGTAGTCTACCCCAGGAATTTGAGAAAAGCCTTGAGCGCAGAGCCTAGCTTTGTAATTGATAACCTTCCCCATATGATTTCTCTTTTTTCTAAAAGCCCAAACTGTCCCTACTGTCCCCTGACCAATAAAAGAGACAAAATTCCATACTTCTAGTTTAACCATAGCATCCAGCTCCTGCTCAATGACCCAAAACCAGTGGTCCTTCTCATGAAACTCCATAGCCTCCTTGAAACTTTGAGGAACAAAGTTGTCTTCAAGGCATTCGAGATTTGCAGTGGGTCATCAAGGATAAGGCAGGATATGAAGCAGATCAATTTCCCCCTCCCAGATTGTAGGATGATGAGGACCAATAAACTTTAGTCAAGGGATATTTGGAGAAGATAATTGATAATCATCAGTATTGGTGCTTGGGGATAACAAAGGAGATACAACATCTGAGGGAGCCAAAGGAGAAGGGCTACGTGTAGAGGAGACAACAGGAGGCTCAGGATGACAAGGAAGCCAATTCCCTTCCATGGGAGGAAGATGATCTTTGCAGTCAAAAAAAGTATCTTCATCATCTTCAACAATAAAATCCCCCCTGTCATCAGAATAAAAACTATTATGAGGAGTGGTGGAGCATGACAAAGGAAATTCATGCTCAAAAAAAGACAATGTTCCTAGTCACCACAACTTGATTTTCACAAAGATGAAGAATTTGGTAGGTTGCTAAGTTATTTTCATAACCCAGAAAGATACCTTCATCCCCAGTGGTCCCAGATTCCCTCCCCATTTGTGCTTTGGAATGGATATAAAGGCTTTGAAACCAAATAACCTCAATTTCTTGATTGTTGGTGGCACTTTGTTCCACGGTGAGTATGGCAATTGATTGTTCCTGGACGGAGTAGGTGCCAGATTTGACAAGAAACAGCAAGTGTTGACAGCCTCTGCCCAAAAAGAATTGTGGTTGGATCTCTCAGAAATTCCATTATTTTGTGGGGTATATGCAGGAGAGAATTGGTGTATAAACCCGTGAGTATTTGCCAAGTCTTGGAAATACTTGTTGGAAAATTCTCCTGCTCAATCTGATATCACCTTCTTGAATTTTCTGTTGTGGAACCTCTCCATGAGGTTCTTCATATTAAAAACTTTGTCAATGTATCAGACCTGTGTTTTTGAAGCCTGATAAACTTGAGCAAGGAATTTTGGTCTACAATAGTCAGGAAGTATCTAAAGCCTGACACCAAGGAAGGATTGATGGATCCAAAAAGGTCCAGTTGAACACAGTCAAGCAACTTGCAAGCGGGATCAAAGCTTCCTTGAAAAGGAAGAAGAGTCATCTTGGAAGAGACACAAGTGGAGCAGGATGAAAGACCAAGTGATTTCATCATGGAAGGACCTGGATGACCCAGCCAATGATGCCAAAGATCGGTAGAGGATTGAGAAAGGTGAGAACAGGGAACATGATAGGGAACACTCATCAAGATTCCTCTGATATTTCTGGTAAACAAGGTGAAATGTTTATCTTTTAACAGAAATTTTTCCCCACTTTTAACAATGGTGACATATGTTTATATAAAAGGGACCATGGCAATGAGATTCTTTCTAATCTTTGTAACAAAGAGACAGTCTTTCAAGAAAAATTGGGTTCCACCTAGATTTAAACTGACTGTCCCTTTACCTAAAGCTAGAAGTTGACTTGTTGTGTTGCCAGTACTGATGGGAAATGGATCACATGTTTGAAAGGAAGAAAATAGATATTTTTTACCAAACATATGATGAGTTGCCCCGCAATCAAGAATTGCTTCATCCTCAAACATGCCCAAAACAAATTCCTAAGACAAATATGCTTGTGCATAAGTGAAATGAGAATTTGCATTTGTATTGTCAACTTTCTTGCATTGAGGCTTCAAGTGAGGAAACTCAACATAAAATCTCTCAGGTTTGTGAGATGTAACATGAGGTTTATGGAATCCATTGGAAAAGTAGTACACCATCTTGGAGGGGTACTTTGAGTCAGCCTTTGTGACAAGAGAAGTTCCAGTTCCTATGGTGCTTTCTGCAGCTGATCTATTGTTTGCGCTAAGATGATGAACATAGTTTTGTAATCTAGTTAAGATGATGGAGGGTTTTTCAACAGCAAGATTGTCCATAGCTAACCCATCAACAAGATGTTAAAGTTGAGAGTTTTTGCATAGTTTCCCAAGAATATAGTAAAAGAGCATACCATTGGGAACGTCCATGTTGACAGCAGAGAGATCCATGAGAGCCTTTTGGCAACAGTAGTCAAAATTTTGGAGGTCTCCTTGATAATCAAGAGACATCCAAGACATACAGACCCTTCCACCATTTATTTCCAACATAGAGGCATACTGGTTGCTAATCCTCTGCCAAAGAAGGGTAGAGTTCTTCTTAGTGGTGGAATTCATAACCAAGATAAAAATGGTCTTGTTGATCCAACCGGTGATCACTCCAAAAGCCTTGTAGCTTTTATTTGTCCATTTATTGATAGAAGCAGTAGTGGCATCATCTGGAGGTTCTTTTTTGCAGACATCCATGAGATCCTTTGAGAAAAGATGAATCTCCATATGCATCTGCAATTCACTAAAGTTTTTACCATCCAGGATAGGTACATTCAAGTTGTCCTTGGGCTCCTTGTCCCCCATGTTGAGAGACAGAGGTTGCAGTTCACCTTTCTAAAAGAAAATTTTTCTGGGTTGGTGGCAGCACTGGGACTGTAAATGTTTTAGAAGTGAAAGAGGTTGTATTCACAATTCAGAGAATAATCAAGGATATTCAACAGCAGTGAAATAAAATGGAAAGTACATGAAAGTTGAACAGCAAGTGGTGATATGAGTTTTGGGATCAAGGAAAATATGATGACAGTAAATGGCAAAGGAGGATAGTTTGAGGTTGGATGGAGTGATGAGTGATAGAATGAGAAAAACAGGTTTGCTATTTAAGCTATTCATGGTTGAGTTTGTTAGATCAAAAAAATTAGGAACAGACCGCAACTACAGTCCTTGAAAACTGGAAAAAAGGAGGAAGAAGGTGTGAGAAAGAAGATGAAACAGGTGAGAAACTTCCAAGAACAGAAAGAAAAAAGACATATGACAAAAGGATAAGAGAAAAAGGAAAGTCTGAGAAAAAAGAAAGTCTGGAAGTCTATGATTTTTCATATTCTAACAGAAACTAAAATATAACCATTTAATTGGTGCCAGATCCACTTGAACCACCTCCTGTTAGAGTCTTTCCTACTAGGGAAGAGGAACAAAATCATTTTCAAACAAGAATGGTTATGCTTTGAAAGTTTTCAACTCAAAGCTTGATAAATATTTGGATTTGGCCTATGATAGACATGGTTCCTACTCTGGGCCATTGCTGACCAAATGTTCAAGGAAAACTCACACAACAAAGGTTTTGTACAAGTTTTTAATAAATGCAAGTCAAAAAAAGGCAGACCCCTTGTGGACAATCTCCTACAGAAATGATCAACATGAACATCATCCATCTCCACACCCCTCAGTGCATCCTCAAATCAGGAGAATCTCTGGGGTGACCTTGGAGAATTTAAGAGAAGGACTGAGTGATAGGCTCAATACTATTCAACTAAAAAGAAACTTCAGCAATATTTATGGCGGCAAATATTTTGGTGACCAAAAAATTTTTAACACTAAGCAAAAGGTAGTGCTTGCAGAACTCAAGGGAAAAAGTGCTATGGAGATCCTCTTTGAACAACTGGTTGATTCAGGTTGGGTTCATTGAGAAAGATTCAATGGAGAGGGTCACTGGGAGGCCCTATTCTTTGTACACCCTGAGGCATAAAAGCTTTGAAAACAATTCCATCATATTGTTATGTTGGATTGTACTTATAAAACAAACAAGTACAATATCCTTGTTTTTATAACAAGAGAAACATTTTATTTCTACATTTGGTCTGTAAAAGAACTAAAGGAGATGGCTTATGATCCTGAGAGAATTTTCAAATTCTTGTTGAAAGACTGTGGAAAAGCTCTGATTTGTGTTATAGAACATAGTTTCCCTGATTCAACAAGACAGTGTTGTTTGTGGCACTTTCTAAAAACATAAAAGAAAACTGTAAAGTTTGATTTAATAACGAATTTGAAGGGTGGCAAAGATTTATTTCTCTGTGGGAAAAGGATGGGGCCATTACAACCAAGAAGGAGGCAGAGCTCAATGATGCAGAGCTCAGAGTAAGTGCCAAATCGCTTCCTCTACTGTTAATCTTCCTAGTTTTGGGTGCTTACATTATGACTTGTATAAATTTTTTCTTGGAAGACTGTGAGAATGTTCTTGAGTATATGGAAAATAAAATCTTCCATATCAAAGAGAAATTTTTAATGGCTTGGACTTGCAAAACCCTGACTTTGGAAATAAAACCACATCTTGGGTAGAAGGGGCCCATGCTACTCTCAAACAATTCCTTGCAAATTCTTTGGGAAAAATGTTTGATTTTTGGAAAAACCAAGACGCAACAGTTTCTAATCAAATTAAATTGGTTCTGGTTTCCCTTTAAAAATCTTGAATAAGGTTAGGAATAGTTCTTCCCACTAAACTGTTACCATTGGGATACAAGTTGTATTTAGAGGCAGTAAACTTGTTGTGGAAAAATTCAAGAAATTAAAGCAGAACCATGATAGAGAATTGTGAACCAAGTCATACTCCAAGAATATGGGTTTGCCCCGTTCCCACCAGATAGGTGACCTAATAGCATCAAGAGGATTCATTGTGCCTGAGGATGTTCATCCTTTGTGGAGGTTGGATTATGACCCTTGAAGTTCTAGTTCTGTAAGTTGGTTTAATGAGATTGATGCTTTTTGATTGATGATTCATAATTTACTAATGTTTGATCCTTTTGAATTTCAGAAGGTGGATGTTGATGAAATCCTCAAGAATTCTCAGTTACATGAGAAGCTCAATGTAATGATCTTGGGATATCCTTAAAAAGATCACCCCAAGCTGTTGAAGTAACTGATTCAGAAGGCCCCAAACTATTGATCAAAGCCAAGACTTGAGCCAAAAGTATTTCAATCAAGTAGAGGTTGGCCAAAATGTAAATATACCCACAGAGATCCTTCTTAATTTGAACACGTTGAAAAGGAAATTAAGAAGCAAAAGGAAATTAGACAGGCAAAAAATAAGAAAAGACAAAAGACTGTCAGTCTTTTCTTCTGTGAAATTTTCATTTTTTTTTGTTTAATGGACTTATGATGATATGATTATAATTGTTAGTCAAAGTCTCCAGGATCAGAAGCTGAATTTCATAGTTCAGAGGAAGAGACTGAAAGTGAATTGGATTCACTTCATTTGGACTTGAAATCCTCTTCAGAGGAAGAAGAAATGGAGGAGTCAAACAGAAGCTCATCTTTTGTGAGTATAAATTTCTTTAATGAAATTAGGATTTTGGCTAATTAATTTTTGATTGTAGGAACCAAAAGTGAATTGACTTAATCAAACAACTGAGAGCTTACATAAGTTCTTGGGGGAGGTTTGGGATACAGTTGGTGATGGGAGTTGTGGATTTAGAGTCATTGCTAAATAACTTGGGTATGATGAGCATTGATGGTTTAATTTAAAAAAGGAATTGATTCAAAAATTTAGGAACAATAAGATGTTCTATTCTAAGATCCTTACCGGAATCAAAGATGTTGAAAAGATAGAAAAAAAGACTTTATTTTAATGAAATCAATGAAAAGATTCCCTCTTCAAAATGGCCTTCAAAGTTGGATATGGGTCAAATAATAGCTGATACTTATGGAAGACAAATATGTTTCATTTCATTAGATTAATGTTGTACTTATACTCCTATTAAGATTGGTGTAAAGGAAGCATCAGACCCAATTTTAATTTCATTTGTTAATGATAACCATTGGGTCCAGCTTGTACTTAAGGGAGATGTGATTCCAATCTTGCCCATAGTTTCCAAACCATGTTGCATGATTTCTAAAAAAGCCTCTGTTTGGGTTCATCATTTAAAAGATCAGCTTAAGTTGTATTCTACATTCTAAACATGATTGAAATTTCATCATTTGGTTTTGGGTACTGATTCTGATCTTGTAGTTCTATTAATAGGGCATATCAGAGTTAGAAAACCCACCATTAGAAACCTGCCATTTTTTTTTACCAAACCCGCCATTTTTAAGGGCGTGTTTCTGAAGTACACATACCCCCTAACTGGTGTATTTCAAAATGGCGGGTTTCATGAAAATGGCGGATTTCAAACATCAAACCCGCAATTTATGCATCATCATCCATCCACCATCCATCACATCTAAAACACCCATCCACATCAGCAAATCCATACCAGTCCCATCTCCATCACATCAAACACATCTCATCTCCATTGCTTCACATCTCCATCACTTCACATCTCTATTGCTTCACATCTCTAATGCTTCATATCTCTATTGCTTCACATCTCCATCTTCACACAAATCCCCATCATCATCTCATCACCCCACATCAAATCACCATCTTTCTCAACATGTCCAATCAAACTTCTTGGCAGCAAGTTGAAAATGCACAAAAGCTGACTGAACCTTTGTTAGTATTTGACTGCCATTCAGACTCCAATTCAGACTCCAATTTGGAATCAACTTGGTTGGCTTTGAATGCTCTATTACAAAAGCAATACATGGTTCCAAGAAGACAAAATCTCCACAACCCTATGTATGAAAGGCAAAAGCTTCATCTCCTCCCCAACCTAAGCTTCCAGCAACTGTTTGGAACTCTATTGCCTTCATTCATAAAACTTTTGGAGATGATTGAAGACCACCACATCTTCCAGAACAATTATTTGAATCCTCAATGCAATCCAGCTATCCAACTGGCTGTTGCTCTTTGTAGATTGGGATCAAATGGAAATGGAGCAGCAATTCATCAATTATAAAATCTATTCTAAGTTGGATATGGAACCACTGAATAATACACCAAAAGAGTCATGGTTGCTACGCTATCTTTATGTTGCTCAGTCCTTTCTTGGTCAACAAAAGAAGAACACAAGGAGATATCTCAAGTAATGGTAACCAAAGGATTTCCTGGTTGCATTGGTTTTGCTGATGGAACCACCATCCCCTTGAGTCAAAATCCCAAGCTAGATGACAACCACTATTTTGATTGGTAAAAAAGGGAATTGATTCATATCCTTTCCAATTGCTTTGATAAAACCATTGATCACACACTGACAAAATATGTTTTTTCTGTTTGTTTAGATACTCTGTGGCACTACAACTTGTTTGCAATAACAACAAGAAGTTCATATCCCTCCATGCTGGCCTTCCAGGTTCTTGTCATGATTCATACCTGTTCAATTGGATGCAGATTGCCCAACAACCAGAGAACTACTTTGATCACAATCAATACCTTCTGGACAATTCAGCTTATGCTAGTGGGAAATCTGTGGTTCCAGCATACCAGAATTTTTTGTCCAATGATCAAGGAAAAACCAATTTGAACTATCATCTTGCCCAATCACAAGTTTGGATTGAGCATTCCATAGGAGTCCTGAAAGGAAGATGAACCAGCTTAAGGGAAATGAAAAACCAGCTTCAAAGCCCCAACAACATGAATTTCCTCATAGACTGGATAATCACTTGTGTAATCCTTCACAATCTTTTGGCTGACATCAAAGATGAACGGGAAAAAATATTTGAAGATGATATTCCTGATCCACCTCACGTCATCCCTGTTTCATCTTGTCCCTCATATTCTTCTATGAGAGAACAGATTCTTCCTCTCACCCTTGCTAGCTTTGATGAGTAATGTTTGATTTCAAGTTAGGTAACAAATCCCTTCACCAAACTTTGTTGGTTTTGGTTGTTCACCCAAGATTCCTAGGCTGAGTCTGTTTTTTTTTTCTCTCTTTTGGTGGACTTGGACAAAAAACACCCTCCACCTCACCCCATCAAACCACCAGTCCCTCCACCTCACCCCTCCTCCTCATCCACCACCTCAGCCTCACCCACCACCTCCACCTCACTGCTTCTCCTCACCCACCACCTTCCCTCCTCCTTTGGTTGGAATCCCTGGTAAGCTCCCCCCCTCCTCCTCATCCTCCCCATCATCCAAGTCTGATCCTTTGATCCATCCACCTTCAGGACCCCCCCCACCTCCTTGCTTGATCTCCCAGGTAAGCCCCCCCCATCCTCCTCATCCTGCTTTTCCATCCCTCCCACCCATCCTTGCTAACCTCACTTTTGCATCCATCCCTCTCCTCCCTCCCGCTTTCCCCCGCTCTCAATTGCTCCCCCTCCTTTTCCCCCCCTCACAATTACGCCTCCCCCCCTCTTGCTTGCTCCCCATCACTCGCCCATCCCCACCCCTTGCCTTGGTTGCCCCCCCACCCCTTGCCTTGGTTGCCCCCCCTCCCTTTTGCTTGGTCAGCGGCCCCACCCTCCCCCTCCTTTTGCCAACCAAAAAGGCCCCCCCCTTCAAGCTTAATTGGCCAACGCCCCCACCCCGCTCCCCTCCTTTGGCCAACCAACAAGGCCCCCCCCTTCTAGCTTAATTGGTCAACCCCGCTGGCCCCTTGCTTGGCCAACCCCCCTGCCCCGCTCCCATCCTTTGGCCAACCAACAAGGCCCCCCCACCTTCTTACTCCCTTGGCCAACCCTGCCGGCCCCCTCCCATCCATCAGCCAACACCGGCCCCTTGCATGGCCAACCCTGTCGCCCCGCTCCCCTCCTTTGGCTGAAAAACAAGGCCCCCCCCCTTCTAGCTTGATTGGCCAACCCTGCCGGCCCCTTGCTTGGCCAACCCTGCCAGCCCCTTGCTTGGCCAACCCCGCCAGCCCCTTGCTTGGCCAACCCCGCCAGCCCCTTGCTTGGCCAACCCCTCCACCCCGCTCCCCTCCTTTGGCCAATTGACAAGGCCCCCCCCACCCTCTTGCTCCCTTGGCCGGCCCCGCCGGCCCCCTCCCATCCATTGGCCGACGCTGGCCCCTTGCTTGGCCAACCCTGCCGACAGCCCCCCCCATCCATTGGCCAACCAATGCCCAGGCCCCCCCCTCCTTCAATTGCTTGGCCAACCCCCCCGGCCCCCCTCTCCTTTGGTTGCTTGGCCCAACCCAAAACCCAACCCAAGCCTGACCCAAAGGCCTGGCCTGATTCCCTCACACCCCTATTTTTTTTTTTTTTTTTTTTTTTTTTTTTTTTTTTTTTGGGTGCTGATGTGATGTTTTTTTTTTTTTTTTTTTTTTTTTTTTTTTGGGTGCTGATGTGATGTGATGTGATGTTTTTTTTTTTTTTTTTTTTTTTTGGTAGTTTTTTTTTTTTGGTGATCCCTTTTCTGATGGACTTGGGATAAATTCCAGGTTTGGTTTCATTTTTTTTGATCCAATCTTGTTTCACTGATGATGTCCATTTGACTGACTTTTTTTTTTCAATCCCTCAACTGCTATTGGTGAATGTCTGATTCTTCTCCCACCCACCTCAAAATGTTGGAAAAAAAATTGAATCTCATCTTGTTCCTCACCCAATCAAAGTATATGGATGGGAGGTATTGAGATTTAAGGAGATGGATTGACCAACATAATGAAAGGTGGGAAGAATAGGGCCCGTCACCAAAAGAGGCTTCAAATGAGAGATTCCAAAATAGCTTTGGAGGTTTCTGAGGAAGGAATTAATGAAAAGGTGGTCTGGTCTGGTTGGAAACCGCGTCCTTTGGATCTGTACCCTTGAATTGTTGCCTAAAAGAAAAAGAATAGTCAAAAACCCACTCAGGAAGAGTTTGAGCAAGCAAAAAAAAACAATCAAACAGTTCCATTTCTTCCACTGTGGAAAAATAATTGTCCTTGATGAATCTAATCACCAAGCCCTGGTTGCAATAATTGAATTTGTGCCCTTGGATAAACTCTCAGAACAAGATAATAAGGACATCAACTTTGTCACCACTATACTTCATTGTTAAAAAAAATTGTCAACCCAGTTGGTCCTTCAAGATCTTGGGGTGGAAAAATGTGGGCAGTTGGATGGCAAAAATTGATGTACCCTTCAGAGTTATTTGGACATTTGTGAAGAAATCATCCATTAGATCTTCTCCTCAAGAGTATGCTTTCCTCAACCTTAAGGCGGAAAAAGTATCCCAAATTCTTGGAAAAATGTTTTGCAATTTGGCCAAACTTTCCTTTGAATCAAAACCTGATACCATGAAGGACAACAACATCCCCTCTTTCTCTTCTTTGGAATTTGGTTTCAAGCCTACACCTTTTGATTTCTACCCACACATAACTTTCACCTCAGATTCTTCTTACAACTCTCCTCATTTTGACAAAGGAAACATCTCTGGCTACTCCTTTTTACTCATGGTTCCAACCAAGAAATCAAATGGTCAACTTATTGAAAATACAGAAAAATATCAAGTATTGAATGGCAATTTTTTTTTCCTGACCTTGGGTTTGGAATTGATTTCAAGCAAAAAGGTATATTCAAAATGGTTTGGGTAGCTAATAAGTACAAGCACTGTACCTTTCCTGCTGTGGACACAGCAACCCATACCAGAATGGCAATGTCACTTCAAATTAATAAAACAACTAGAAACACTTGTTGGGAATTGAATAATGGCCATATTTACTCTAGAATAAAATATGAATAAAAACAAAAAAGATCTGTATGTTGGTGGGGTTAAGAATACTCTCAAATTTTGTAATCAAAAATAATTTTTTTGTTTTTCTTTCACACATGCAAATATATTTACAAGCCCAGAATTTGATTTATCTGCTGTATTTCATCTACTTTTCTACTGATACCAATGCAAGCCAAGGCTACTGATACCTTATCCTTTTTTTGGTTGCAATTTTTTCCCTCTCCTTTTCCAGTTGTGCTTGCTGTCAATCCTTCTCCTTTTCCTCTTTTTGAAACTCTAGCTCAGCCTGTTTCAACTTCCATTCAGCATCCCATTTTTGTTGATGAGCCAAACTCTTGGCTTTCTGCTTTTGAAAATCCATGGCCAGTTGACAATCCTACTTTTGTTTTTCAAACTCAAGTTTTTCAGATTCAATTTGGGATTTGACTTTTTTTTGCAGGGGAAAAGCAATTAGCATAATTTTGAAAGAAATTATATTCAACCAATGGACTTAAATCAATCTTGCTTCTCCATGATTTCTTCAAAGCCTGAAAAAAACAAAGTGTTTCTCCTCTTTTGATGACTTTTGGGGTTGATATTGATGGAATTGGAGGCCTTTTGCTTACCCTTGGCAGAGGAGGTTTGGGTTTGAGAGATGTCACTAGTGTTTGAAGGCAATGTGGGAGGCCCCATTGGCTTGAGTTTTTGGCCATTCTGGAATAGATGAGCCTGTTTTTTTACAATCTAAATCAGTCAGGATTTACCAGATGAAGAGAAAATAGCTTGGTTCCTTACTTGAACCAATGTTGAGGGTAATGGAGACTGAGGAGTATCTTGTTCCGCATCAGCAAGTTTGATGAGATCTGCTAACCAAGGAAGAGAGCAATCCAAAGAAGTAGGGGAGGGGTCCAAGGTATGGTTTGACTCCTCAATCAACTCAGAAGTAGACATGATTGCAGCTGATTGCGTTTGAATATCCTCCTTGGCATCAGATGGGGGCCACTCATAGGTTTCTTTAAAATCACCATTGCTAGGCTGAGAATCCCCAGCCAAGTCCTCAGCGTCAACTGAATTGGATTGTTGGGCATCAAAAGCAGCTAGGGGGTTTATTTTTGCCTTCTTTCCAAAGATTTCATCCATTTGAATATAAAAAGGACAAATGGAGTCCAACTTATCAACCACCAAGTTGATTCCCTTGGCTTTGTCAGAGTTGGTGATATCAAAGCCAGTGGAGATTGACATGGAGTGGGCCTTTTTGTAATTGGCTCAATAATTCTTGAATCACTCCCTCATCTGTTTGGATGACAGATCCAGCCTACCTCAGGAGATAACCATTGACCTTAGCAGATGGAGGTTGGCCAACACGTGTTTCATTTTTGGATCCAAAGCAGGCATCATAGTTGGAGTTAATTTTGAGCTAGTTGACCAGGATGATGTGATCAGCTCTCTTGAGCTGACTTGAGCCCTTGGAAGCTGATAGGGGAGGATTTTTTGAGACGTTGGAAGCTGATGGGGAAGGATTGTTTGAGCCCTTGGAAGCTGATGGGGGAGGATTGTTTGTTGTGGAGTTCCTTGGAAATGTTTGCTTTGGTGTGTTGGACTTTTGTGTGGACTTGCGGGGGGAGGTTTTTCTGAGGGGCCATTTGGAAAGAGTAAGGGCAATAAGATGATGAGAGGGATAAAGTGACAAGCAAGATAAATTTATGAGAGATATGAAAGGATGAGAGCAATAAAGTGACAAGAGCAATAAAACAATAATTGCATTCTTTGGATGAGGTTGGAGGTACAAGTTCTTGTTGGAGGTAGAGTGATTAGATTGATGAAGCAATGAGACCAATGAAGCAATGAGAGCAATGAAGCAATTAGAGCAATGAATCAATGAGAGCAATAAAGTGGTGAGTGGTCAAGTGATGAGGGTGATAAATTGATGAGAGTGATGATGAGAGTGATAAAGTGATGAGAGTGGTGAATCTTTTTATGATGAGGCTGGAGGTAAAAGAATTTGCAATGAGGTTGGAGGTAGAAGGAGGTGGGAAGCCAGGGGTGGATGACGTGGAAAGTTGGTGGAAGCCTTTCAATACTTTCTTTGAAAAAAACCACTTATTTCCTGGCAACTCTGACATGTCTGATGTGAAATAAGTGGGTTTTTTTGATTTCTAATGGCGGGTTTGAAATGGCTGATTTGGTTTGAAACCTTCCATTTTTTAATGGCGGGATTGCTTAACTCTGATACGCCCTAATATAAAGGGTTTAAACATTTTGAACATCATCATGTTGAGTGTTTTGAGTTAAAATCATCATGTGGAGTTTTCTTCAATGATATTTTATTGGTAAGTCAGTTTAACTTGTGTTGGGCTGATCCCATCATAAGGAGTATTTTTATGTCTTGTGATGGTATCAGCTCAACAAAAGTTGAAAATGTTTTTTTTGGTGTTTTGAATTTAGGGCTAGTAAAATGGTTTTTGATGTTAAAATCAACTGTTTTTTTATTTCAAAATCAAGTGGTTTTTTTAACCAAAAAATCAACATTTTTGATTTTTTGGTTGATTGATGGTTTTCGTATTTTATTTAGTTTATTTTAGTTTATTTTAGTTTATTTTAGTTTATTTTAGTTTATTTTAGTTTATTTTAGTTTATTTTAGTTTATTTTAGTTTATTTTAGTTTATTTTAGTTTATTTTAGTTTATTTTAGTTTATTTTAGTTTATTTTAGTTCATTTTAGTTTATTTTAGTTTATTTTAGTTTATTTTAGTTTATTTTAGTTTATTTTAGTTTATTTTAGTTTATTTTAGTTTATTTTAGTTTATTTTAGTTTATTTTAGTTTATTTTAGTTTATTTTAGTTTATTTTAGTGTATTTTAGTGTATTTTAGTTTATTTTAATTTATTTTAATTTATTTTAGTTTTTTAAATTTATTTTAGTTTATTTTAGTTTATTTTAGTTTATTTTAGTTTATTTTAGTTTATATTAGTTTATCTTAGTTTATCTTAGTTTATTTTAGTTTATCTTAGTTTATTTTAGCTTATTTTAGTGTATTTTAGTGTATTTTAGTTTATATTTATTGGTTAATGTTAAATTCACAAATCATTTGAGTTGTGTACATGTCTAAAATGAGTTGTGTGGCAGGCTACACAACTCTGATTGAGCCTTGGGGAGCGCTACACAACTCTGATTGAGCCATGTGGCATGCTACACAACTCTGATTGAGTTGTGTAGCCTCCACACAACCCAACTGTATTTTTTTAGCCTCCACACAATGGTTGCGTTCTATGTGGCACCACGCACAACTACATTTGAGTTTTGTGGGGTTGTACATGACTCAATTGTAGTCATGTCGTGTGCCACACAACTACAAGTGTTTTGGGCCAAAAAAAAACTATTTTAGCTGATTTTAATTTGCCTCTCCATTGGCCTTGAAGTATTTTCTTTTCAATCCATGCTTTTTGGGTTAACTCATTTCTTGCATGGAATTAATGTTCTGGATGACAACCATAGCATTTATCTTTAGTGCATCAATTAATCTTCCAAGAGGGGTCTCCAGTCAGGTTGGTTCCATGGTTTAATAACCACAGTTGTGACACGCCTTCAACTAAGCCAATCCAACCATTCATCAACTTCAATCTCATTTCAAGCTCAAATCCACCTACTCCTGTAGCTTTGACTGGAAACTACCTCATTATACTTTGCAAATCTCTACCTCATCCTACCAGGATAACCCTCTCCCTGTATGGGATTATCTCTATGTCTATGTACACCTTACCATTTTATCATGTGGTTCAGCCAACCTTCTCAGGACCTCTCCCTCTCACCATAGCTTGGTGCACCCTCTATCTCTCCTCAACCCAATTGGTATATGAGTCAGTACATATTAAACTGAGAATATACATATTACATATTCTCCCCTGTCTGTTCAGCCCATACTCCCAGGACTCCAGATCAGTACATGTCAAACCTTCCTGGACAGGCCCATCACCAAATTGGTCAACTAAAACCTCCAGCCCAATCATTCAACATGTGATACCAGAGGAACTTCAACCTGCAACACAAGTAACTCATCCCTCAAGGCCTCCTTCTAAGTTACCACATATAATGGCCTATCCTTCCCTCCTGGAATAATTTTCCCCAAGGAATTAGTATACTAATTATTACTGGTTAGTCCCTCAGACATTAGGTGTCATCTCAGAAAAAGACACATCACTCAGCCTTCTTAACTCATATCAGCTTTTCCCTTTCTGGTGTTACTCTTATAGGATTCAACAACTCCTTCTTCAAAAAATCCTCCTTCAACAACCTTTTCCTGGACTGCTCTTCCCATCATTCCATTTCTCCATCAATTTTGCTTCTCCTTTCTCCTTTATCATTGCAATAAAAATAAATCATTCTTGATTTCTATGAGTGGTAGTGCCTGTATCTTCAGCCCCTTGCAAGCCAGGCACAGTTGTGAAGTTATACTAATTCCTTCCCCTTAAGTACTAGCCACCCCTTCCTCTTCTGATCATCACCTTCAACAAACTCCAATCCATTCCATAAAATTAAAACTTATGGATGTCACTGAATGCAATTTTTTATGTACCAGTGTGTGGCCTTTACCATTTTCAAGGGATTATCCTTCAGAAAATATATGTTTCCATCAATCTGGAAGTTTTTGACCACTCCATCATGCTTCAACACAGATTCAATTTACTTTAGCAGAAATTGAAAGGGCTTTAAACAGATTCAAAAGTATTTGAGGTGCTTTTATATCCTTCAATTTACTTGGACAGTGTAAGACTCCAAACAGTGGTAGGTTGTGGCAGTTCTGTGGAGGGGAAAGGTGCTGTTTAGGCTGCCCTCTTGAGTTTTACAAAAATATTTAAATTTAACCAAGATCAAGGTCCAGAACTTTTTAAGTGAGGAATCAAGTAGTAAAGGATAAAGTTTTATAATAGTTGGTATCAATAGAACAGCACTATCAGAGGCAAGATTATGTGGGATATATTTGAACAAAAGAAGTTAAAGTTTGTTTTGAGTTCAAAAGAACAAAGCTGTTTTATGTAAAAAACACCCACAAGCTGATAACTCTGGTTGTCAGCAGAAGATTGGGGATGATAAACTCAAACCCCAACCAACCTCCAGGTTCTCAATGAACCCGCCCAACTCTCCGCAATCAAGGGCTTGAAGGGTACCAGATAACTGAGGGTGGCCGTAAAAGACAAAGCAAAATGTTTTAAGAAGCTCTAAAAGCAAACAGTAACTGATTTGAACAGGGATAACCTCAACACTTCTTAAGGAACTCAAGAGTAGTCTGGCAGAATGCAACTTTGAAAAATAGAAGGAGGTATAAGACTCCAGGTTTTAAGCTTAATAAAACATCTTCAATCAAACATGATTGGCTCCAGAAAGATGATCAAGGGAGGATCAAGACCAGTATGGTCAGAGAAAGGGATCAAAGAGTGGTGTAACACACTCAACAATTCTAACAGACAGAATTCTCTTCAACCAGCATGGCTATTGGTTGGTGATAAGGATCAGGCCACAGAGGTCAAAGACTTAAGGATCAAATGAATCAGGGGCAATCAAGGATATACCCAGGATGATGATGATGAATTACTATGATACCGGGGGGGACATACGCACACACTCCCATGGATTATTGAAAAAAGTAGGGGAGAGCCCCTCCTTTTATGGGCCATGGGTCCCTGTAGACTATTTACAAGTGATGACACAGATAGAGTGGAAAATGACAACAAATGAAAAAAAAAGTTTTTTTTTTTTTGATTTTGATCATGAGAAAAACAACAAAGAAAGAGCTGAAAAGGAACAGAGAGATCCCAACCGGGGCTAATGATGGCCATGGGTGAAAAGTAGCAGATGAGAACCGCACAGACTGCCTGTTGTCTGCGCGGTCAGGGCACTTTGGGGGGCGCAGGCCTTGAGGATGAACAACAGCAACAGCAGTTGCCGCTGTGATTGGATGGGATAAGGGATGACCGGTGGTTGGATGACTGGTGGAGAGAGATGAGAGGTGAGATTGGTTGTGGGAACAACCAATTGGGTCAGGTGATGAGGGTTTTTCCCGTGAAAAATCTTGCGCGGAGGATTAGGAACCTATGGGGGAGGGCTGGTCATGAGGTTGGATGAGCACCGGGAGCAAGGTTGGAGAAGTCAATGGGTTGGTTTTTTGACTGGAATTGGGGCCATTGTCAGGATGGGAGAATCATGCTGGAAAGCTTTCAATGGCTCCATTGGATATCATGGATGGGCACTGGGAAATGGGCATGCAAGATGAGAGATCATTTTCAGAGTTATCCTGTGTTGACAACTATGACCGCATTCAAGAGATTACAAGAGTCCCAGACCAAGTGTGAGGATGATGGGATATTTGGAGAGGTGCAAGCTGAGGGTCAGGGAGTGATGCAATTGGAGAGCAGTGATGGCAATTGAGAGATGGTTACAATAGGAGGAGATTGAGTGGTGGAGCAGATCACCATCCAGCCTGGCAATGATCTGCTGCTTGTTGTTGACCAAGCTTCCTGCCAGCCTGACTTGGGAATCCGGTCAAGGGGCAGAGGGAGGCTGATAAAGATGATCAATTGGTTGGTTGGCCAACCAATGAGGAGGATTGAAGGTGCCGGCAAGGGTCAAACCAACCCAAGACAGTCTTGCCCACACGCTTGGAAAAAAGGAACTGGAGGATGAGGAGTGGAGCAAGAGGGACTTGAACACCGGACACAGGGGTCTAAACACCTCAGAGATTCTCCTAGGCAACTAGGAGAAGGGAAGGGTGGGAACTGGAAACTTGAATAGGGAATCATTCCGGGAAAGATTTTTTTTTTTTGATGATGAATGATAGCCATAAAAAAAATCATAAAAATTTTTAAATTTTCCGCAGTGGTCCAAAGGTTTCCAGATTTTGTCACCACAACAGGGCTTCAATCAGCTCTGAAAGGCTTCAATTTTCTTTGATTTAATTTGATGGTGCTTCAATCAGCTTTGAAGGGATTTTATTTTATTTTACATAATTTGAGAGGGATTTAATCAGCTCTGAAGGGCTTCAATTTCCTTTGAATTACTTTGAAGGGGCTTCAATCAGATTTGAAATTCTTTGATGGGCTTCAATTTGATTTAATGTAGTTTGCAAGGGCTTCAATCAGCTTTGGCAGGCTTCAAAAGGCTTTTATTTGCTTCCAATTAGTTTTATGGGACTTCAATTTGCTTTGAAATGCTTTTACAAGGCTTTGAAATGCTTTCATTTTCTTTTAAAGACTTTGATGGGGCTTCAATCATCTTTGACAGGCTTCAGTTTCCTTTTATTTAATTTAATGGGGCTTCAATCAGCTTTGAAGGGCTTCAATTGGCTTCAAAAAGCTTTGAAGGAGTTTCAATCAGCTTTGATGTGCTTTGGTTTGCTTTGATGTGCTTTGACAAGGCTCAATCTGCTTTGACAGGGCATAAATCAGCTTTGAAATTCTTTGACAGGGCTCAATCTTTTTTGAAGGAACCTCAATTAGCTTTTATGTGCTTTGACAGGGGTCTATTGGCTTTGACTTGCTTTGACAGGACCCCAAATAGCTTTTATGTGCTTTTAAAGGGCTCAATATGCTTTGATGTGCTTTGAAAGGACCTCAATGAGCTTCAAAGTGCTCCAAAGGGGGTAAGCCTACTTTGAATATAATCCATTTTGGCCATTTCATTCTTCAAATCTTCTCTGGGTACTTTTTTTTTTTGGTTAATTTCTCTTCTATTTTGTAATTGGAAACCATGCCAGCCCAACATGCAGAACCATCATTCATTTCCAGTCCACCTCTCACCAGAGCAGCAAGAGGCATAAGTTCTTTCATCAATATTTCCAATCAGAATCAGTCAGATCCTCAAGCTTGTGGATGTTTGAGGACCTCATCCAAGCTTCCAATGCCAGAAAGCTGCACTTCCATGGAAAGTGGTATACTTCCTCCAGCTCTTCCTAGTGATTCTCTTTCTCTTTCCCCACCTGCAGTTAGTTGCATAACTAATTGTGTAATTTGTCAATATCCCCAAGCAGGCTTTGGATTAGATTTTCCATCTTATGATCCCAGCATCATTCCTATTCCAGAAGATGAGGTCAAGTAAGACAGTGGGGACTCAGGCTTTGGAAAAAGTATACTAATTAATCTCAATTCATCAACTATGTAACCTCAAGTTGTGTTCCCATCATTAACTTCTACTGAAATTCCTGAACCTCCAACCCAACCTCAACCTTGAAAATCTTCTGTGAACCCAACTCTCTTAGCCATCCTCCTGACCATCACTTCTGATTTGGGAACAATTTCAACCTCTATCAACCAGTACTTCCTACTCTGGCACCTTCAAGTCTCCTTCCATTAATTCTCTAGATATTTTTGAAGGCAAAAATAATAAAAGACTGCAACCATTCCTCCATTCTTGTGAACTCATTTTTGAAAATGATGAAGGGACTGTTAGTTTTGACCCATAGAAGGTACTCTTTGCATATTCCTACCTCTCCGGAAGTTAAAATTGA
The DNA here is from genome assembly GCA_025617555.3 of Puccinia polysora. Classification (NCBI taxonomy): domain Eukaryota; kingdom Fungi; phylum Basidiomycota; class Pucciniomycetes; order Pucciniales; family Pucciniaceae; genus Puccinia; species Puccinia polysora. The sequence continues at coordinate 25,727,361 of CM062626.1, forward strand.
TGAATCCAACCCTAGATGGCTCACCTTTCCAACCAAGAGCCTTCTTTCCTCCTCAACTCATGGTCCCACTTTAAGGAGAATGTTCACACCCTTTTTGGAAACATACTCAAAGTCTTCAAGGCTGAAAAGGAACTGGTGAGCTGAAAGATGAATTAATGTGGCTATGCTTCAATCCACATCACCAAATTTCAATAACTTATGACAAAAGGGTCTGGATGGGGTGATAGAGACTTTTACTTACATTTTCAAAAAAGCCTTCCTTCACCCCTTCTGGACCAACTAGTGTTGAATTAAAGGTCTCTTTATCCTGAATATGAACTTGATTAATCTTTTTCTAAAAAGAGCGATTCTGATGTGGCTGTTTTTATTTACACATGAAGAGACAAATAAAATGAAAAAAGATGAAAGGATTTTGGGGTCAGCTTAGTGTCACAGGGGTCAGATTTTAAGGACAAGGAAGAAATAATGATTTTGAGGGTAATCTAACCAGAAGGTCTGTGGATCTTTAATCTATCTGCTCCTTAGTCTCAATTTTCCTTGGGTCTGTCTGATTGAGTACCTCTCTTTAGCTGATATCTATATCAGATTGGTCTTGTGGTCCAGGGTTGTCAGTCAGCTTTATTTGGGTCAGTGATGGGTTTGTTCATTTTATTGGGTGGTCTTTAGCCCATTCCTTTGCTCATTCTACTTTGTGAGCTTGAAATTGGTCAAGGCTGTTGGTCAGAGGATGAGTTCAGTCTTATGGTTGTGTGTTAAATTTTGTCCTTGGATTTTTTTGCTTGAAGAAGACAGAGGTTGAAAGATGGTAAATTGGATTCTTGAGGTTTTGATCAATTTCTGGTCAGAAGTTGAGGTGGTTGATTTTTTTTAAGTTTTGAAGGGGGATGGCTGGTTTCGAGATGACTCTCTGATGTATTCCTGTGGTAATTTGGCTTGTGCAACTACTGGAAGTTATACCAATGGAGTTAAAATTCAGCCACCCAGACGTGGCTGAATTTTATGATGGCTGTGGTGAGTTGTCTCAATTGGGATAACTCACCATGTTTTCAATTTATTTTTTTGAGAAAACTCCATCAAATTGACTACATTTGTTTTTTTAATTCTTGGTCTGGTGAAATTTCAAAACCCCCCATGCCTTGACTTGAAGAGCCTTCTGTTGAGTCTAGTGAGAGATGTTAAGCTGCAGGCTTTTTTCAGAGAATTGGAAACCATTTCTTTGGAGGGAACAATTCAAACTTCTAATATCCTGTTTTCATATAGATCTCTGAGATATTTAATTTTGATATATAGGTGTTTTGTCTTGGAGTTTGAGCCAAAAAATTGAAGATGGGGGTGCGTGAATAGTTGGGCAAGAATTTTTGGAATAGTTCTGATATCAATGGGCTTTCTTGTTTGCATTCAAAAATTTAATTGAATTTGCCTTTGGTGGATGATATTTTGATGTTTTCCTTTTTTCAGCTACTCCAAGAGATGGGGAAGTTGATCCAAAAACAGATGTATCCTCTTCTTCATTTTCTGGAGTCAAGATTGTTGGCCCAAGTTGAATAACTAAAATATTCAAGTCTAGAGGATGATGAGAAAAAAGAAGGAGAGAGAGAGAGAGAGGAGAGAGAGAGAGAGAGAGAGAGAGAGAGGAGAGAGAGAGAGAGAGAGGAGAGAGAGAGAGAGAGAGAGGAGAGAGAGAGGAGAGAGAGAGAGAGAGAGAGGAGAGAGAGAGAGAGAGAGAGAGAGAGAGAGAGAGAGGAGAGAGAGAGGAGAGAGAGAGAGAGAGAGAGAGAGAGAGAGAGAGAGCCTTTTCAAACGTTCCATTTCTTCCTTGTTTGCTTTCAGAAGTTGGATGCTTGGGGTAAGAGGAGTGAGGAGGGGTTTGCAGTCTGAGATCCCAAGAATTTTGAGTCCCCTTTCTGATGAGTTTCTTTTGGGAGAGAGATATTTTGGAGTGTGAGATAGTGAGGTCCATCCCTAAGAGAGTTTCTGGAATGTGAGCTGAGGAATTTGAGAAGCATTTTAGGAAGAGGTCTTTGAATTATTGGTTTCTTCCGGCCACAACAAGGTTTTTTATGTGGAAGAATGAAATAGAGTTGGAGTCTTGGTGAAGATAAAGGCAGGAATTGGATTTGGATGAAAAATATCTGATCCCTTTGAGCCAATCTGTTAGAGGATTTTACCAGTTGGCTGGAGATTGCTTGAGACTGTAGAGATATTTCTTCATTTTGAGAAAGAAGGAGGTTCTTGGGAAGCCTGAAGGAGGTTTTGATGTAGATAATTTTTTTTCAGTGGTGTGTATAATAATTCCACCTTCAGATCAAAATTTCTGAGGGGTATTTTTGGAGATAGAAAGGATGAGAAGTGTCGTAAGAGTGGTGAATTTTCCCATTGGAGAGAAGGTGTTGTCATAGTCAATGCCTGGAACTTGTTTGAATGCCTGGATTTGGAGTATGGATGTTTTAGTTTCAGGGGAAGAGGCTATGACAGGCTTGGTTTTGAGTACCATGAGGGTCTTCAGAGGAGAAGTCTGGGACTATTCTTGCATCTTTACATACTTCCATTTTCTTGATAGAGTCAAATTTGATCTTGATGGCTGCCAAACATTTTTTTGGGATTGCTGAGAAATGTGTACTTGACTGGTTTGACTCTTGAGGATCTTTATATGAGATTTTATCTAAGAGGATTGGGCTGTCTTTCTGAAGTTGAAGAGTTCTTGGGTATTTCATTTTCTGGTTTGTGGCTTGAAAATGTGTCTTCACTTATGTCTGCAAGTGATCCTTGACTGGTTTTTTCTTCAATTTTTTCTATCACATCTTTGATTTTGCTGTCCAATTCTGAGCAGTTGGTTGTATTTCTGAATTTTCTGGAGGGGTTGATCTGTTTTCTTTTTAAAATTCAAGTTCAAGGAATGTGTTTTTGTTATTCTTGGGAGTGAATGTGAGTGATTTGGAATTTTTTATCAACAATTTTTCCAGAGTCTGATAGGATGTGGTATGATCTGAGGTTGTTTTTGAAGTGAATCAGGATACTGGTTGCACCTTTAGGTTCAAGATTGGAGAAGGTTTTCTTGGGTAGAGCTAAGAAGGAGACAGAATTCCCAATCAGATGGAAGTAATCCAAAGGGAGATTTTTATTCTTGAAGAGAGATTAAGGAAATTGCTTGTAATTGTGGCTGGGTATTTGGTTCAGGGTGTGAGTACTGTCCTTGAAGAAAATGTTCCATAGGTTTTTGTTCAGAGATGAGTTTTGGAAGATGGTTCTGAGTGGCTCGAGTATGGTTCTATTATGTCTTTTGGCCAGCCCCTTTTGATGAGGAGCATATGCATTGGATTAACTAGTATTGATAAAGTTATTTTTGCAGTATTCCTGTAAGCTGTCATTCTTGAATTTTCCACCCCTGTTGGAGTGTGAAATGCTGAGATAGTATACAAATATTTTGGCTTTAAGTTCTAGATTGTGGGATATTTCTTCAAATTTTTTTTCTTTGCATTTGAGGGGAATTCCTGAGGATTTCCTGGAGTGGCTTTCAATCACAGTGAGGATGTATCTATAATTCTAAATTGAGGCTGGGTTGATGGCTTCAAAGATTTCTAGGTATAGTTCTTCAGAGGTTCTTGAGTCTGGGTTGTGTTTTTTTAAGGAGGCTTTGGTTATCTTTTGAGTAGCACAGCACTTGAATATTGTGTCTGTTTTCACTGGTGTGTTCAACTTATTTCTGATTCTATGGTACATGACATTTCCCAGGGATTTGGGTAGTTGTTCTGCACTAGAGAGGAAGGATTTTTCTTTTGGTCTATTCATAGGTATTGAAGGTAGCTCATTCTGATAGTGGACTTTTTTTGGGCACAGAAAATTTGTTTATTTTGAAAAAAAATTGTATTGATCCAGGAGTAGACTATGGACAGACAGGGGATGTGCTGAAAGTTTGGGGAAATATCAGGGCCTTCTTTTTTCTTTAAAAACACAGTTCCAGATCTTTTGATATCCAGAAAGTGGGTTATAGATCCTGTTTTCACTGATCCTTGTTCTTCTGTTGAGAGGTGATCAAAGAGACTGGAATCTGATATCATGTGAGAAGTAGAGCCAGAGTCAAGGATTAGGCAGTTTTGTAGAGTTGAGTGAGAGTGATGAAGGCAGCTAACAGTGGCATGAGTTTCCCCAGTTGTTAGCCTGTTGGGTCTGAGATTGGGATGGAGGGTCCAGGATTTGGAGACTGGATTTTGGTTGAAGGAATTGTGTTTCCCCTTTTTGCATCTGATTGTGCTGGAGCTAGTGGCATGAAGGGAGTTTGTTTGTGCCTTGACTAAACTGATTTTTTTTCTGTTGTTCAGGATTATTCTGAGGTGATTTAAAACTAGTTCTGGTTTGATAGATCTGTCAGAGTGAGTAATTTGTTTGCTGATTTTGACAAGGCTTGGTGGTAACTTTTCAAGGGTGGTTTATGCTAGAATTTCTTCAGGAATGGAGATTCCCACTTCATGCAGTTGATTAATGGATTTCTTGATTTTGGTAATGAATTTATGAATGCCATTCTGATCAAAGGTAAAACAGAGAAATTCCTTGTATACTCTGGCTCTATTGTATGCTTCTGAGGAGGAAAAAAACTTCAGAATTGATTTCCATATGGCTTTGTAGTCCTCCTTATTCTCATGATTGACAATTTTTGCCTGGATTGAAGGGTCTAGCTTGGTGATGAGAATGGTTCTAATACTCAGATTATTGAAAACCTTCAGATTCTGGGCTGGTGAGCTGAGTATGTCTCTGTGTCCTTTAAGTTACAGAAATTTTTCCATCCTGTCCTTCCAGAGTGGGGAGTTTTCAATTTTCAGGAATGAAATACTTTTTATGTAGGTTTTTAGAATTTCCTGGGCTAATTCTTTGGACATGATTAGTTCTGTTTTTGTAAGAGTGATTCTGACTTGTTTGATTTATCAAGGATTTTTCCTTACAGAAGTGCTTGAGCTGTAGATGATCCCTGGCAATGGTGTGCATTTTGAATGTTAATTGTTTTGAATTAAAAGGCTCTTTATCCTGAATTGGAACTTTGTTACTGTTTTTATAAAACCAGCAATTATAATGTGGCTTGGTCTATTTAAAAATCAAGAAACAGATAGGATTCAAGAAGATGACAAGATTTTGGGGTCAGCTTAGTGGCACAGTAGTCAGATCTTCAGGACAAGGCAGCAATTATTATGCTGAGGGTAATATGACCAACATGTCTGTGGATCTTTGGTCTATCTCTTCCTTAGTATCACTTTTCCTTGAGTCTTTCTGATGGAGTAAATCTCTCTAGCTGATCTCTATGTCAGCTTGGTCTTGTGATCTAGGTCTGTTGGTAGGCTGTATTTATTTGGGTGATGGTTTTTTTTTGATTGGGTGGTCTTTAGCCTGGTTTTTTTCTTGTTCTTTTGGTTTGGATTTAGGTATGAAAAGTCTGTTGGTTGGAGGATGAGTTTATTCTGATGGTTGTATGTTGAATTTGTCCTTGGATTTTTAGGTTTGAAGAGGAGGGAGGTTGAGAGGCGGTCAATTGGATTCTTGGGGTTTCAATCAATTTCTGGTCAAGAGTTGATGTGGTTAATTTGTTTGGAGTTTTGAAGGGGGTCTGTTGTTTTAGAGATGACTCTCTGATGTAGTTGCACAGTCATTTTGCCTGCGCAACTACAGGGAGTTATCCCACTTGGGATGACTCCCAGCCCTGTATATCTTGAAGGAAATGGAAGATGGCTGTGGTGAGTTGTCCAAATAGGGATAACTCACAGTTTCAATGTATTTGTTTGAGAACAACTGAATTGAATCAACTAATTTTTTTTTATAATTCTTGGTCTGCTAAAATTTCAACAACTAGCAAGGTACAATGGCTCTCAAGAAAACCTCCAGGCTCTCATGGATGTAGCTGTGGACTATGATACAAGGTAACATGAAAGAGTAAAAGAAAAATCTTCTTCTCTCAACAATTCTCAACCCCACAGTTATTTTCAATCTCAATCTACCTCTAATCAGCCTGAAAAGGGTAGCAGTGAAGCTAGAGATCATGAACAGTCACCATAAAATTCAACTTCAACTAGTTCATTTACCACAACCTCTTTAGACCTAGGTCCAGATGGAAAATGCAAGGCAGGTTATAAGGCAATAAGAGAGAGGGAAGGCTTATGCTTATATTGAAGTGGTAAAAACAAGACGGAAGACTTTAGAAAGACACCTGTCAACTAATCATCTTCCTCTTCTCATAATCCAGCGCCTTCCATTGATATCCCAAATCCAAAAAAAGATTAGGTTCACCCCTTTTCTTCTTCTTCTTCCAAAGCTTATCTATATTGTTTGTTTGATTCAGGCGGAACTTAATCTTTAATGGTTAATTCCATGGTTCAAAGTATTGATACCTTACAGCCCTCTGCTCTGGGAAAACATATTCATCTTTTCAATTTCACCTCAGTGAATCAAAATCCCAAATGGGTTCACTTTCTTAATTTTCTGGCTTTGAATGGGAAATCTTTCAAGTAAATGCACCATTCAATGAATATTTCACCCTGGGAATGGACTCTCTTCTACACTGGAACCCAGAGGGAAATTGGAAGATGGGGCTGATCACCTCAAGAAACCAAATAACCACTGATCTCTCCTCCATTCCTTTTGAACTTAACCTGGCTAGACTGACTACAGCTTTCCTTCACTCAACTCTGCCTTTAGCACTGCATTCCAAAGCAAAATCCCTCACTTTGGACCTTTTGCAGTTTCACCAACACAGTATTCAATTCCCTTTGAGTTCAAAACTCTTTCAACTTGTTTTGATATTCATTGATCCTTAATTTTTCACCCAAGGAAGATATATTGGATCAATGCTTGCATATTATGCAATTTTTTACTTATTCTGATGTTTCTCTTTGTTTCTGATGAAGTTCCTGAATAATTGGAGACCATTTTGAAGAAATTTAATGCTGATTAACATTCATTCATATTTTTTTCTCCCAGGTTAAGGCAGACCAACTCTCTTCACATCATTCATACAAACACCATATTGGACTGGAAGGCCTCATACCTCCATTTGGGCTTGTCTATTCACTACCTCAAGATTATATAGATTCCTACAGTTGATTAATACTTTTCAAGATTAAAGTGGGTATACCCAACATGCTCACCAAATAAAGCTAGGAATAATCCTTCAATCAACCAAACTCCTTTGATCAAGCTCAAAACATCCTATTGGTAAGTATAGGAACTATGGTGAACTTAGTAGAAACTGAATTCTAAAAGTTTTAAATCCTGAGAATAAAAATATGAGTATCTTAAAAGGAAATCACTGCTGAAAGACCTTCCAAGTTATCTCTTTGAGTATTGGTTGGGAAACCTCTTTTATTTTGTAAAAATTAGGTAATCATGCTTCAAAATCCAAAACCCTGATCTATGTATCCATTAATCCATCCTCAATCTCACCAACTACCTTCTGGGAAACAAAATCCAACTTCACATCAACTGGACTTTCCTTCTTCATCAATCCCAATCCATCAATCATTCCAAACCCAATCCATCCTATAATTCTTTTCCCAATCTGAATTCAAATAATCATCATTTCCCAATTCAATTCAAACCATCTATCTTCCATCAAAAGAAAATCCATAAAAATATTCCATCATCATAAAAAAAATCCTTCCAATCAATCATACCCAAAATCAAATCAAAAAAGAAAAGAAAAGAGAATGTAAATAATACATAAAATATTTGCCTTCCAAATATTCCTTTCCATCCTACATATCATATCAGAAAATAATTCCAAAATCCACAATATACTTCAGTTCATCTATCATTTCCCTTTCCATCCCTTATCTACCTTCTTCCTTCAAATCATCAATTTTAAAATCAGGAAACATCACCTCATTTTTATCTTCAATAATTAACTCCAAAAAGTCCTGGACAACCTCCAACTTCAATTCTTGATATTCAACACCACTAGCACCTTAAAAAAGCCTGCAACACACCATAATATTTCAATAATCCTTCAGCCCAACTTATTAAATCTCCTTCTCAAACAATTCCAACTTCTTCAATCTTATTACAAATCTACCTCTTTCCAATTTTCCTTTACCTTCCACACCAAACTTGGTCTCCACAAATCCCTCTTCCATTTCTTCATTCTTCCATCTCTACTCCCTTTCCTTCATGTTCTTCATTCTCTTCATCTTCCCCCAAGTCCATATTCCTCCTCCAAGCTCTCTAGGAGCATTCTAATCATTTTCAAAGTCCATGGAAGAGCCCCTCTCAGTCCCTCTTCAATATTTGTCAAACTTCAAGCATTAAATTCAAACTTTGGAGTTTGACTTTTGAGGTTTGGAATTCAAAGTCAAACTTCAAATCCAAAGGTTGAAATTCAAATTCCAAACTTTGAAAATCAAACTTCAAAGTTTTAATTTTGAACTTTGAACTTCAACTGCAAAATCAAAATTGCAAAATTTGGACCTCCAACCTCAAACTTTCAAATTCCAATTCTAATTCTCAGACTTCTAGTCCCAACACCTGCATAATCCTTCATCTGCTTCAAGATATTAAACCTTGCTTCCAAAAATATCAGCTTCCAATTTGCAAGCAAAAAGGAACTCCATTTTCAAGTCCAGCATCTCCTTTTTTCTGGTAATCAGAAGCTGCCCCTTCCATTCCAGGGGGGGGGGGGGGCAGGGCACTGTCATAACCACAGTTCTGACACTCCTTCAAATAAACCAATCCAACCATTCATCAACTTCAATCTCAGTTCAAACTAAAATACACCTACTACTGTACCTTTGACTGGATACTACCTCTGTATACCTTGTAAGTCCTTACCTCATTCTACCAGGATCACCCTCTCCCTGTATGGGATAATCTCTATGACCATGTATACCTTACCATTGTGTAATGTGACTCAGCCAACCTTATCAGGACCTTTCCCTCTCTCCCTTGCTTGCTGCATCCTCTATCTCTCCTCAAATTAATTGCTATATGAGTTAGTACATATTAAACTGAGAATATACATATTACATAATCTCCCATGTCTGTTCAGCCCATACTCCCAGGACTCCAGATTGGTACATGTCAAACCTTCCTGGACAGGCCCATCACCAAATCAGTCAACTAAAGCCTCCATCCCAATCATTCAACATGTGATACCAGAGGAACCTCAACCTGCAACACCAGTAACTCATCCCTCAAGGCCTCCTTCTCAGTTACCACATATAATGGCCTATCCTTCCCTCCTGGAATAATTCCCCCAAAGGAATTAGTATACTACTTCTTACTTGTTAGTCCCTCTGTCAGTAGGTTTCATCTCATCACAAGACATCCTTCATCCAGCCTTCTTAAATCATATAAACTTTACCCCCCCTGGTGCTACTCTTATAGGATTCAACAACTCTTGCTTCAAAAACTCAGCCTTTACCAACCTCCTCCTGGAATGCTCCTCCCATCCTTCCATTTCTCAATCACTTGTACTTCTCCTGTCTCCTTCTTCATTGCCATCCAAATCAATCATCATTTATTTCCATGAGTAGTAGTGCCTGTACCTTTTTACCCTTGCATCCCGGGGGAAGTTGTGACACATTCCTATAGTGTTGCTAGTAATAAACAGAGAGAATACGTGGGTCTCTAGAATTTCTTCAACTATTTCATTATAGTTTAATGGTTGAAAAATTCTTACAATTTAGTTTTTTCATTGTTATATCTATGATGAATAGAATTGAATAGAGTGTACAAGGAGGAGCATCAATTATTCACACTGATCTGTGAAATTTGAAAAACCGGGGATTTTTTGTTTTTGAAAAAAAATCTGAAAATTAATCAGTTCAATTAATATAAAACCGTTTTGAATCAGCATGAATATGAAGAAGATCAACAATTTTTTACCATTTATTTTTGAATATAGGTGAATTTCTGCCTGGAGAATCAAAAAAAGATTTTTCTCAGAAAGCTTCCAGATTCTTTGCTCAGTCATTTTCAACATTTTCTATTTCATCTCATTTCAATTTCCCTTTTCTTTTTAAGGTTTCAAATGATTCAACTGATCAAATTGATTTATTCACTAAATTATTATTTTTTGATCCAATAATTTTAATTTGTCTTAAAGCAATGGGATGAGCCCCTCCTCCAAACCAACAAAACCAAAAAAAATTGGAAGATTCTAAAGGCTCCAAAAAAGGCAAACATTCAAATTAAATCATACTTCAGAATTCAATTTTGTGCTTGCCTTTTATGATTTCTCAGATACCCATCTTGATTATTTAATCAAACTATCATCAAACCCACAGGAAAATGACACTAATCTAGGTTACTTTTCCCATGAATGTAAAAATTAAATTTCACTTGTTTTGTTTTTTATAGTGTTATACTTATTCTTTCCTAAAACTAAACATATTTAAAATAAAACCAACTGCCAAAGAATGTCTTCATTTTTTCTATTTCTGAAACATCTATTTTGGGGTTTTTTGAACCTTTTTGTATTATTTTTAAAAAAATGATACTTGGATTATTTGACTCATCAATAAATTTCCACCTTAAAGAGCAGATGCTAAGATAAAATATCATTCAATATAAAATAAATGTATGGTTTTTTTGGACGGTAAAATTTGGCCTTGAAAATGTGTCTATAAACCAAACTACTGATTTTGGCCAATAAGTGGGAAGACTTACTCCCCCCCTGCTGTACACTAGAACAGAATTGATTTCTAGATCTCCTTCAGCTTGAAAAATAGGTGATTTCATTTTTTTCAAATTTTTCTATATGCTCTCTGATGGAGGTTGAGGGTCCTTGTTTTGTTTTAGTGGCCTCAGTTGTTTTTGTAGATCATAAATGTTTCTGCTAGCTATTTTTACATTGAAATATCTTGATTTGTTTCAAATAAAAGCCAGATCATTATATCTCACTAGTGTAGTTGAGTTTTAAAACTTAGGATTAAGTTGAGTTGCATTACAGGAATTGACTTGATGGAGAATTCAGGAGCATAACAAACTTTTGATGGCTGGCAAGTTGGTGGATAGGTGTCTCAGATTTTGAGGTCATGAAAAAGGTATTGGTCAAGGTTGATTGATTGTAAAGATATTATTATTGCTTGTGACCAGGAGGAATAGTTGCTGTCAGTTAGTTTATTTGGAATACTAATTTTTAATAAAAAGCCAAGTATTTCTTGATTTACTTGAAGTCTTTGTCTGGTTACGTCTGGGTCTAGGTTGGAAGATTGAGTGGTTTGTTCCCGATGAAATGGTTCAGTGATGAAAACTGTGAAAAGATGAGAATGCCATTGCCAGGACTTCAACCTGGGTTGGGCTAACTCTAGGTGCCTGCTTGACCACTAAGCTACGACAATGGTGCGCAGGTTAGCAACTCTAACAAAAACTGGTTGATTAGATGGTGTAGTGGCTGTAGGTACAGCCATGCTTGGTACTTGACTGGCAATTGGTGATCTATTCACTGGTGAAATGTCGGATCTCTTCTATCGCCACCATGTAAATATTTTAGTTGGTGTGTCTGATGAATTAATAAAGACCACGATCTTAGTGAACTGCTAAGATTGGATCAACTCCTATACCGTAGACACCTGGCAACTATTATAAGAAAGGCCATCAGGAGATAACCATTGACCTTAGAGGATTGAGGTTGGCCAACACGTGTTTTGTTGTCGGATCCAAAGCAGGCATTGTAGTTGGAGGGAATTTTCAGCCAGTTTACCAGGATGATGTGATCAGCTCTCTTGAGCTGACTTGAGCCCTTGGAAGCTGATGGGGGAGGATTGTTTGTTGTGAAGTTCCTTGGCGATGTTCTCTTGGGTGTGTTGGACTTGTGGGGGGAGGTTCGCTGAGGGGCCATTTGAAAGAGTTTGGGCTACGCAAGTGATGAGAGCAATAAAGTGATGAGAGTGGTGAAGTTTTGAGAGCAATAAAGTGGATGAGAGTGATCAAGTGATGAGAGCGGTTAAGTGATGAGAGTGATGAAGTTTTGAGAGCGATAAAGTGGATGAGAGTGATCAAGTGATGAGAGCGGTTAAGTGATGAGAGTGATGAAGTTTTAAGAGCAATGAAGTTTTGAGAGCAATGAAGTGGATGAGAGTGATCAAGTGATGAGAGCGATAAAGTGATGAGAGTGGTCAATCAATTTTATTATGAGGGTGGGGGTAAAAAATTTTCTGATGAGGTTGGAGGTAGAAGGAGGTGGGAAGACAGGGGTGTATGACGCGGACAGGTGGTGGAAGCATTTAAATACTTTATTTGAAAAAACCCACTTATTTCAGGTTAACTTTGACACGTCTGATCTGGAATAAGTGGGTTTTTTTGATTTTTAATGGCGGGTTTGAAATGGCGGATTTGGGTTGAAACCCACCATTAAAAAATGGCGGGTTTGGTTAACTTTGATACCCCCTATTGAGTGCGTTTGTATGGACATACAAAAAGACTTATGTTTTCAGTTAAGTGACTCACAGTCGCAGGTTCCGCAAATACGATGATAGAAGAAATGGGGATCCTGCTACTGAGTTCATAGAATGACCGTCTTAAATAGTTTATTAGTTTTGCTCATACCATCATTACTTATGATGTCATTATGACGGATAATGACGTAGGACGCATGACGTCATTTACCTTTCCTTGATTTTATAAATTGATCTTCACTCTAATATTTTAATTACTGATCCGCATGACTTTTAGCAATATCGGTCACAACAAGAAAATCAAAGTCCAAATCAGCTTTTCATTTTAACACCCTGGTCGTGGCATTCACTTCTTGGTCCTTACACGTCTGGCTTCTTGGCTTTGGGTTTCGCCCCGTTTCATGACGATATTGAAAACAAAACTTGGGCCCGATGCGTTGGATACGGATGTCATTCGTGTCCGGCTCCTCCTCCTCAACCCTTGGGCGTCTTCTTACTCTACAATCGGAGTGTTCAGAATCCATCTTGTTGAAAATTTAAAGAGGGCCTTGCCTTGATTGATGTGTTACCTTGGCGCCGGACAAACCTCGGTCTCCCTTATCATTTACGAATCAATTTCGTTTTGATTAATAATTTCCTAGATGTTCACCCCTTGGAGACGAGAAGAATCCTACTATTTGTTTCCTAATATTTGGAGTGCTTTCGTTGAACGATAGTACGATAGCTCATACAGTAATATTTTTTTTTTTTGGCTGTGGATATTCAAAACGGAAACCGAGTTAAAATCATTTATGAGTTCATTTCTAGAAATCACGAAGCTGGGCGGGAAACGTGACCGACTCGTGTTGGAATTTTGAATGAGAATTTCATCATGAGATACACAAACTGTTGAAGCCAGATTCGTGCCTCAACCCGAAATGCCTCCATCTCAAGACAGAAACCAAGGAGGCCGGTCGATCGATGGTCCAAAGTTCAACATTAAACCTCAAGATAAGGACAAACGTTGCCATGGTGGGCAAAGATGACGACGACAATTTTTTCTGTCCAACCTCATCCCGAGGTCGGTCAGTTGTTGCCGAGCGAGAGATAAGCCGAAGGAATGAACTGGCGATGTCAGGCTTGGGTGACTGTGAAGTCATCGTTCACATGAAGTCTACCAAGCAAAGTAGTTAAAGCTTGAGCTGGAAGACCTGGTTGATGCTAACAATCTTAGAAGTATCTGATGCGACTCAGACTTGAATGATCAGAGGTAAACCGATTCAAACCAGGTTTTCACAGTGTTGAGCTCTTTGCCTTTACGAAACAGTATTATTGTAGAAACCTTGTCGACATCATGATGTGGAGATCATCAATATTTCTTGCGTACGGTTATTTTCCTAGCCTCTGGGCAAGTTATCATTCGAAACCCGATCTTGTTGATCTGGCCCTGCCCCAATTCCTGAAGGACTCTCTGGGAAAAAATGCCACCAACTTGATCTGCCAGAAGGACGAGTCTCCCTCCTTACGCTCGACCGAGAATGACCTTTACAAGTTTGATCAGGTCATTCTTAATTCGACACCTGTAGCATTCACAAAGGGCTTCTTCAAATCGACATGCTTTCCAGACCCCACTGAGGAGATTTCAGATGATTTTTGCATTTTTATTCATCCCACTCTGAACCACGGCCAAGGAATGGTGATAGTCCATCGTGAGAGTACTTTTGAGGATTACCTCCTCAACTATCTTGACCTGGGAGACGACCCGCCAGATCCTGGGGCTTTCAAAGTCGTCAAGATGCCTGAAAAAGGAGGCGCTGGAGCAGTGGCCACTCGTCGACTTCAGTTTGGGGACCCCGTAGCTCGAACCCGACCAGTGGGAATCTTCCCACTCTCAAGCCGTCTTTGGAACATTCCTGCCGGTCATAACATTCAACGGCAGGCTATCGATCATTTGCCGCTCCCGACACGTGCCGCGGTCGCCCGTCTTTGGGGGAGGGGCGAGACCACGGATAAATTTATATCAAATGTTATCTATGCCAACATGTTTGCCAGCAACGTTGGTCCTACCCATGAATCTTACGGCGCAGTTGTCTTGGAGCCATCGTAAGTGCTTTCCGTCATTCAGTCTTCGTCGAAATTACATTGAAGGTTTCTTCGCCCGCGAAAATATCAAGTCGATTAAATCACGCTTGTCGACCGAACGTGGTTTATTACGTCGATCATCGAACGCAGATGTTGCACATGTCCGCCATCCAGCAAATTGAAGCTGGCGAAGAGCTCACGATTAGCTGTAAGTCATCTATGCCATGGTTATTGTAAGGAACAGCATGTCAACAGTCGATTATAATCATAGATCGTTCGTTAGAAGCATTTCATGCCAATCGAAAACAAGGTTTGAAGGAATCGTACAGTTTTGATTGCTCTTGTGCACATTGTCGAATGAGCGAGGATTTGCGAGAACAATCAGATCTGAGAATCTTTCGGTTGCAGCAACTTCGCGCTAGGTACTATTCTGCCGAAAGTTCCATGCGCGATCAAGATGTCGAGGAGTTTCTCGAGTTGTGCCAAAAGGTAATGTTTCTCCAATCGATCGTATTAAAGTTCGTCGCAATACGGAGGTACTTCATTGATGCCAATCCCTCAAAATCAGGAGCTTATCCCATGGTGCATAGTGACTTCCAACATGATTGCCGCCGAATTTCATAACTCCAGAGGTAACATGGCGAAAGTCAAGCAGCATGCAGAAGTAGCGAAACACTTTGTCCTGGTGCTAGCCGGGAAGCACTGGTCCGATCTTGGTCAAATCGAAATGCTGCTGGAAGCGCCTGAGAAGCACGATTCCCATTTTTCGAAGCATAAAGCATAGGTCCCTGTCGTCCAGCGGGAGCCAACTAGAAGAGCACCCTCTTGATCGATATCACAGCTGGCGCCTCTCCGTTGCTCGGGGCCTCGCATGATATCATCGTCCCAACAGTCGGTGCCGAAATTTCACTTATTTCAAACTAGGAGATAGTTTCTCGATGATCACCATTCAAAACGATCTCCTGTGTCTTGCTAGAAAACGAATAGCAACTAGACCCAAAGAGTCTAGAGAGATCTGATAATAACTAAAGCTTTCTCGATGCCGGACTTTAGCACCCTAAACTCCAATCTACTCTTAAACCCCGTGACAGGCTCCAGGTCTCTTACACAGTAGCCGATCCGCAGGCCTTACTCCTCAAAAGCAACTTCAGCTGAGCCAAAGTTGCGTTCTGAACACCGCCCATTTTCGCTAGGGATAATTGCTTCTCCTGGCGCAAGAATTATTTAATTTTTCTTTGTGTACGCTTCGGCCAGGGCCATTAATTTTTTTTTTTTGTAAACTTTTCACACCCCATTCAAGACAAATTTCATCAAAAACAATGAGCAGACAATATCAATAAGGAATTATCAAGCTTTACCTATCAGAAGTGAACGGCGATGTAGAAACGAGTAAAGCGAAGGCACGTGTCAAAGATGTTGGTGAGTTTGGTTGACCGACGAGAGGTTGTGAGACACGTCGGGATGAACTTCTTCAGAGATAACTCAATGCGAGGAATGAGAATTTTAGAACAAATAGATGAAATCCTATAGAGAAGTCCTGGCAGGAACAATGTTGAGGATTAAAGAAACAAGAGTTTACATAGCAAGGTAGTCGTCTATATTCGCAAGCACTGGGCGTCCGTGACCAGTGCCATTGAACCAGTGCCATTAGCGAGTAGACGTCATAGCATTTGAGAATCAACCAACTGCGACGGACAGGTTCTCACAGTTCTTTCGGAATTTTCCCCCAAACCCTTTGTACTATTATTACAATCACAATACTAGTTCTTGTAGATATGCACTTGAATCTTGGTGTTCTGTAAATCTGAATACAGTCACAGTGAAAAATTTGATGTTGCTTGCTAGCAAGTGCCATCAAGGAATCTCTAGTTGATGTTGGAGTGAGGCAAACAAGCGGCACCTTGCCGTAGCAGATGCGGAGAGAGGCAAAGGGCACAAAAGTAGCAGTAAGCTTAAGCCCAGCTTCTCCCACTGTTGAGTCAAACAAACCAGACACAAACTTGTTTGAGCTAACATAAGCCCTACTCATCCCAACACAACTGTAGAGACAGAAAATTGCAAGAACCTCCAAGAACGTTCACTCAGAAAAGAGGTTGCACCCAAAACCCAACAAGACACAACCAAGAATAGGCCAGGGTAATGAACAACCACCCTCTGCAGGCAGTTGGGTCACTTCCCATAATCAACTGAATTGCAACGCTTCCTCCTATCATGTACTTGCGTTTCAACCTTTCTCTTCCTTCCGTTCTCAAGCGCTGAAACTCAAAAGGACAAGATGTGTCCTATAAAAGATCATGTTTTTATCCACTCATTCTTTGCCCAACCCATCAAATTTATGATCAGTTCTTTTTGTACTTTCATATTCATCATAACCATTTGCCAAATTGGATCAGAAAGAAATCCATGTCATTAGCACAAATTCAACCCCAGCGTGCAGAGCCACAAGTTCTTACAGATTATCAGTCAAAGTGCTGACCAATTGCACCCCAGAAAAATGGCACCACCTAGACAGAACCATCAACAACCTGCAAATGCCTCAAACAACAAGGCCATCAAAACTATAATGCTTGATGAGTACAACTATGGTTACTGGGCTCAAAGAATGAGAGGTTTCCTCAAATTCAAGGGATTGCTAAGCACAACCACCACCCCAGTTTCAGCTGTGCAGAGTGATGAAGAAGAGAGAAAGGCAATGGAAGCCGCCATCACCCTTACCTCAAATGTAACTCCAACTATACAAAAGGATTTTTTCACTGAGGAGATTGAATTTGACCCATATGCAATATGGAAAAAGCTCAAGGAAATGTATGCAACTGCTAACATTTACACCATCTACAAGGTCTGGAGAAAATTCAAATTGTTCAAATAAAATGAAGATATTCCAAAATTCATAGCAGAAATGAAGGCTTTCATGGCAGATGCAAGCATGATAGGACTTACCATTGCTCCAGAGGTCAGGGAATGCTACATCATAGCAAGAATAACCAACAGAAGGCCAGCCTTGATGCAAAAACTTCTGTGCAACAAACTTCTGCTAGACAATCCTGAAAAACTCATGAGCTGGCTGATCAACATAGCCTACCATGACCTAGCCTCAAACACCTATGTCCCACCACTTCCAGGAGCAACAGCACTGGTAAACACAAAAGGGAGGTATCAAAACAGGAACAACATCACTGGTAAACACAAAAGGAAGTTAGCACAACAGGGAAAAATAAGTCAGGTGAAGAGGAGGAAAACACAACCCAAGGTCCTGCCCCAAAGAGGAACAATGCTGGACACTACATCCAGACCTCCAACCAGCCAAAATACCACAAGCAAATGCACTGGTGAGAACCACTGAAGAGGCTCCAATTCACCATCAGGCATTCAGCTACAGGAACCTACTATGCAGTTCCACATGTGGTGAAGAGACTAGAGCCATGGTGCTAGACTCACGTGCAAGCCACCACTTACTGAACAACAAGAAATGGTTCATGAGGATCAGAACAAGGCAAGTTAAGATCAAAACTGGCAAGGATGACTTTCCACTCATTGCCACCCACAAGGGCAACACTTAGATTAAAATGAACAATGGGAAGACAATCAAGGTAAGAAATTGCCTATACATCCCTAACCTAAACAGGAACCTTCTGTCTCTTTGCAAGCTAACAATAAAATGCACTCATTAAAGCACAAGGAAACAGAATGGCCATCACTATAGAAAATTTCATGCCAATACTGTGCAAAAAAACAGAGGGAATGATTGAGATCAGTTCTGAAATTCTGCCCACCAACAACCCTTCAGCCTTCTTGAATCACACAGACTTGAATGCCTTTGAAACCAGGCACAAACGGTTTGGACACACCAGCCAAGCTAGAATCAAGACCCTGATCCCCAGCCTCTAGATAAAACAGATCATGCCCTGTGCCATGTGCATGAAGGGAAATATGGTCAAAAGACCATTCAACAGCATCTTTCAGCATGCACAAGATCCGCTGGAAATCATCCACACTAATCTATGCAGGCCCATAAAACCAAGCACAAATAGTGGAATGAGGTATTTTCTAACCCTGGTAGACCAACACAGCATTTACATCCACATCACCTTCATGAAGACTAAGCATGAAGCCACTAGTTCATTCAAACAATTCAAGAATTTATTTGAGAAACAAAATGGAAAGTAAATAAGAATGGTGATCACCAATGGCGGAGGATAATTCTGAAACAGAGAGCTCTTAACCAACCTGAAGGGTGAAGGAATAGTGCACAAAATATCCCTCCCTCACACACCACAGCTCAATGGCTTTGCAGAAAGAGCTAACTGAATGATCATCAACACAGCCAGATGCATGTTTTTCCAGTCCAATTTCATACCAGAATGGTGGGGTGACGCCATAAAAATGGCATCCCTTTTCACCAACAGCTTACGTTTACTAGACAAAAGCAGGACATCCTGGCGGCAATACTACTAAAACAACAAATAAACACCAACTTCTTCAAGCCTTTTGGCTGTAAATCTTGGATCCTGAAGCCAACCCAGAACAGGACCAAAAAATTGGAGAAATTTTCCTGGGATGGTTCACTTGTTGGATATGCAAACAAAATGAGCAGCTACAAAACTGTGTGGAAAAAAGACCTCAGAGTGGTGGTAACAAAGCATTCAACCTTCTGAAAGAAAAAATTCCCTCACCTAAAAGAAACAAATTACAGGTTTGACCACCCATTGTCTTTCAACTGACCTATGTCTTTCAGAAATTACTCTCTCCCATTTGAAGAAGAGCTCTATGCCAACAGAAATGATGAAAATGGGGCACATCATCCCAAGACAAAAAGTCAGAAGTTGAAAAGGAAGTGGAAGGGGCCAAATCCAAAGCCATCAACCAGAACCTGGCACACCTGAAACCATCTGTTGCATTTTAGTGAAGGGCCCAAGGCACCCAACACTCATTAAAAGCAAAATTTGGGAAGAGAACATAAGAAATATCAAAAGTGCAAGGGCCTCATTCACATCAATGAATATGTGTGCTGGAGAACCTAATTCACACCAAGAATCCATTGACTGCAACAAGGGGGGGGAACTGGATGGAGGCAGAAATCAAGGAGCTGCTCAACATGATGAAACACAAGGTATGGGTTGAGTGTGCTTGCAGGCAGGATTACAGACCAATCCCTTCCACATGGGCCTAAAGGAAGAAACTGGGCTCTGAAAACCAAGTAATAGAATACAAAGCTAGGATTTTTGCACAGGGTGTTTTGCAAACGTATGGCCTCAGCTTCCTAGACAAGTAAGCCCCAACAGGGAGACCAGAATCTCTAAGACTAGTTTTTTCCTTTGCCTCTGCAAGAGGCCTAAGTATCCACCAACTAGACATCAAGAGAGCTTTCCTCACATGCAACCCCAACCATAAAGTAAGCCTCCTCCCACCTCCACATCATAAATCCAAGGAAAGCACCATCTTGGAACTGGAAAAGGAAATATAGGGCTTGGAAAAGTCCTCCAAGATCTGGTACAATAGACTAAAAAACTTCCTCACAACCATATGATTCAAAAAATTGGCAATTGAAACCTGTGTTTTCTGGAGATAAGATCCAGCTGCCACCTGGGTATTCACCCATTTTGATGACCTAGCCGTCTTCAGGCAAAAAAGATGGAAAGGGAGTTTGCAATCAATTACCTAGGTCAAGTCACCTTCCTCCTGGGAATTAGCCTAACCCATCAACCAGATGGCATCACAATCAGCCAGGAGTATTACGTATATTTCAAACTGCAAGAATACTCCTTGTCTGACAAACACCGTTTGGTATCTCTGTGGAAGCCAGGACATGTTTAGATCCAGCCACAAAAAAAGAACACCAGGAATACCTGGCAAGCAGTGCTAACTACAGGGATCTCATAGGTTCCCTCAACCACCTTGCAGTCCTGAAAAGACCAGAAATAGCATATGCGGTCAGTCAACTCTTGCAACTCCTAGAAAGGCCAGGACCAAAACACTGTGCAGAAGCCGTCCAATTCTTTCAGTAACTGATTTCCACAAAAAACAATGGCCTTATGCTATAAAACAGGATCCAGTAATATCACTGCCTACATAGATGCAGATTAAGCAAAATGCCCCCTCACCAGAAGTTCCACAACAGGATACACCGTCAGTCCCAAACCTAGTTGCATGGAAATCATCCCGGAAAAAGACCATGTCTTGCTCAATGGAAGAAGCTGAGTATAAGGCCCTGTCAAATTTAAGCAAGGAAGTAATATAGACCCAACAGCTGTTGGCCAAGGTCCTAACAGAAACAAACATGTCACCAGAAATTGTCCATGAGGAAGCCAAGGGGCCATAAGCCTAGAAAGAAGTCAGATCAGCCAGAATGGTCTCCAGACCAAGCATGTGGACATTAGGCTCCACTAAATACAAGAACTCATAGCTTGCCGACAGATAAAACTCCAGTAAATCTAAACAGCCAGAAAACCTGCCAACTTTCTCACAAAGGCCTTCCCAAAGGTGACCATCCAAAGTTTTCTTGTCACAATCAAGATGGGAAGTGCTGCTCCTGACCCCAATGCCAGGAGCAAGAGGGAATGTTAGAGTGAGGCAAAGAAGTGGCACCTTTCCATGACAGATGTGGAGAGAGGAAAATGGCAAAAAATTAGCAGTAAGCTTAAGCTCAGCTTCTCCCACCGTTGAGTCAAAAAAACCAGACACAAACTTGTTTGAGCTAAAATAAGCCCTACTCATCCCAACACAACTGTAGATACAGAAAATTGCAAGACCCTCCAAGAACTTTCACTCAGAACAGATGTTGAACCCACAACCCAAAAAGACACAACCAAGAATAGGCCAGGGTAATGAACAACCACCCTCTGCAGGCAGTTGGATCATTTCCCATAATCAACTGAATTGCAATGCTTCCTCCTATCATTTACTTGCAGTTCAATATTTCTGTTCCTTCTGTTATCAAGTGCTTAAACTCAAAAGGACAAGATGTGTCCAATAAAAGCTCATGCTTTTATCCACTCATTCTTTGCGCAAAAAATCAAATTTATGATCAGCTCTTGTTGTCCTTTCAAATTCATCATAACAATCTTCCAAATTTCATCACACAGAAATCTATTTCATTAGCCCTAATTAAAACTCAGCATGCAGAGCCACCATTTCTTACAGTGAAATTTATCTTCAATCTATAGTTGAAAATATTTGCAGGCTTTTACCAAGTTTTGGTGCACAGTTTCTGTGAAAAATGAATGGTTACCATGCATTGGAGCTTGTTTAAAGCTTGAGTTGAGCTTGATTGGAGCTTGGCCTGAGCTTGGTCATAGATTGGGCCTGAGCTCCTTGATTCCACTTGCTAGCAAGTGCCATCAAATTTTTTTGTGGTGAGTTTTCATATGAAGGCATGGTTTTTTTGTTTTAATTTTTTGAAATGGTAGGTTTTAAAAATCCATCTTTGTGCTTAATAGTAAACAAGACTATTTTTTTAGGGGCACAGGCTAAAAGAATTCCTTCAAAATTACTGCAGTGCCACCTTTTTTTGGACAAGGGATCATCTTGGAATTTATTTTATTTTTTCCTAAATTCAAGCCTTTGATGTCATTTAAGTAAAAACATCAATGAAGTGATGCCTTCTGGCATCCTTTCCCATGCCTTGAAGGCATGTAAAGTTTAAAAAGATCTGTAACTACCAGTAAGGGAAGTGTTTAATTTGCAAACCCTGCTTGAGAATGGGTTGCAAATGTCCATTTGCAACCCATTTGAGCTGCAAAATGCCATTCACAACCCATTTGAGTTGTGAAACGCTGTTTGTAACACATTTGAGGTAGGGAAAACACTTTTGGCCAATTTTGGGCAAGGGGAAAAATAGCCCCAAATGGGCCATTTATGGGGTGATTAGGGCTACTTAGCCAGCCCAAACTACAAAATTGATAATTTTGGAGGCTTTAGACTGCCTTCAAAAATTTAATAAAAAAATTAATAAAATCAAAATGAAAAGGGTGATGTCAAATTCACGGCTCAAGTTGTGTGAAAGCTCTGTACACAGCTCCAGGCGTGTAAGAGCCGTGTAGGGCCCCACACAGCCTGTGGGAGTTGTGTAGGTCCCCTCAACGCATGGGGGGCCATACACTACTCCATATAATTCATAATTTATTATTTATGATTATTTATTATTTATTATTTATTATTTATTATTTATTATTTATTATTTATTATTTATTATTTATTATTTATTATTTATTATTTATTATTTATTATTTATTATTTATTATTTATTATTTATTATTTATTATTTATTATTTATTATTTATTATTTATTATTTATTATTTATTATTTATTATTTATTATTTATTATTTATTATTTATTATTTATTATTTATTATTTATTATTTATTATTTATTATTTATTATTTATTATTTATTATTTATTATTTATTATTTATTATTTATTATTTATTATTTATTATTTATTATTTATTATTTATTATTTATTATTTATTATTTATTATTATTTATTATTTATTATTTATTATTTATTATTTATTATTTATTATTTATTATTTATTATTTATTATTTATTATTTATTATTTATTATTTATTATTTATTATTTATTATTTATTATTTATTATTTATTATTTATTATTTATTATTTATTATTTATTATTTATTATTTATTATTTATTATTTATTATTTATTATTTATTATTTATTATTTATTATTTATTATTTATTATTTATTATTTATTATTTATTCTCATTATTTGTGTACGCGTCTCAATGAGCCGTGAATTTAACATTACCCAAATTAAAACAATGTCTTCAATGGAGTTTGGGATCTTTTTTTTTTGCCTTTTTAATTATTTTTTTTTGGCTATTTGAGCTTTTATAGGTTTCAAGAAACAATCAAAGGGTTTTCTAATATTTCTTTTTTAGATTTTTTGGATGTATTCTTTTACCTTAAAACATTCCCCCAAAAAATCTAAAAACAAATCTTTTAATGGAGTTTGGGATTTTGTTTTGCCTTTGGATTATTCCTTGTGGTCACTTCATCTCTAACTGAGTTTGAAAAAAAATCAAACAGCTTTCCAATATTTTTAATAGATTTTTTGGATGTATTCTTTTATCTCAAAAAATTCAGCCAAAAGATCAAAAAAATCAAATTTTCCAATGGAGTATGGGATCTTTCTTTTTGCCTTTTTGATTATTTATTTTAGTAATCTCAGCTCTCATTAAGTTGAAGAATTATTCAAAGAGCTTTGGAATTCTTTTTTGAGACTTTTTGGATGTTATCTTTTACCTGAAAAAATTCAGTCAAAATTTAAAAAAATCATTGGACTTTTGCATCCTTTCATTTACTGTATTAATCTTTACTTTTTTTTTGGATTATTCAAGCTCTCATAAATTTATTAAAAAAAAATAAAAGAGCTTTCCAATATTTCTTGAAGATTTTTTGAATGTATTTTTTTACCTTGAAAAATTCATTCAAAAAATTGGAAAAATAAAAAAAATCAAATTTTCCAATGGAGTTTGGGATCTGTATTTTTGCCTTCCTAATTATTTTTTTATTTATTTCAGCTCTCATTAAGTTTAAAAAAATAATCCAAAACCTTCAAATATTTTTTGCAGATTTTTTGGATGTATTTCTTTAACTTGAAAATTCATTCAGAAAATCAAACAAATCAAGGAACCCAAATTTTTCATTGGGCTTTTGAATCCTTTTATTTGCCTTTTATTTGCCTTTTATTTGCCTTTTATTTTCCTTTTTAATTCTTTTTTTTCATTTTGGTTATTTAAGCTTGCATAAAGTTAAAGAGAAAATCAAAAATAATTCTAATAATTCTTGAAGATTTTTTGGATGTACTATTATACCTAAAGAAATTCATTCCAAAAATCCAAAAAAAGAAAAAAATATCATTGCACTTTTGGATCCTTTGTTTGCCTTTTTGAATATTTCTTTGGGGGGATTCAAGCTCTTAGTTTATTTTATTAATTTAATTTTTTTTATTTTGAATTGGGAAATGTCAAATTTGAAACCCTACACAACCCATTCACAACTCAAAATTCGTCAAAAACCACCCCACAAACCTGTTTTGAGTTGTGAATGGGTTGTGTAGGTTTGCCAATTTTTGTTTCAATTTTTATGTATTCATATTTTTTTATATTTTTATTTTTAATAGGGAAATTTTAAATTTGCAAACCAGGGGTTGCAAACAGGTGTGAAAAGTTGTTCACACCCCAAATGAGTTGTGAATAATAATTATTAAATGAATAAATAAATAAATAAATAAATAAATACATACATACATAAATAAATAAATAAATAAATAAATGAATGAATATATAAATAAATATATAAATAAATAAATAAATAAATAAATAAATAAATAAATAAATAAATAAATAAATAAATAAATAAATAAATAAATAAATAAATAAATAAATAAATAAATAAATAAATAAATAAATAAATAAATAAATAAATAAATAAATAAATAAATAAATAAATAAATAAATAAATAAATAAATAAATAAATAAATAAATAAATAAATAAATAAATAAATAAATAAATAAATAAATAAATGAATGAATGAATGAATGAATGAATGAATAAATAAATAAATAAATAAATAAATAAAT
The DNA here is from genome assembly GCA_025617555.3 of Puccinia polysora. Taxonomy (NCBI): domain Eukaryota; kingdom Fungi; phylum Basidiomycota; class Pucciniomycetes; order Pucciniales; family Pucciniaceae; genus Puccinia; species Puccinia polysora. Next base: position 25,752,402 of record CM062626.1, read on the forward strand.
AAATAAATAAATAAATAAATAAATAAATAAATAAATAAATAAATAAATAAATAAATAAATAAATAAATAAATAAATAAATAAATAAATAAATAAATAAATAAATAAATAAATAAATAAATAAATAAATAAATAAATAAATAAATAAATAAATAAATAAATAAATAAATAAATAAATAAATAAATAAATAAATAAATAAATAAATAAATAAATAAATAAATAAATAAATAAATAAATAAATAAATAAATAAATAAATAAATAAGTAAATAAATAAATAAATAAATAAATAAATAAATAAATAAATAAATAAATAAATAAATAAATAAATAAATAAATAAATAAATAAATAAATAAATAAATAAATAAATAAATAAATAAATAAATAAATAAATAAATAAATAAATAAATAAATAAATAAATAAATAAATAAATAAATAAATAAATAAATAAATAAATAAATAAATAAATAAATAAATAAATAAATAAATAAATAAATAAATAAATAAATAAATAAATAAATAAATAAATAAATAAATAAATAAATAAATAAATAAATAAATAAATAAATAAATAAATAAATAAATAAATAAATAAATAAATAAATAAATAAATAAATAAATAAATAAATAAATAAATAAATAAATAAATGAATGAATAAATGAATAAATAAATCAATAAAAGAAAATACCTAAAATATATTAGGCTGCATTTGGCAACCGCAAACATGTATGTGTATGTGTTTTTGGTGGTGGGCGCAGCCCAAAACAACATTTGCCCCAAAACAGGGTTGTGACATACACACCCGTTTGCACAATATTGGGTGGTGAGGGTGGTGGGTCAAGGGTGAAGGGTGTGAAAGGGGGAGAGATATAGGGTTGAACCTGTATGATGGTCCCCACAAGAAATTGGGGCCACAACATTCAGTGTGCATGGAAATGCACACTTACAAATACACCTAGACAAACCACCCTTTATGTCACATCTGGGACATAAAGGGTGTATATCTTTTTTTGCGCGGGTTTGCAACATACACCCTGGTTGCCAAACAGAGCCTTGAACATAAAAGTATATAAAAACAAAATTAAAAAAAGTTACAAGCCTACATGAACCATTCACACCTCAAAATGGGTTGCTTGGCGCTATTTGGAACCAATCTGGGTTTTTGATGGGTTTTCACACCTCAGATGAGTAACAAACGGCCATTCACAACCCAGATGGGTTGCAAAATGCGCCACGCAACCCAATTTGAGGTGTTCACGGGTTGTGTAGAGTTGTAAATTTAACATTGCCCTTGTTAATATATTTTTTATCCATTTATTCATTTATTAATTTCTATATTTCTTTATTACTCTCTTTCTTTCTTTCTTTCTTTATTTATTTATTCCTTTATTAATTTCTATATTTCTTTATTTCTATATTTCTTTATTTCTATATTTCTTTATTTCTATATTTCTTTATTTCTATACTTATTTATTCATTTAAATATTTATTTATGTATTTTTTATTCATTTTTTTGATTTTTTTTAATTTATTTATTTATTTATTTATTCATTTTCAATTCACTTCTTTTTTTTATTTTTTGTTTTTGTTCCCAACTCATATGGGTTGTGAACCTCTTTTCATGACTAATATGGGTTTTGAAAATCTTTTCATCACTCACCTGGGTTGTGAATGGCTTTTAACGCCTGTTTGCAACCCCTGGGTTGCCAATTCAACATTGCCCTTTTCAATTCTAGTTTTTTTTCCTCACAACCGTGGAGTTGCAAACGGCCAATTGGTTTCAAAAGGCTGTGAACCAAGCCAAAGGACCTTTTTTAGTTTTTGACAGCCATTCACAACTCAGATGGGTTGAAAATGGATATTTACAACCCAGATGGGTTTCAAATGGCCATTCACAACTCAGATGGGTTTCAAATGGCCTTTCACAAATCAATTGATTTGGGAACTGTGCAAAACAACCCATTTTGAGTTGTGAACAGGTTGTGTTGGGTTGCAAATTAAATATTTTCCTTTTTATACACACAGGGAATTATTTTTTTCACACCCCAAACCCTTATTTTTGCATGGTTTTGACATCACCACAACATCCCACAATAGGGTGTATCAGAGTAAGCAAACCCGCCATTTATTTAATGGCAGGTTCCAACCCAAATCTGCCATTTCAAACCCACCATTAAAAAATTGAAAAACCCACTCATTTCATAAAAGGGGTGTCAGAGTTACCCAAAAAATAAGTGTGTTTTTTTGAATATAGTGTATAAATTTGAGACTGAACAGAGCACCACATCCTACCACACTTTTTCTCCACCATTTCTAAGCCCAAAATTGAATCCAGCCATCAAAGAAGGCTACAAAATCTCAAGTCAAAGATCTCCCAGGTATGTTTGATCATTCCTTCACCACTCAATCTCATCTCCTCTCCCATCATCATCCACCCCTGTGGATCTTGTTTGAAATCAACATCTTACTTTGATTGATTATCCCCTCCCTGCAGAGAATGATGGTTACCTGGATGACCCAACACCATAATCAGTCCTTACCCCAACACAGGCCTCACCTCTCACTCCCTCAAAACCTACATCTCCCATTTGTCAACTGATAATCTTCCCAATCCCAGAATCTACTAGCTCTCAAAAACCTATCCAATAAAACCTCATTTTTTGCTAAAGCATTTGAAGATTGCTCAAGATTAAAGGTTACCACTCAATCTCACTCAAATCCTCCACAATCATCACTATCACAATCACTACCATCCACTCAACAACAACAACAAAAGCATAAATCACCCAAAAATGGCTCAATACAAACAAATCCAAAGCCTCCTCACCATTATGATCAATCAACCAACATTCAAAACTTAATCCCTGCCAAAATATTGCTTGCTTCCAGTGGATTAAATTTAATCACCACCCACTTTGAGCAAGTAATACTAAACTATCAACCGCCCCCACTGTATTATATCCTACTACCTACTTGGAACTGCTTCCCTCCTTTCACCTCATCTGCTTATCCCAGTCTACCACTTTTCAATATTCCTTCAAACCTCTCTTCCTCAATCTCTACAATACTTACCAACATGATCTATCAGACCAACAAACCCCCTCATATTGATCAAGACCAAGGAGATCAGAGATACTGAACTCCAAAACATGACTCAAGGTGGTAGTTTTCACTCTTGTAAAGCACCTTGGGATCTAGATAGCTTTTGAAGTGGCCTCAGAGACCTTCAGAATCAATTCAAACAATTGGAAAACCTCAAAAAATCTTACTATCTCAAACTTTCTCATTGTGAAAATTACTTCTGGAATCAGGTTGTCAAAAATTTAAATTCATCTCAACTCAATTGTTCCCTCCCTTCCCTCAAGTCATTCATCTAATTGAAAAAAAATAAATTCATTCAACTACAATCCATCACAATCAATAGATTATTTTATTTTTCATATCCAAGGCCAAATTCTACAGCCAAATTGCTTTGAAATGTATCTCTGACCCAATGTTAAAAAAATGGCATCCTCAATCCCCAATACATTTTATGCCTTCAAACTGATTCATTCCATCAAATTGGTGCCTATTGATAAATTAAATATGAATTGTTTTTTTTTCATTTCATATTAAATAATAATCATCTTTTTTCCTTAGTATCCATACAAAAATTTCATTTTCCCCAAGACAGCCATACCACAAATTCCACATTATCAAGATTTGGTGGGTGATGGGAACTGTGGGTTTAGATCAGTAGCAGTCAATTTGGGCCATAAATCTGAAGATTGGAGTTCAATAAATCAGGAAAAGATCAAGGAAATGGAATCAAAATCTCTCTTCAAGTATGAAAACTTCATGGATCAAGTTTGGGATGAAAATTTTGAAAAAGCAACAAAACATCTCAATCACCCTTCTGGACCTGACCTTAAATTAACTGAATGAAACTCCCTTGCCATGTTTTCCTGCTGGAATATACATACAAAAGGCTGGTGGTACTTTTATCTAAGTTGATTCCACCAACTTATTTGCCCCTCAACTCCCCTCCAACTGCAATTCTAAAACATCTCCCATATGTTAAATCATTTTGGAAGTTTTTAAGCACATGGTTTTTTTCCGCTATAATTCTGAACTGTGTCCAGATCCCCAATTAGATCCCCTTTGGCAGGCCTTTACTAGGAAGGAATTGCAAAAAAGGGAGGATACGATTCATAATAACTTAGAGCTTGGTTTAAAGATTTTTTTCCTCCTACAAAGTCTCCACATCCAAGAATAAAATTAGTAAGAATTGACATTGATTAAACTATTGGTTGGTTTTTTTGCTGAATTTTTCACAATTTTGTTTTTCTATTCATCATTGACTCAATTATTTAGAGAAAAAAATGCCACTTTTGTGTTTTTAATTATGAATTTTTTGGAAAAAAAACCTACAAAACATCCTTGCATAGTTTCATTGTTCCCTTTTCAATTCCCACTAAAATACTGCAAGCTCAAAATCTGCATGATGTTTTTCAAAAATGAGGAAAAAAAAGTTGAAAGCAATGTCTTATTTTTTATGCTAATCCCATTTTCTGGCAGGAAGATGAATTACTAAAGATATAGAAAAATCATATTTTATTTGCCTGTATATTTGTAAAGTTTCTGTTTCTTCAAGTTTTCCAAAATAATCAGCAAGAAATTATTAAAAAATGTGAAAATATTTTGGACATAATAGCTTTTTTTGCAAATTTTTTAATTGTAAATTTGAAGGCCTTTAAAGTTGCTAAAAACTCTCAAAACAATTTAGCAAGGTTTCAGATACCTTCCTATGTGCTAAAATTTTTTCTTTTTTCTTCAAATCTGCCAAACTTCACAAATTTAAGGAAAACCGCATGGTTGTTTTGGGATGTTGTGGTGACCTCAAATCTGTGCAAAAATAAGGGTTTTGGCATGGAAAAAATAATTAACTGTATATATTTATAATTATTTATGTACTGGATGATTTTTTTGTTTTAATATTACAAAATATTTGAATTCCCAGAATAAAATAGGTATATTTAGAATTTTTTCAGTTTTTTTTTTTTTGGTAAAAAGGTATTTAAATTCCACTGGAAATGTTCCATTCTGTGTAAAAAAATTGAACTCTTATCATTTTTCTCATTTTTCCTAAATTGGATTTTTTTCAAATCTGAGTTCATGTCTAAATTCTTTGCAAAAAAAATTGATATTTATTGCATTTTTTACATATCAAATTGAATCAGTCAGTGTCCATATTTTAATTCTCCACAAAAAATTCCACCCCAGGCAGATCTCATGGGGGGTCTGAAGGTCTCAGTTTAGCCCTGAAATGGCCTCAATTAATTTTTACAGGCCTTTGGGGGCCCAAAAAATCATCAAATGGTGTGTTCTCCCACCCCAGCCACCTCTTTAAATCTTTCAAAGGCTGCACATCTTGCTGGGGTGGGAAAGCACACTTATTGGCATGGTTATAGTATAAAAATTACCACAAAAATGCCAATGATATCTTTTGGCATCATTTTAACAAATTCTTTTGCTAAAATCAAGCCCGTTTGTATCATTGGTGTGAAATTAGTAATCATTTTGGCATGATTTCAGACTGGGCTTCCAAAAAAACAGATTGTGTATCCAAGATCAACTTTTTAAACCTGATTCTCCACTAATTCTTCATCCTTCTACCCTCCCTGTTTATCCAGTCTCACCACCCATTTGAAATGCAGTCCAAATTTGGGAAAAAGATTACACCAATATTTGCATATCCCCAATCAAGAAAGCCGTAGATTACCAATTGAAAAAGAATCAGCTCAGCACATCCACAAATAATTTGGTTTTCTGACACAAAATGTTTGGACACATGGGCCTGCAGGAAATCCAAAAGATGATAATTTTGGGCCTATGAATTGGTCAGCCTACCCCCACACCAAGTGGAATTATCCAATTTCCAGTTTGTATGGTAGTCAAGAGCACCAAAATCAACTCTCTTGGGACCATAAGCCACAATTGTTCCCTCCTGGAAATCCTGGAAGTAGGCTTGGTTGGGACATCAAAGGTCCCAACCTACAACCAAGACAAATTTTTGCTTACTATCAGGGACATGAGGAGTGGGTACGCTTTTGCCAAAGTGCCGCTGCAGAAGTTAGAGGCAACACCCTTTATTATGAGTACCACTTATTGCATTGAAATTCTGACCAAACTGAAGGTAAAGACCCTACCTAGAATCAATGGGGGTGAGTTTCCCAATAAATGTTTGCCTGAATACCTGAAAAAAAAGAATCATAGAAGAAAGATCCTTTTCATATCAGCACTACAAAAATGGCACAATTGAGCAGTAAAAGCAAACCATAATCAACATGGCATACACATTCCTATCAGACAGCAAACATATAAATTAATTCTTGGGCTTTAAAATTGGTTGGGAAAGCTATTTGGTGAATGGAATCCCAAGCAAACTATGCGCCAAGTTGACCCCCCTCAAAGTTCTATGCAAAACCAAGCCAGCAGTGGACCATTTTCTGGATTTTTGGAGCAAGGGCTTTTTTTCCACATCCCTGTGGAGGTAAGGAGACACCTAGATGACAGATCATTAGAAGGTGTTGTAGTGGTCTACCTAGAATGATGAAAAGTATTGCCATTCTGGGTGCCAGAAGAAGGCTGTTTTGTGCAGTCAGCCATGGGATGTTTTCCGGATTTGCCAGAAAATCCATTCAGTACATCCCTGGTTGAAAAGCTTGGATCTTATAGCCATTTGCCTCCCTTGAATACTTTTCCATTACCCATGCATAGAAAGTGCACTGTGGCTTGGATATTTCAGCATAGAATGTATTTCTGACATTTGAGAACTTGAGATAGACAACATTCTAGCCACCTGTGAATTTTTTAAAAATAAATGTCCCCCAGGAGTTTCTCTGTTGCCAGGTAGGGCGGCAACTTGGAGAAATGGTGTGGGTAAATCAATGAAGAATGTGTGGAAAGTAGAAGAAATGGATGTTTGGGTAACTGGGGACCTCTCTGACCCTGATGAGAAAGTTCCTCTTGAGTGTAGATGGGGTTTTTGCCATGAAGAAGGTGTTTTGCATTGGGGAGAAAATCTAAAAGGGTTAAAACAGGCAGCTGGTGTGGATTTTTTCAAGACTTTTGCCCCAGTGGTAACCTTTCCATCTCTCCATTCAAGCTACTAACCATAGCATCTAGGTTCAATTGGCCTTTCTAGCTTTGATTTTTTAGCAGCTTACCTTAACTCAGGCATTCATGAAGAGGTATGGGTTAAACCCCACCAGGAATGAAACTTTCCGCAAACAAATATTTCTGTACTTGAAACTCAAGAAGGCCCTCTATCAAACTAAAAAAGCTGCCTGGTTTTGGTGGCTCCTCACGCAAATAAGTTATTGATGGTCCCAATATGATGGTTTATGGTATGTACAAGCTGGAACATACAATCAAAACCAGTAGGATCTGGATCCCCATAGACAACAGGGTAGTCACAGCATCCAACATACAGATTCTGGTGGGCTACAACCCAGTAAGTAATCATTCCACCTCTTGTGTAGATAAAGATTCCTCCCAATTATTGCTGGTGGGATTGCTCAGCTATCTTTTGGTTGGCACAAGACCAGATCTACCTCTTCCCGTGAACCTCCTGTCATGCTTGACTGCTTGTCCTGACCAAACTCATTGGAAGGTTCTACACCCTCTCATATCTTCCTTAGCAGCAACTAGAAACCTCAAACTTACTATTTAACCGTGTAACAAACGCAAGGCCATGAAGTCTTTTTGCAATGAAGTGTGGTGGGGGGGGAATTGGGGAGAAATATCAAACTCTATACATGGAAGACTTGTAACTTTCTTCAATTTCCCAATCATCTGGATTCCCTTTTGTCAGAAGTGTGTATTGGCCTCCACCTTCCATGCAGAATAAATGGCACTGGGGCTGGTTGCACAACAGGTTGAATGGATAAGACATCTGGTAAGAGAAATTCTAAACTCTGGGTTTTTTTATCAAGGTCCCTGTTTTGCAACAACAGAACTGCCATTAAGATTGCAAGGGACAAGGTTAAAAATAAAATGAAAAGACATACCTGAACAAGACTTTCACATTTCCAAGGAAGCTGTTGAGATCTCTCTCCACTGCCCTTCTATCTCCAGAGACCCTGGATGTGGATCCTCCAATATAAGAGTCCCTCCCACTCAAGACTAGAACTTATCTTCCGTCATGTTTTTTTTCTATCATTCTTTCCAGCAGATTATTTTGGTCTGCTCTGTTCTTGATCCTCCTCTCTTTACTCCTCTATTTCTTTCTTCTTCCTTTCTTTCTTTCCTATTTCCTCTTCATTTAAGTTCTACTCCATCTACTCTGCTCAAACTCCTCTACTGCTATCCTTATAAACTTTGTTTTCAAAGCTCATCTATTGATCTCTGCCTGGTAAGACAACTCCAAACTCATTCTATCATTGCCTGGGGACCCAACAATATTATCTCAAAATCTGCTCTAGCATTCTTCTTCAATCCCCTTCCCTCAGTCCTGAAATTCCTCATTCCATCTTATCTAACCATCCTTGATCCATTCATCTGTGGTAGCTGTTGTTCCCATATTCTCTCTTCTCTTTATCTTCATGTTCTTGATATTCTGTGTTTTTTCTAATCTCAAATCTCAGTCTTTTGGTTTTATTCCTCAAATATAAATTTGAATTATTATCATGTTTAAAAGCCAAAAGGAATTCCAAAACTCTCAATTGCAAGCTGAAAAAACCAACAGGAGCAGCAGAATACTTCCATCAACTTTCCCTAAAGGCCACTGTTGATTCCATACCCCCACTCAACAAAGAAAACTATTCTATATGGTGAGACAGGATGCTGATGCTCTTTTATCTTAAATATATCAAAGACACTATAATTAGGAACTAAGGACAGCTATCCATCAAACAAGACAGAGAAAGAAGAGTGGTTCTTCTTTCGAAATTAGACAGTATGACACATTCCAATGTGGTCAATTCCACAAACATTACTTCATCAAAACTACTCTGGGCAAAGATAACCCTCCATTTTGTTTCCTCTGAGACGGCCAACAGAGCTAGGGTCTTTAATCATTTCCTCCGTGCTAGCTTCAATGAACATTCCATTGAGGTTTTTTTAATGTATACTAAGAAAGCTTTCACCAGAATGAACAATCTGGGTATAGAATTGCCCAATGATATTCTTGCATATCTGGTTCTCTTCAAATTTCCCCCTATCCTAAAGAATCTCAAGCAGAAAATCATGCATGTAGAAAAACTCCTAACAGTTGATGTGGTCTTTAATCACCTGGTTCAGTATAATAAAAAATGCAAGGCTCAGCAGAAGGTGTCTAAACCTACCACCAACGTCTCTGTGGTAACAACAAGAGTACAGACAACAAAAGAAAATAAGAAAATTAAAATTCGATGTAAAGAAGGCTATCACAATCCCAATGCTCCTCATCCAGAATCCTCTTTTTTTCACCTAAACCCCCAAATAGATCCCAGTTTGTGGATCAAACAACAAAATGAACAAAAAAACAAGAATAAAAAACAACAGCCAACCATCAAATACAATGCCCTCCTGGCCCTCTGGATAAATGCCAATGATACTCCTAACCTACTCCTAGACTCTGGCGCCAACATACATGTCTCCAACTATCTTGAATATTTCTCTAATATTAAAATTCAAGAGGAACACAAAGTATTCAAAATAGGCAATCTTGATGCCAATCACAAAATCCATGGAACTGGTAAAGTGAGGCTTGAATGGAAAGATTCTATTATTACACACACTTGAGGATTGTGTCTTTATTCCTGATATTGTTGTCAACCTCATCAGCCCCTGTCTCCTTGGTAAGAAAGGATGTTGCTTGACCCAAAACCGGGACAAATTCTTGTTCACCAGAAATGGGACAACAGTTCTGAATGGATTGATACCCAATAATCTATTTGTAATTGAGAAACTTTGGACAATAGGCCCTAATAACCTGGTCAATCACATCAATAAATCCCCACACAATCCCCCTAACAGAACTCAATCCTTGGCCAATATTCATAAGATGTACAGCCATGCATCAATCTCTACTCTTAAACCAATCTTGAAGGATCTCTTCCCTGGAGACAAGTTGACCAACTTTCAGTGCAACGGATGCGCCAAAAGTAAAATCACTTGTTCTACTTTCTCAGATGTCTCTAATCCTTCCAATAAACCACTGCAACGGATTGGCCTTGACCTGATTGGACCAATTACCCCTCAATCAAAAGCTGTTCATTACTACATGTTAACCCTAGTGGACAATTACTCTGGTTATCTTGCATATTTTCCCTTATCTTCTAAATACAAAACGCCTGAGAAAATCATCAATATACTCTAAGTTGAATTCAAAAGACTCAAGTACTATCCCACCAAAATCTATTTGGACAAAGGCACAGAATTCACCAACTCTACACTCAAGGACTTTGCTAGATCAAAACATATCAAGCTACTCACCTCTGAACCATACCATTCTCAGCATAATGGTTGAGCATAGAGAGAAAATTGAACAATTTTGGATTCTTCTCAAGCCACCTTCTCATCCTCTTGGTTTCCAAAGAAATATTGACATGTTGTCACAAGGAGTTGCTGTTTCATGCTCAATCAAATACCCAGAGAAGGTAATCACCTTTCTCCTTGGGAGCTTATGTTTGGTAAGAAACTCCCTGCTAACTACTTGGGACCTGTAGGTTCTCCTCTGGTCTATCTAGCAAACCACATTCAAAAAGGACAGAAGTTTGATGAGAAAGGATACACGGGAGTACTACTTGGGTTCAATCCCACTTTTCACTCTTATCTTGTACTTAAGTCATTAAGCTCTATTCTTGAAACAAAGCATGTCACTTTTCTCAAGACTCACACCCATGATTTTCCTCTTCTCAAATCTACTAGAATCAACATCTTTTCACAAGTTCCTCAAGACTCTAATGAATCCAATTTCTCCTCTATCAAAAAACAATTTATAGACAGGGATCATGATATTGACTCTCCAGAACTTTATTCTAACCACAACAACTATGACTCTCTTAACTAAGAATATTCAGTCTCTCTCCAGCCTGAAATCCTGAAATTCCTTCCCCAGAGCCAACTACCCACAAAATCTACCAACAACAAAAAACTGAGACTCAAAAGCCCCAATGTTATGGCCTCCACCACTACTACAAACCACCCTCATATAAGGCCGCCTGGAAGTTTCCAGAGTGGCCCAAGTGTGAGAAGGCCTTGGAAGAAGAATTATAATCAATTGAATTAAAAGAAGTGTGGGAAGAGTATTAGGGAATGCCCAAAAATATTCTAAAAACAACATGGGTATTCAAGGTCAAAGAAAATTGTCACAGAGAACCTGTGAAATACAAGGCAAGGCTATGCATTCAAGGACTTGACCAAATACTTGGGATTGACTACAACAAGACCTGGGCACCCACTGGGAAACTTGGCTCATTGTGTATTGCTCTTTTGTATGGTCTGAAAGAAAAGATGACCTTCACTCAGTTTGACGTCAAGGGGTCCTTCCTTGTTTCCCCACACAAATGAAAATTTTATCATCAAAAATCCAGAAGGCTGGCATAGAAAATCCCCATATATAAAACTAAAGAAATCCCTATATGGTCTCAAAAAATTGCCTAAAAACTGGTATGAAACTCTAATTACTTGGATCAAGTCACCAGGATTCCAAGAATCAACCAGTGATCCCTGTCTATATATCAACACCAGCTCAAAGGAAGTCCTCTACTTCCATGTAGACAATTTGATCCATGTTGGAAGGAGCAATATCTTCAAGCCTAACTTCCTAGCTTGGTTCAAAAACTCCTCCTGTCACTCCCCAAACACTATTCTTGGCATTTTAATGCAAGTGGAAGGTGACCAAATTCTCCTGAGCCAACCAAACCACATATATTGTGGCCTGGAAAAACTGGGCCCCTCAGATTGTAGGGACACTCACTCACCGCTCACCCGAAACCTCCACCTCAAACCAGCCACAGATGAAGATCATGCAGAATTCACACAACTTAACATCAATTTTCTGTCTGTCACTGGACTTCTCAACCATCTTGCTCAAAATACTTGCCCCAAAATTGCTTTTGCAGTCTCTAGCCTGGCAAGGTTTTACGCCAAGCCTGGTATGATTCACTGGAGAGAAGCATGCAAAGTTTGGAAGTATCTCAAGTCTACTAATAACCTCAAACTTTTCCTCAGGTATAATCCAAGGGATGAGATAATCTCCAGCTAAAGTGATGCCACCTGGGGAGATGATCCAGCTTTCAGAAAATCTCAGACAGGCTTCATCTTCTTCCACTACGGTAGTCCAATCATCTGGAATTCTTCAAGACAAAGAAACATTACCTACTCTTCCACCAAATCTGAACTCACTGCTCTACTTGACTGATTCCTCAAACTCAAATGGATTACTCACCTAGTGAGCAAAATTTACCAATCACCAAATACCAAGATTTTCATCTTCATAGACAATAAGGGACTCAAAGATAAGATTAAGCATTTTGGATCCCATTCTAAATCTTGACACATTGACATCAAGACCAAAAGTTTAAGGCAAGACTTCAACAGTTCTGATTTCAACTTGACTCTTATTACTACCAACTTGATGGTTGCCAATTCCTTAACTAAGGCATTGTCCCTCAGCTCTCTAAGCATCCTTCAGAAATCCATCTTTTCTCATCTCAAAACCTGACTAGGATCCTTTTGCTGCCTTACCAGTCAGGAGGGGTGTTGAGATCTCTCTCCGCTTCCCTTCTATCTCCAGAGCCCCTGAATGTGGATACTCCAAGATAATAGTCCCTCCCACTCCAGACTAGAACTTATCTTTTGCCATGTTTCTTTTCTATCATTCTTTTCTGCAGATTATTTTTGTCTGCTCTTTTCTTTATCCTCCTCTCTTTTCTCCTTTATTTCCTTTTTTCCCTTTCTTTCTTTCCTATTTCTTCTTCATTTGCATCCTACTCCTTCTACTCTGCTTGAAATCCTCTACCGCTATCCTTGTCAACTTTGTTTTCAAATCTCATCTATCAATCTCTGCCTGGTAAGACAACTTGGAAATCATTCTCTCATTTCCTGGGGACCTGAAAATATTATATCAACATCTGCTCAAGCATTCTTCTTTGATCCCCTACCCTCAGTCCTCAAATTCCTCATTCCATCTTATCTAGCCATCCTTGATCCATTCATCTGCGGTAGCTGTTGGTCCCTTATTCTCTCTTCTCTTTATCTTTATGTTCTCAATATTCTGTGTTGGTTCCAATCTCAAATCTCAGTCTGTTGGTTTTAGTCCTCAAATATAAATCTGGAGTCTTATCAGAATCCCTCTACAAGATGTACATATATCCCTGTTGCTTTCCTTTTCCTCCTTTCTGGTAGCTTATGTGACAAATTTGACTGGATGAAAAATGAAGGATCAACCAAAAATATCATCATCAACCATTAGGGCAAATAAACGCGTACTATTCAACTGCATCAACCAAAATATTGATACAAACCAGGGTCAGGAAAATAAGGACAATGGTGATTTAACCTAATTGGTCTTCATCTCTTGTATCCTTTCTTGCCACTTTTTGTTATTTGTAGATACCTTCTGTTTCTTATAAAAGACGCTCAAATCCTTTTTATTTTTGAATCCCTTTTCCCTCATGGGATAAATTTTGTGATTTCCATTCTTTAACATAATACAACCTCTCACTGTATAATACCCTCTCACTGTATAATACCCTCTCACTGTATAATACCCTCTCACTGTATAATACATCTTATACTATTGGAAATCTATCTGGAATATTTCCCAATCATAGTTCCCAATCTAGTACCCAGAGCTCTCACAATTATTATTCCATCTCCTTCATAATGTTGGGGAGATACAAAAAACTCTACTCCTCTATCCTTCCCAACTATATCATTTTCTCCAACTCACAATGCCCAAAACAATCTCAAATCCACAGTTAATGAGCTTGCTTGCCAGATTTCCTCTATTAACTTGGGTCCTGCTAGCCAAGGGGAATTTAATGGCTTGTCATCAGAATCATAACAATTTAAATTGATCTTGAGAGCAATAACCAACAATGTTTTAGGGAATTTATGAAATTGAGGAATTTAAAATCCAATATTATTAGTCTAAAATCACTCATAGAAGAAGAAATATCTAAGATCCACTTGCAAATTAATCAATATTCATCATCTACCCAATTTCTTGTTAAAACACCAACAAGGTGAGTTGAAGAAGTGCACGTGGAAGGGAGAAACTTTGGATGATCACACCTTGAGGAACAGAGAGTTAGACACAGTGCAATGAGAATGAGAAGTAGTTGATATTGTTGAATGAATCAAGTCAATGCAAGTCAGGTCTGACCTGTTAAAACACCAACAAGGTGAGTTGAAGAAGTGCATGTGGAAGGGAGCAACTTTGGATGATCACAACTGGATATTCAAGGAAGCAAGAGTGCAAAAACAAGAGTGCAAAGGGAATTGAAGAGAAGAAAAATGAGAATGAATGAGTATATCTGAGATGATTGAGATAATGGATGATGAGCTTACCTGGAGGAAAAGAGAGGTAGACATGGCACAATGAGAATGAGAAGTAGTTGATATTGTTGAATGAATAAAGTCAACAGCCTCTGTCCTCCAGAAGTCAAGTAAGTAGATCTTGTTATTGGATTAAGTTTAGGTTTAAAACTTTATTTATCACTACTAATTTCCACAGTAAGACGTGCGCAGACAGAACCCTCCCTTCTTCATCTCAATATCTCAATACCCCCTGTTATCTTCAGGTCCCTAGATTCAGTGCAGTACAGTCTTTGTGATGCTTTATGCGGGGAAGTACTTTGGTGAATAGGTCTGCCAAGTTGGATGATGTGTCAACATATGAGAAACAAACCAACCCTCCATCAATTACTTCCCTTATCCAGCAAAATTTCACGTCAATGTGCTTTGAGAGCAACTGATACATGGGATTCTGAGAGAGAAAAAGAGCCCCTCTGTTGTTGACAGACACCAGAGGGGTTGAGGGAAGTTTGTGGCGCATGGATTAAAATAAGGAGACAAGCCAGGTAGCCTCTTGCAGGCCCTTGTAGAGAGCTTTTTATTCCGCCTTTGTGGTGGAGGTGGATATGGTTTCTTGCTTCTTTGAGTGCCAAGCAAGAAGTGAGTCTCCCAGCATGACAATGTACCCAGAATATGAAGGACGAGTGTCCAAACAGTTTCCAAAATTAGAATTGGTGTGAATGAAGAGCTTTGCCAAGGCAGACCTGCGTAGAAATAGTTTTTATTCCCATGTGCCCAAGAGATAGCGTAGAAGATGAAGGACAGCGTTCTGTTGAGCATCATTGGGATTCTTCAGATGCTGCAACAGCTGAGAGACTGTAAATGAGATGTTGGGCCTGGTGGAGACTGCTAAGTAGTTCAGAAGACCAACCGTCTGTCTGTAGTGAATGTTGCGCCAGCAGAGAAGTTGGTGTTTGTTGTTTGTTGATGACTGGAGCCTGGTGTTGGGAATCATTGGAGTCAACACTGGGAGGCGTTCCCACATGTTGTATCTTTCAAGGATGTGTTCCAGGTAGAGCTGCTTCCACAAGGTCATAACACGGTCATTCCATTTCAGGCAAAGACCTAACAGATGGCATGCAGCACCTAGGTCTTCCATGAGTAACAATAATTGATTAGGCACTTGAACATGTTGATGTCATGACTGACAATGACTAGGTTGTCAACTTATACATGCAAAAAGCATTCCCATCCAGCAATGTTAGAGATGAAGAGACAAGGATCTGCAGCCAAGGAAGCAAAGCCAAAAGAGCACAGGAACTGTTTAAGATTGCCATACCACACCCTTGGTGCCTGCTTTAGGCCGTAAATAGACTTTTTGAGCTTGAGGCAGAATCCGGATGGAACGTCCATGCCGGCCGGAGGGCCAAGAAAGATGCATTCCTTCAGATTGCCGTTAAGGAATGCATTCTTGGAATCCATTTGGTGAATCTGGTATCCTTTTGAAAGGCCTATGGAGATTTCCATGCAGAGAGCAGTCAATTGTCCGTTGGGAGAGTAGGTGAGGTCATAATCTTCCTTGTCTTGTTTTCTTCCTTGTGCGCAGAGGCCCGCCTTGAACTTGAGTAGTTGCCCAAGCTCATCAAGCTTCTTCCTGAATACCCAGACTGTGTTGAGCAATCTGGTACCTACTGGGATGGGTACACCTTCCCAGACATTTAGGCAAGACATGGCCTCCAGTTCTACTTTGATGGCCCCAAGCCATTTGATGCAGTCAGGGGAGAGTTAAGATTTTTTGTATGTTTTTGGGGTTTCAAGATTGACTGCGCTGGCCAAGAAAGTTTGGACAATGGCAAACATGGCCACAGCAGCATCTTTCCAATGCTTGTGAGTCAGGATGAAAAATTTTTTGAGGTTGGCACTGACTGTGTTGGGCCGCTTGTTGGGAGTCAGAAGATAGTCCCATCCCGGTCTTGGCTTTTCCAACTGAGTAAGGGGGGGGGGGGGTCAGGTGATTTAGAAGATCCCAAGGATTTGGTGGATTGCCAGATGGTCTGGCATGGAGCAAGCTCAGTGTTGTCAGGCAGTGGAGATGAATCAAAGGTCTTGGGAACAGGATTGGCGGTATTGGAGCCTGGCATGCTTTCTGGCAGAGTCTCATTTAGTTCCAGGGTCTTGATGAATGGGGTAGGGGTCTCTGAGGTGGAAGGATCCCCAAGAATGTTTAGTCCAGGGAATTTTTCTTCAACAAACTTAACATCATGGCTTCAAACCACCTTTTCTTCAGCGGTTAAACCCCTCCAGTTTGGGAGGCCCAGTTGGTACCCCAGGAGTATCCCTTTGACAGTGGTGTTGCCAAATTTTCCATTGCGGGTTGCTTTTGGAATGTTTATGTATGCAAGGCATCCAAAGGGTTGGAGATGTTCCAGGTTGAATTCACTGCCAAACCACATTTGTTAAGGCAATTTCAAGCCTGATTTCTGTCTTGGTCTTATGTTTTCAAGGAGCATGGCTCTTGTCACCGCCTCAGCCCAGTAACACAATGGGAGGTTTGCTTTTTTTAGAAGGGTTTGCGCTTTCTTACTAGTAGTACAATTGCCTCTCTCAGCCACGGAGTTTTGTTGAGGCGTGTGAGGGATAGTTACATGGATGGAGACGCTGTGGTTGTTGAAAAAATTGAGAAACTCTTTGAAATTGAATTCCCCCCCCCCCACCATCCATAACTACATTCTGAACTTTTACACCTTTGAGATTGGTCTTAGTACAAAAGAAGGATAGGAAGCATGAGAAAGTTTTGGACTTGGAGGACAGGATGTAAACAAATATATATCCAGTGAACCAGTCAGTGATCTTAAAGTAGTATTGACCACCTGACAGAGAAGCCGGAGTTATCTTTCCACTCAAGTCCATGTACAATGTTTGGAGGATTGAGTCTGCTCTGGGAAGTTTTCCTTTGAAGGGAAGACAATGTGATTTAGATGTGAGACAGTGGTTGCAGTGTAGAGTGGATGAGTTAACCCCATACATTCTCCTCAGTGCTTCAACGCCAGGGTGACCTGTGCGTCTGTGTAGCAGTTCAATGTGAGCGAGTGAGCAAGTTGAAGTGTGGAGAGCAAACCAACCTTCATTCACTAGAGTTGTGTTCATTAAAACTACATTGTTGACTATGTTGGATTCAAGAAGGTGGACATCCTCTTTTGCTAATTGGAGCTTTGTGTTGGAGATGTGCACCACCTTGAATCCATTTTGCAAGAGTCATCCAAGACTGATTAGAATCCCCTGAAGACAAGGGACATACAAGGCTTTAATTTTGATTGATGAGCCATTGATGGTCTTCAGGTAGGCAAAGCCATCACCTTCCACTTGCAGGGATTTCCCATCAGCTATCTGGATGTTTGTTTTCCATTCTCAAAAGTCAAAGAGGTTGTCCTTGTTGTTGAACATATGATGACTAGCTCCACTATCAAGTATTGCTTTGTTAGGAGGCACACTAATGAAAATTGCTTTGCAAATAAAGACATAAGCACCGGAGGAGGATTGTGAGTTTGTGGATGCAGTGTTGGCTGGAGCCTCAGCAACGTTGGCTTTATTATTGTGTTTAGATGCCTTTCTAAGTTCCTTGCATTTGGACTCCTTATGTTTGGTATTTGGGTTGTGGTGTCCATTGGAGAAGATGGGGTAGGTGTGTGTAAAGGCTTTTAAAGCTTTATCTTCCGTTTTAATGGTAATGCTTGGGGATGTAGATTCCTGTTGTTTAGAGTTGAGTGCTTCCATTACCTTGGCAAGGGTCAGTGGTGACTTGGAGATGAGTATCTCCTTGGTGATTTCCATTGTGGTTGGTAGCCGACTAACTATATATTTGGCCATTAATGGTTTGTAAAGATGAACAAAGCCGTCCAATTTGTCACCAATTCGCAGTCCAACCGCCGTGAGTGCATTGATGTGGAAGTTGATGTTGTTGAGAAACAACTGGACATCTTTGTCAAAAGACAGTTCTAGAAATTTAGTATAGACTCTAGCTTGATTGTCTTTGGAATGGGATTCAAAGTGTTTGATGAGCAGAGTCCAGAGTACACTGGGCTTTTGCTTGTTCTCTGGTGTAACCAGCCATTGAATGTTGTTTTATCCCATGTACATGGTGAGTATTCCAGCCGTCTTCCTCTGCTCTTTGTTGAAGAGATTCTTGTCCTCTCTGTCTCTGGGTGAGGACTTTTTCAGGTGAATCAGGAGATTGTTCATGCTGAGATAACTTTTTATGGAGGCTTTCCAGATGGAGAAGTAATTGTCTTTGAGAACAAATAAGGGTTTGAATTGGTCTCCAGTGTTCATGGCGTGTGATGTGTTGAGTTTCAGCAAGCTGGGCTCATAAACTGTTAAAATACCAACAAGGTGAGTTAAAGAAGTGCACGTGGAAGGGAGCAACTTTGGATGATCACACCTGGAGGACAAGAGAGGTAGACACAGCGCAATGAGAATGAGAAGTAGTTGATATTGTTGAATGAATCAAGTCAATGCAAGTCAGGTCTGACCTGTTAAAACACCAATAAGGTGAGTTGAAGAAGTGCACATGGAAGGGAGCAACTTTGGATGATCACACCTGGAGATTGAAGGAAACAAGAGTGCAAAAACAAGAGTGCAAAGGGAATTGAAGAGAGGAAACATGAGAATGAATGAGTATATCTGAGATGATTGAGATAATGGATGATGAGCTTACCTGGAGGGCAAGAGAGGTAGACATGGTGCAATGAGAATGAGAAGTAGTTGATATTGTTGAATGAATAAAGTCAATAGCCTCTGTTGTCCAGGAGTCAAGTAAGTAGATCTTGTTCTTGGATTAAGGTTAGGTTTACAACTTTATTTATCACTACTATTTTCCGCAGTAAGATGTGTGCAGACAGAACCCGCCCTTGTTCATCTCAATATCTCAATATTTCTAACCCTTCAACTATTGGATATTACTAGAAATTGGTACCTACCCAAAATCCCCTAGGCCGCATTCTCCGGTAATCCAAAGGAAACCAAGCGATTTTTGTAAGTATCTCATACAAAAAAAGTGACACGAGAGCGGCCATCTATTCCAATCAGAAGAATCAAAGATCAACTGGATTGCTCGCCACTTTTGGAATGCTGGTGGGAGCCTTGGGGACCCATGTGCATCTCACAATGGGTGGATTGCCATCCTTGGAGAAAATGCTTGTTCTCAAGGTCTAAGTTCTGACTTGGCCTCTGCGGAAAACCCTTATGTACTAAACATCCTTAGTTCCTGTCAAGCTTTCCTCTCCCACTCAGAGGAAGTTTTCTGTAACAAGAATGAGGGAGAGGAGGCTAAGAAACGACTATATAGCTGTAAACAAAGTGTTGAATTCCTCGATAGATTTGTTGCCTTTGTTTACAGCTATATAGTCGTTTCTTAGCCTCCTCTCCCTCATGCTTGTTACCCAAGACTTCCTCTAAGTGGGAGAGGAAAGCTCGACAGGAACTAAGGACGTTTGGACTTCTGCAGAGGCCGAGTCAGAACTTGAACCTTGACAACAATCATTTTCTCCAAGGATGGCGGATCCACCCATTGTGAAATGCACATGGGTCCCCGAGGCTCCCACCAGCATTCCAAAAGTGGCAAGCAATCCAGTTGATCTTTGATTCTTCTGATCGGAATAGATGGCCGCTCTCGTGTCACTTTTCTTGTATGAGATACTTACACAAATCGCTCGGTTTCCTTTGGATTATAGTTCTACAGTGTTCTAATGAGCGAAATTACAAGAATAATTCCATGAGGAAAGGAATCTTAAAGTCTAGAGAATTCGAGGAGCTTTGATGTATGTACAACCAATCTTGGTCATTTACAAGGCGGGACGGGCGGGACGGGCGGGAAGGGTAGAAGAGAACAGGCCCAAGACTGCTAAACCATTTCTTTTGCCGTTGACCTTAAATTTCGATCTCCAGTATAGATGCCGATTTCCGTTGGCAATATTCGTGTAACCGTTTGGGTTGATTGGTGTTGAAAACGTATTTTAATTCTCATTCGTCCTTCACGCTTTGTCCAGTCGAAGTCATTACAAATTATTGGGTGCATAGTCGAGGGGAATGCGTTTAGCCACATTAGGCTACACATGCATACACTCGGACTATGCACAAAACCTAGTACATACATATATCAAGGGAAGCAATCCAACATCCGAGTTAGATACTTCATGGGCTTTTACCATCTTTTACTCTTACAGTACGTTGAAGTAGGACCGGGTAAGACTGGGCACATCCCTCGACGGATTAAGGCTCCACAGATGCTCAAGTATGTATGTATATACGTAAATATTTATATTACTTTGAGATCTGTAAGTTGAGGTGTCACTGGGCCTCCAATGAGAAATCGATTCAAACAAACAAGAAAAAAAAAAATTCGAGGCCAATGAAAAGAAAGGGGGAACAAATATATATATAAAAATACAAAATAATTATCCAGTAGCTTGACTGAATCAAGGAATCATCACAACAATCTCACAGCAGAATGATTAATTATAGGAGGGATCGATGAGGTTAGTTCGGGATGACTATGTAAGCGGGTTAGTTCTAGCCGTGAGCGCTCATCAACTGAACAGAAAGAAAAGTGGGGTGGAGGGAAGATGGGAGAACAGAAAATGTAGAGAAAAGATGTGGACGACTGCGGTATCGAATCTCGTTCGTCAAGTTCTTCGAGCCAAGAATAAGGTGGCCTCCACATTGATCTCATGTTAAAAAATTCATGTGGATACGCACATAAGTATATACATTGGCTGGATTGTTTTGATTTCGGCTGTGAGGATGGGTGGAAGCAAGTCGATTATCTAGGAGTTACATCACCACCGCCGCGAGACGAGCTGGATGATGATGATGATGATGATGATTGTGCTGGTGGCTTTAACAGACTTCCGCGTCCGCCCGCCTCAACCTCCGCTCTATACTCAAGCGGGACGATTGAAAGCAATAATACAGTCAACGACCGACGACCGACGAGAAGGAAAAAGTAAAAAGTGAAATGGACCCCAAGCTCCACGGAGTGGAATGAGGGTTGTCCCAAGCGTTGAAGAGGATCACAAACCTGATTTGTTTGGCCCAGAGATTAGAGTAAAGTCCTTTAAGAGCGAGTAAATCGTTATGGGTGCCTTTCTCAACGATCTTACCACCATCAATTACTAAGATCATATCTGAATTGATTATGGTTGATAATCGATGGGCGATAGCAACTGTCGTTCTTCCTTCTCCGAGCTTCTGCAAAGCTTCTTGGATCTCCCTTTCAGTCGTTGTGTCCAAGGCAGAGGTGGCTTCGTCCTAAGGATTCAAAATAGGCGTGAAAAAGAATAAATCAATCATGTGGAATTACAATCTTAAAAATGTCGACCGCGCAGAAGCTTTAATGAGAGAAGGAATGCTGACTAATAAGATCACCGGTGGATTCCTGATCATCACCCGTGCAATTGCAACTCTTTGCTTCTCCCCGCCTGATAACCTTACCCCTCGTTCACCAACTCGAGTTTCGTAGCCATCGGGGAACGACCTGCATTGGTAATGGCGATGCGGTGTTTGGTCCTTTAGGGAAGCATCCCAAAAAGCATCAATCATGAAATCCATCCAGTGATAGGGCTCACATAATGCGATTATGAATCTGAGCCGCCTTAGCGGCTTCCACCACATCTTCCATAGTTGGCCCATCAGGTTTCACACCGATTGCACCGTAACCGATATTATACCTTGATAGGCAAAGTAGTCGGAGTACAGGTGTTTTCACATCAACACAATGCTTCAAAGAATTCGATGAGCAAGCGTACCAAAGACTTACCTGATCGTATCGTTGAACAAGGCAGCGTCTTGCGGCACACTGCCGATTTGACTGCGATAACTCACCTGGGTGATATCACGAATATCAACTCCATCCAACTTGATCGATCCGGCAGTAGGATCATAAAACCTAAACAGCAACCTCAGTATCGTCGATTTTCCACTACCGCTTTCGCCAACTAGTGCAACTGAAGATCCAGCCGGAACAGTGAAGGTAAGATCTTCGAGCGCAGAACTCTTGCCGTCATAACTAAATCCCACGTGATCAAATTCGATCGTCCCTTTGGCCTTCAAGATGGTTTGAGCATTAGGACGATCTTCGATCTCCTTCGGTTCGGCCAAGAGTTTCATCAAGTTATCGGTATCTAAGAGCGCCACCAACGATTGGAAGGATTTCAAGTAATCAGATTCCGATTGGAAAAATTTGCCCCCATGATCTCTGCGAGAAAATGGAAATGGTACCCTACCGGTTAAATTTTGTTGAATCACTCGATATAATGTACCCAGCTGATTTAGGGGCCCAACTAGTTGAGCGACATACTACTTCGAAAAATTGAACCCGCGCAAATTTTCAGCATTTACCTCTTGGTGAGGGGGGGGGGGGTCCCAAGAAGAAAAAGTAGATCACTGACTGATACAAACAATACGAAATCCCCAACAGTCTTTTGACCACGGCTTACTCGGAAAGCTACTGTAAAGCAACCAATCAAAAGAGCAACAGAACTAATCGCGTTCTGGTCCATTCGAAACAAAGCCAGACGGCAAAAATGTCAGTCATGACTATCGGAACTTCGCGAAAACATTCATGCCATTACCTGTGCCAAGTTCAAAATGTGCAAGGATGACATAACCATGAACTCAGATCGTTGATAGTCAATGGTGGCATCAAGATATCTATTGGTTTCGAACGCCTTCGTATTAAACCAAGCGATGGTTTCCTACACAGCCGAAATGATGTTGCATGGTCAAAATCAAACGAGATTGCAAGCCCTCAAAAGTAGAAATGTGTACCCAATTCAAAAGCGAATCTCCTTGAATGCCTCTAGTATATTTATCTAGAAAATTAAAATAAAATACAAACCGATCAGTTGAGCTCCTGAGGAAGGAGACTAGAGAAGGTAAGACGATTCTTGGGTGAGGATAGGCACAACAAACCTTTATCCACCATCTCCCTTCGCATGGCGGTCCGCCACTGGGTTAATAAGACACTGACTACGGCGTATCTGCAATCCATCCAAGTTGAATGAAATTTTGTAAATAAATAGCCGGTCAGCAGCAAATCAAGAGAAAAAAGGTCACTGACGCGATCATGATCGAAAGAAGCAATCCGGCCAAGTATATATCGAATCTGATGGCAAGATATACCACTGCCAATCCCATATCTAAGAAAATGGGAACCTGGAATCATGAAGGAACCCGAACAACCCAGGGTTGATCGTACGCGTTAATAGCTATTCACTTGCCATGTGATTCTGAACAAGTTACGAGCAGGCTTGTTCATCCCATGTTTTCCGAATTAATAAAAAAAAATTCAAGACCAACCAGACTAAAGAATAGCATTTGAAAGAATTGATTGATTGCGGAGCCTCGATCCAAAATCCTTAGTACCTCAGCTGTCTTACGCCTGGTGTGATACGACAACGACAAATCAAGTAAATGCTAAAATTTACGAAACGTAGAAATGCATACATATTGATAAACCATTACTACTTGGGATTCTCTACTAATCTTCAAAAGTCGATCCACCCTGACGGATGCTGCATTGGGGAAAGGATGAAAAAACGTACGGTAAACGACATCATTGACATTGAACGATCAGCGTATTGCGCGACCGGAATCCACAGAGTCTGCAGGATGACTGATGAAGCCCAAAGAGAAAATAAGTGTGTGAGTATGGTAACGTGAGCGAGTAGCCTAGGGTGTTCAAGTATCGGTTGAGAGGGATGAAGGGCCGACCATTGATGATACCGCCAGAACCTTGCAAAAATTTCAACCCGACATAAATTCCCAAATGCATCCAGGGCGTCCGACCGTCAGAGAGATCCTCGGTAGCCTCACCAAGTGTGACAGGCAGCCATAAGTTAACTGCTCGGCCGACGAATAGCAGCAGAAAGCAAGATAGAGCTATGACTTGTAGGGCACCACTCTGTCGAGGCCAAAGGTACGGAAACAAAATCTTGACTCTTTTCATCATCTTCAAAACACCCGTGGGTTTCGGCGGTTCCCTCAGTTGGGCCTTGGTGCTTAAGACGTGTGCATTTGAGCCATTCGATGGTGTAAAGGTCCCGTATCCCTCGGCTGGTCGCTCCGGAGACCCTTCAACCATGATGGGTCCGAAAGAACTCAGAGGTACAAACTCGCGGCGATAACAGAATTCGGTCTGGAGTAAGCACAAAATGGTAACCGTGAATAGGCGGACTGAAAGATTGATGACATGAAGTAGATCGTAGGTGCCTATACTGAGCCCATCCGTTGAGGTTGACGTAGGTAGAGCAGATCGTGTTCCTGCGGAATTCATGACCAACTTGAGAAAGTTAAAAACTTGCTCAAGATGGTGATCGAGAAGACAACCATAGCACCCACCAAGAGTTAGGACGTTAAGGCACAAGATTCCGATGACCAGTTCGCATAGAAAGGCTTGGACGCTGAACACTCGGGTATAAAGTTTACCCCAACCGCCTGGTTGATTCTTGGCGCGCTCTTCAAGACTCATAGCGAGTACACAGCCGATAAAAGCAACGAGACAGCTTATCACGTATACATCGAGAGCCACCCAGATGGGTAAATCCGACGGTTCCCAACATCGTTGCCAGACGGCTCGGATGCAGATCAGGATTCCATCGATCAGATAACTCAAGATGATGAGACTATGGAAACCATAGACCCAATTTCGACGAGGTCTCTTGAGTGGGATGACGACTGGAATGATACCCGATTCATCATTTGGAAGAACACAACCAAGATCGGCAGGGTGTTGATTGGGGTTGATGAGCGGGGCTGTGGCTGCTGCCCTGTGATCTTGTCGTTTGAAGTTCGAAGTGGGTAATGATTCATATCCGACGTTCTGTAGCTTGAGAACAAACTTTGAGAACGCTCTGGTACCAAAGGTTACGACAAGAGTGGTGATGAGTAAGGCGGGGGTGAGAAACCTGAAGAGTAGGATGGCATGCTTGAGTTGTTCTGATCTGAGGTGATTCAAGTTGTCTTGCTCGTGATGAAGATCTTGAGGCGTCAAATGACAGAGCGAGAAGGGTTTGAGGGCAGATGGAAGAGAGAAGGACATCGAGCCTTGGGACCGATGGGAGACGTCCGACAAGCCAAAGTTGTGAACGATGATGATCAATCAGTTGGGCTTGGTCGACGGAGGAGGGATGGGCAACTGTGGGGGGCTATTGAGTAGTCATACCCAGCCTGATCGAGTGATCCTCTTATCGATTGTTTCGAGTCTTACGTCGATCCTAGAAATCGTAGGAAGATGGGAACCGAATGGTAAGTGAGCGATATATGTATGGGGGGAGAAGTGAGGCAGGGGGAGAATTGACCCAAGCAGTCCAACAAAGAACTCACACCAAGTTATCGAGAATGAATGAAATCTGATCTGGGAAGGTTGAAAAGGAAGCAATCGAATCCAGGTTGAGTAGATCTCGATTTCGAATCGATTTCAAGCTAAGAAACCCGGGCTAGTACCACCTAGAAAGCAGAAGCTCGAACCTCCAATCGGAGTTCCTCAGTGGTCGGTCGAGATGGTTGAGTGAGTTGACTGGAATCTCATACTCCTTCGTGGAGCTTGCTTGATAAGGGTGGATGGATGAGTACTCAAGAGGATCGATGGTACATATCCTGGATGAGAATGAGAATGAAGAAGTGGAAGTGGAAGTGGAGGGGAGATGGTACTCTACCCGAAAGAGAGAGAAGTCGAGCAACTAAATCGTCTTGACCGTCGGCAGCTGCCGAATCGGTAGGGTGACATAATATGCGATACCGGCACCCAAGGAGGTTACATAAGTACATACTGCCGCCACTTATCGAACCCGATGACGTAAGATCTCTCACCCACCAGCTCCTCCACAGTGGTTCATGAGTTGGCCGGTGCTGGATCGTAGTCGCCTATCTCCACGTTGTTAGTAGTCGTACAGCCCTACCGCGGCTAAGCCAATCTTGTAGAGTACTTAAGAGAACCGAGAGAGTGAGGGAGGATTGAAAGGCATTGAATAACCGAACCTCTAAATAGTCATCACATGGATGCGTTGGGGGAGCGAGAAACTATATTGGATCCATGGAGAGAGAGCCTGCAGGGGCTGAGCATCGACGCCCAACCACTTTTATTTGATTCTTTAGAGTAACGATTTCCAATGCTTCGCTCACTTGCGATATGCAAAGTGTCTTATATGAAACTGTAATCTTGTCTCCCATCGTAACACCTCCGCCACTACCATGGGATCGAACTCATTCTCTATAAAGTACCTAGAAACTGGGGTTAGAGGAAAAATATTTATTATTATCGTGCTCGTGAACCCCGCTCAATAGGTAAATATACCGAGTGGGGTCCCCAGCCGTGGCAAAAATAGACCCTCGCTTACAAGCGAGCTCCATAACTCCAACCCCAAATCGACAAAGTTATAAACAGTTATGGAGCTCGCTAAGCGGGACCTTGGGTGGGATTTACGCGACCTTTGGTAGGATTTACATGGGATAGAAAGTATGTACATTTTGATATCCCCGTTTTTTCTTCCTTCCCCTTTGTACATCCACTCCCCATTATCCTACCCTCCATCCCATCTACCATCCCTTTCCCTCCTCTCATATCCCTCCCCATCCCCATCCCTCCTCCCATATCCATCCCCATCCCCCCCTCCCATATCCCTCCCTCCCGTATCCCTCCCTCAGTTGGAAATCATCCCCTTCCCCCCTCCCATATAACTTGCGCAATTGGCTGTCATCCCCATCCCCTCTCCCATAGCCTTCCCTCAATCAAGAACAATCATCCAATGACTTCCCCCCCAGTCACCCTTGACTTTCAAAGATTTTTGTCTCCTCCATCACCATCTTCTCACAAAAAAGAAGGCTCAAAGAAGAAATGGGCACCAAACTGGACCACTCAAGAAGAGGAACAGCTGGCACAATCATGGATCCACATCACCAATGACCCCTAATTTGCAACCAATCAATCGGGGATGCAGTTCTTCAAACAAGTCAAAGAGGATTTCAACCAACACAGCAAAACCATCTATTGTGACTGGGAATGTATACAAACCAAGTTTTTATCTTTATTTTTATTTTCAAACTATTCTGTATCTGATTTCTGATTTTTACCTTCTTTTTTCACTTGAAATAGATGGGCAAACTTGAACACTGCAGCGCTCAAGTTCTCAGCAATCTACCAAACAATTGAACACTCACCTCCAAGTGGCTCCAGTCCTATGGATCAGATGCAAAACACCAAAGAACTTCATTGCCAGCAAACCAAGGGCCAATCCTTTAAGGTTGAATCAGCATGGGAGATACTGCAAAATCACCCAAAATGGATTGGCAAATTCTCTTCTCACAGCAGCAACCACCCTGAGACACCCAGGATTGGTGTCCATCCTCACCATTGCTATCCAACCAGCACCTGATGCAACCTCCTGGAGTGAAGGCCTCAAAATGGAAGTGGTTGCCTTTGGAAACCAATTCCAAATACAGAAGCAAACCTTTGACACTTGGGGTCCTCATGGCCAGCAATAACATTGGTGACCAACAGAACAAAATTGCAGCAAGACAAACCAACTTGGAAGAGCAATTTTTTGAGTTGGAAGCAATAAAGGCAGACATGAAGGCATTTCTGGGGCAGTTGTTGGTTATTCTGAAGGCTGAATCAAGCTTCCCTGACAATGAGAGCAAGGAAATTTTGAGGATTCTGAAAAAGAAAGTGAGAACACAACTTGAAGAGGATCCATTTTGAAAATATTTCTTTTTTTCTGCTTTTGATATTGCATCAAAAAAACCTTAAACGCTGGGAAATTTTTTTTTTTTGTATTTTCTGTCTGAAATATTTTAAAGGAGATTGATTCAATATCTGACAGATGGAAATAAGACAAAAAAACTTCTTGCAATTTTTTTTCAAAACGAATAAAAAAAGAATAATTCTAAGTTAGAATTGAGAGCCCTCTTCTCATCCAATTGTGAATTTTCAAATCATTCATAAGATTAAAATGGAGTGTAGAATTATGGAGGTTATAAGCATCTTGACTAAGGTTTGAAATGAATGAAATAAATTAGGATCATGAAGATTTGGTGTGATAATGATGTTGGAATTATTATGGTAAATGTTAGAAATGTTATTTAGAAAAGGATCACATGGTGGACTCTCCTTTACAATCATGTTATGGAGAATTATACATCATTTCATAACTTGGATGATGTATTGCCTAAACCATAATCTAATTGGTTGAGTTAGAATACCAAACCTACTCTGCAAAACTCCAAATGCATGTTCTATGTCCTTCCTTGCACCTTCTTGGAGGGAGTTGAAATGTTTGGTGGCATCATCTTGAGTTGATTTATATGACTTGACAAAAACAGGCTAATTGGGGTATATTCCATCTGCTAAATAGTAACCATAGGAATATTGGTTGTTGTTCACCTCAAAAGTTACATTGGAAGCTGAACTTATAAATGAAAATAAGATATAATCAAAATATAATTAAATTAAATTCAGCAAATACCCCCAAAGGAAAACATGTAGTAATACTAAGAAATTAAAAACAAAAAACCTAAAACATACCATCCAGAAAGTGATCAAAGATGTGGCTATTTTGAACTACATTGATATCATTATGAGTTCCAGGGGATTCAAAAAAGCAATTCCAGATGTGAAAGTTGAGAGATGCTACTGCTTCCAAAACCATAGTGATAACACCTTCTTTTCCTTGATATTTTCCAGCCCAAGCTTGAGGAAAATTATGCCATGCCCAGTGCATTCCATCAATAATTCCACAACAGCCAGGAAAACCACAATCCTCGTATTCTTTCATAATCACCTTGAGTTCATCATCTTTTGGAGCACAGAGGTATTCTATTTAATAGATATCTACAACATCATTCACAAATATCTTAAGGGTTTCAAGAGCTATACTCTCTCCAATTTGCACATATTCATCTGTTGCATCAGCCGGGAGACCATATGCTAGTTGGAGAATTGTACTGGTGAGTTTTTGATGAGGGGAAAGGCCAACTTGGCCACAGCAATCCTACATGAAAAAGAAAGTTTCAAAAAGAAAAGACAAAAAGTATTTTAACTCAGTATGTTTTTCAATTCAAAAGAAACCCAAAAAATAGATAAGAATAGAAGAAACCCCCCCCCAAAAAAAAAGAGAGAAATCATACTATTCTTTGACTCCAGTAGTTTCTATGGACTCCCAATTAATTCATCAAGCGCTCAAACATTTAATTTCTCATCCTAAATCTGCTTTCAAACATTGATTTGATGAATCTTGCATTTTTGTCAAAATAATTTTTCATTAGGTTTAGATGGCCTTCCACCCTTTGAGGCTCAATTCTAGCTTGTTGGTGTTTTCTTTTTGCTTGCAGGTTGGCTTTGTGGAGCTTGATCCCAACTTCAAGCATCCATTTTTGATGGCTGAATGATGGTTGGATGTGGATGGGGAAGTACTTTTGGAGGGTTGGGATAATCATGGTGTTGGATTTTGGAGTTGAAGGTGGAAGTTTGCTACAGATTTTTGGATGTTGGAGTTGATGCTGAGTTGATGATGTGGAGCTTGGATTGTGCAGAGCTGGACAAAACGGCTCTTTAGGTAGGTGGCAAGACACTTTGCCAAGTGAAATTGGAGGGTGCGCTCTGTAAAGGGCCTGGCTTACAATTTTTTTTGGCTAACAAGGGCTTACCAATTGGAAAGTTACCCACAACAATTGTGAATTATCTAATATTTAAAAATATCTATCTGGCTGAATACAAGGGGTTAAGTGACCAAAGTTTTTTTTTCTTAGGCTAGCTGGCCTAGCTGTGGGTTGGTTGTGGTGGATTCTTGGGGATCAAGCAATTTCAATTGGTGTAAAATTGGTTTATAAGGATCTGGTTAGAAGAAACAGTTCAGGCCTTGCCATTGTTGAGGCAGAACAGTGGCTTAGGTGAAAGTTGTCACCCACTGTGTTTGGTATTTGGGGCAAAAATTTAAGATGCACTTGGGGGGAGGGGGGATTCCTTGGGGTAGCCGCGCCGTCCCTTGCACAATGGGTAATAAACCCTAGTTTTGATCTTCAATACATACATACATATCCCGGGAGAGGGATCACAAAGGCTATCTGTCTCCTTGCTGTGATTTACAGTCTGTTCCTCCAGTTGATCAACTTCCTGATTTCCTTTAACAGGGTGAATCAAAGTTAGCAAAACCACCATTAGAAACCCACAATTTTTAACAGAGGGTTTCTGAAATACACATGCCCACTAACTGGTGTATTTCAAAATGGTGGGTTTCAAACATCCAACCGGCCATTATCATCCATCCACCATCAATGGCATGCAAAACAGCCCGCTTCACATCTACATTGCTTCACATCTCCACTGCTTCACATTTCCATTCCTTCAAATCTCCATTGCTTCACATCTCCATTGATTCACATCTCCATCACATCACACACATCCCATCATCATCACATCACCATCTTTCTCAACATGTCCAATCAAACTTCCTGGCAGAAAGTTGAAAACACAAAATAGCTGACTGAACTTTTTTTATTATTTTACTCGGATTCAGAATCCAATTTGGAATCAACTTGGTAAGCTTTGAATTCTATATTGGAAAAGCAATACATGTTTCCACAAAGACACTTTCCACAACCCTATGTATGAAAGGCAAAAGCTTCACCTACTGCCCAACTTAAGCTATCAGCAACTGTTCTGAACTTTATTGCCTTATTTCATGAAACTTTTGGAGATGATTGAATACCACCAAATCTTCCAGAAAAATTCTTGGAATCCTCAACGCAATCCAGCTATCCAACTGGCTGTTTCTCTTTCTGGATTGGGATCAAATGGAAATGGAGCAGCAATTCATCAATTAGAAAATCTATTCTTGGTCAGTTATGGATCCATTGACTTATACACCAAAAGAGTCATGATTGCTATCCTATCTTTCTGTTTCTCAGTCCTTTTTTGGCCAAACAAAGAGAACCGGAAGGAGATATCTCAAGTAATGGAGACTGAAGGCTTTCCTGGTTGCATTGGTTTTGTTGATGGAACCACTATCCCCTTGAGTCAAAAACCCAAGCTAGATGGCAACCATTATTTTTATTGTAAAAAAAAGGCAATTGATTCATTTCCTTTCCAAAGCCTTTGATAATACACTGAAAAAATTTGTTTAATTGGTTTTTATAGATAATCTGTGGCACTAAAACTTGTTTTTGATAACAACAAGAAGTTCATATCCCTCCATTCTGGCCTTCCGGTGTGGTGGTCTTTTATAAACGCAAGTTGAAATTTCCTGCGCGCTGCGCGCTCAGCAATGGGTGCAGCTTTGCCGCAGCAAGCCACAATGCAGGCTCAGAAGCAGTCAAAACGGGCTCAGCATCTGGAGAGGCAGGATGGATTGGATTGGAGTGGACGGATTGCGTGCGGATTGCGCGTTGCAAGACGTGGATTGGATTGCGCGGATATATCTTGGATATCTGGAAAGGCGCGTTGGGCGGATGTGGACATGCGCGGGGGGCTCTGAGTTGGGTGCAGTGCAAGGGTGGCATCATGAGAAGGACAAACCGGGTGGACGTAATGGCAGGCGGGCAATACAGATGGATATGGGGTATGGGATATGAGTTATGGGATGGGAAGGATAGAGTTGGGCTAGGGTTCTGTGCTTAGGGGTTTTATTTCATTATTCTTGCTTTTTTTCTGGTTGTACTTAGATTAGGGTTGAGGGGGGGCGGTTACTTAAACCGCACCCTCAACCTGGATGGAGCATCATCATTGGATCACGGAGGATCACATTGGTTCATCATAGGTTTTGGAAGGATTGTTTACTCTCAATTCTCTATCTCTCAGTTGAAGGGTGAACAGTTGCAATCAGGGTATACAGACAAAAGAGATCAATTACTTCCAAACTTGGGAACCATTAAAGGAGAAGTCCTATTCTGAATTCCACATCTGGGGGTCTGGCCGGGAAGTAAAATTTTGTTCCTTGTCTCTTGAAACTAACAAGCGCAATGTCCCAGTACCACCCATTGACTGTTGCGGGGTAATCTAACATTACCCCCACTCCTCTTCCTCCTCTGGCTTCTTGGAAGCTACCCTCATCAGGGGCAGGATATGGTGTGCCTTATTCCAACAATGGCGCCAATCACAAGCCCGTTTGCATCAGAACTACAAACTATCCTCATATCCAGTTCAACACTGAGGATGTTGAGCAATTCCTCATGCAATATAAAGGAATTGCCAAAATGGAAGGTGCAATGGGTTTGGATAAGGCTTGGCTTGTTTTCCTCTTCATCATGGACAAAGAAAAGCTTTGTGATGTGGAGGAGATGGAAGGGTATGAGGAACTTGATTGGCCAAAACTGAAGGCGGGAATCTTGGCGCGGTGGGGAAAGCGCAAACCTTGGTTTTGGGAGAGAAACTTTGAGCAAGCTCAAATGGCAGAGTACGGACACGGGGGCAATTGGGGGATTATGTAGCAATGTTTGATTGGATCTATTGCTACCTGGCAAAGAACAAGGTGATATTGGGGCAGACGGGTGCAATTAAGAGGGTGTTTTTGGGAGGACTCAGTCCCCAACTCTGTGGGCGGGTGCAGCGGCACCTGTACGACAACAAATTGGTAAAGTGGTTGTTTGATGGGAGTATTGCGCTTCTTCCGGACATCCTTGTAATTTGTCAGGCGGTGGGAAGCAAGTTGGACTTGGAGGAACTGATGGAGGACACGGAAAGGCTGTTCCTGACGGGGTAAATAAATTCAGCTTTGCACACTCCAGAAGCACCAACGCAAGCTCCAGTCCTGGGCCCCTCAAAAACAGAATGCGCCCTGGCAACATCACTGATGACCGGCCTGGAGGTAGGCAAGATGACGGAATTGATGAAGGATTTATGGATATTCCTGAGTTGAATGTTGTCAGGGCCACGCAATCTGCCTCCTCACCTTGGAGGACCGCTTCTGCCATCAAATCCACCCGCTTTGCGGTTATGCAATTACTGCGGGGACAAGGGACATTGCGGTTGGGGTGCAATAACATGACAAAGTACCTCAAGGCAGGATTGGTTCTAACAGTGGGAATGGGATTCATGTTCCCAACGGGAAAGCAGATCTCTGCCAAACCCGGGAATCCTACTGTCATGGAGCAAGTGCGCACGCAAGGACAGGAACTGGTGGTAACCGCTCAAGTCTTGCTGGGGATTGTCACTGGTCCTGGGGTATGGCAACCACCTTGTGTGGAGGCAGAAGTAAGGGTACTAGCGACGGAGGAACCGGCAGCAGTGGAAAGGATGGATGTGGATGCCAAGGAACGGATACTGCCTGCAGATCCTAAGCCAATTGCGTGTTCCGGAAAAAGATGGATAGCCGGTGAATCTGGTGGGGAAGAAGAAGGCGGTGGAAATCATGCGCAGGGTGATGGGGAATGATAAAACTATTCCCTTGACCTTGAAGTAGTTGGTGGCAGTGTCGCCGGTGGTAGTAGATGAGATGGTTCAAGCGCTGAACGATTGCAGACACAATAGGATCCCTCCAATGGTGCAACGGGTGAACTTGGCTTGGGATGATGCAGAGCGCAAGCTAGGGGGATGAAAGTGGTTTCAACTCCACTGGCTTACGTTCTGATGAAGATTTCTGGAAGGAAGGTGTGGGTGCTGGTGGGTAGCGGTTCTATGGTGAACCTTCTTCCTTCTAGGCTGGTGGATGAAATGGGATTGGTTTGGTGGAAATGCGCAATGGGGAATGGCGGGGCGTGTTGCATGGATGGGGTTGTGGAGGAGGAAGAGGTTGAGGTTGCAAGGGTCTGTAAACCAC
This sequence comes from Puccinia polysora, assembly GCA_025617555.3. Classification (NCBI taxonomy): domain Eukaryota; kingdom Fungi; phylum Basidiomycota; class Pucciniomycetes; order Pucciniales; family Pucciniaceae; genus Puccinia; species Puccinia polysora. Next base: position 25,786,691 of record CM062626.1, read on the forward strand.
TTTCTTTTCTATTGGTTGATTGTGGGGAGGCTATTTTAGGAAGGCCATTCATGTTTGGGTTCCAAGCCCAAATGACATTTGATCTGGGGATGGGGACAGAAGTGTTGACGGTGGAAGATTTGTCTGGTGGGCGATTTGAAACCACAATCTGCAATCAAGGGTTGGGGGAGTGGACGTGGGATTTGGTGGGAGGAGGAGGGGGACGCCCTGGAAGTGGGGAAGAGGCGCAGGACATGAAATTAAGGAAGGCTGCGGCTTCACATGTGAAACAATTTTTTGCGCAGGGATCAACTTCATTTGATGAGACAGCTGGTTTGGATAGCAAAGGGAACAACAACGCAGATCCTTCTTCCAAGGACAATCCTGCGCGCACACTGCGCGTCCAGCGGAGTGAGCAATTGCAGACCGCTGGGGAGAGAATTCATGCTGGGGGGGAACAATGGATGAATAGGGGATATGATTGGATTTGGTGAGGGGGTGCTCTAGCCCGTTCACAGCCGGAACAACTAGACACCCCAGAATGTTTGTTTTCTTATTTCCTTCCCTCTGGATTGGCTTTTGGGATTATTGCTGGATAGGATATGAGTTTCTTTTAGGTGTGGGCATGGCATAATGCTGGGCCCGCAAACGCAAGGACAAGCCCCGCATTCCAGAAGAAAATGCACAAACAATCTTCAATGGATGATTCAGGGAAATAGGAAAGCGTGTGGTGCTGAACGGATTTGGTTCAAAGAGCAAAGGCGTGGGCTTGGCAATGGGTTGCTGCTTAGAAAAAAAAAATCTCTTTTTAAGTTTTCTTTGGTTATCTTATAGATGGAAGGTGTGGATGGGTTGGGAGGATACTTTTTCTCTTTCTCTCTCTCAAGGATGTGCACGCACAGCTGGTTTTCTTTGTACTCTATTTGTTCTGTAGATGGGTACGGGGAACTGTGTGGCATTTTATCTGCGGTGTTCCAGGTACCTTTAGCCAATATTCTCACTCTCACCGGTTACTCTCAGTGGCATGGATTCTTCTCACTCTTGCGGGTTGCTTTTAAAGCATGGATCTTGCGTGCGGCTCTTATTTCTCTCAAGGTTCTCACAAAGCCCAAAGGCTACTCAGGGTGGCGTGGCAAAAGTCCTTTTCTTTGCAAATACGCGCGGGGATGGAAAAAAGATGGAAGAAAGGAAGAAAAGGGGGGGGCTATCCGCCTACATTGGCAAAGTCCTCATCACTTCCTCTGCGTCTGTGCAAGTTTCCGCGGCTAGGGATTGGAAAGCCGCCAAGACCTTGCATTTTGCATCAGCAGTGTGCGCGTAGGGGACCTCTCAAAATTGCCTGAGTAGTTTGTCTGCGTTTTTCACCATTGCTTTGAACCTTGCCAAGGGAAGTGCCGGAATTAGAGGGATCTCCAGAATCTTGGGAGTGGCCGCTGCCAGTTCTGGTGACAACTTGATCACCATGGGAGACGGCGCGTGCGGGCTCCGGTGATGACCTGGGAACTGGCAATGGGGATGGCGGTGCAGCAGATGAAACCGGAGGAGCTGGTCTTGGAGGAGTGGGGGGAAGCAGTGGCCGCAGAGGAGGAGCAGGTCTTGGTGGTGGTGGGGGAGGTGCAGCCGGATGGTTGGGGATTCTTTGGTCCATTGCTGGTAGGTTCATTTTTACCCGTGCGGCCCACTTGTGGGCAGTGTTCCGGAAGGCTGAAAATTCTGGAAAGTCCTGGCGCCTTGGAGTTCCAGCCAAGCGGAACAGTGAGCCCAAGTCATGACTCTTGCGCGACGGAGGATTTTGGGCGGCGCTTTGCGGTTGGTTGCAAGGTGAGCCAGGCGGGGTCCACTCGTTAGTTGAAACCTCCTTGTCACTTGAGACCACAAAGGAGTCGCGCTGAGTCCTCTTGTGCGGGCAACCTTGAGGGCTGTTGCAAGGCATGCCCTCCAATAGGGAGCAGCGGTGGTGTCCAGCTTGGCACAGAACACAGGCGTGCCTGCCCAGAAGAATACGGCAAGCAAGGCTGTTCTGGCTGCAATACGTGCAGGACATGGCTAGAAAAGAGCAGCAGATGGGGTATTTTTTTTCTTTTGTGTGATGAAGAGGTTTGGAGGTAAAGGTGGGATGACTATGGGATCATTGGGGGTAGGTGAGATAGTGGTGGATCTCTGGGGACAAAAATCAAGTTGGGGGGGATGTGGTGGTCTTTTATAGATGCAAGTCAGAATTGGCTGCGCACTGCGTGCTCAGCAATAAGTGCAGCTTTGCTGCAGCAAGACGCACTGCGGGCTCAGTAGCAGTAAAACCATGCTTGGCATCTGGAGACGCAGGATGGGTTGGATTGGAGTGGACAGATTGCATGCAGATTGCGCGTTGCAAGACGCGGATTGGATTGCACAGATATATCTTGGATATCTTGAAAGGGGTGTTGGGCGGATGCAGACATGCGCGGGGGGCTCTGAGTTGGGCGTGGCACAAGGCCGCGTCATGAGAAGGACAAACCGGGTGGATTTATTGGCAGGCAGGCAATACAGATGGGATATGGGGTATGGGATATGGAACATGGGATGGGGTTAGAAGGATAGAGTTGGGCTAGGGTTCTGTGCTTAGGGGTGGTATTTCATTATTCTTGCTTGTTTCTGGTTGTAATTAGGTTAGGGTTGAGGGGGGGGGCAGTTACTTAAACCGCACCCTCAACCTGGATGGAGCATCATCATCAGATCACAGAGGATCACATCGGATCATCATAGGTTTTGGAAGGATTGTTTACTCTCAATTCTCTATCTCTCAGTTGAAGGGTGAACAGTTGCACTCAGGTTTTACAGAAGCAAGGGATCAATAACTTCCAAACTTGGGAACCATCAAAGGAGAAGTCCTCTTCTGAATTCCATACCAGTTTCTTGTCATGATTCATATGTTTTCAATTGGACGCGGATTGTCCAACAACCAGATAACTAATTTTACCAAGATCAATACCTTCTGGCCAATTCAGCTTATGCTAGTGGGAAATATGTGGTTCCAGCATACTGCAATGTTTCAACCAATGATCAATCCAAAACTGATTTCAACTATCATCTTGCCCAATCACAAGTTTGGATTGAGCATGCCATAGGAATCCTGAAAGGAAGATGGGCCAGCTTACGGGAGATGCAAAACCAGCTCCAATCTTCCAAAGAAATGAATTTTCTCATCAAATGGATTATCAGTTGTGTAATCCTTCAAAACCTTCTTGAATAAAATCACTGGATTTTTTTTGGTTTTGTTGTTTAACCCAGAATCCTAGGCTGACTCCCGTTTTTTTTTTTTTTTTTTTTTTTTTTTTTTTTTTTTTTTTTTTTTTTTTTTTTTTTTTTTTTTGGTGGACTTAGACAAAAAACAGAACCAAAACTTCCAAACCACCCACCTCACCCCAAATCCTCCCTTCTACTCACACAAACATCACCTCACCAAACCACCTCACCATCCACCTCCACCTACCTCCAACACCATCCAGTCATCCTCCTCCTTATTCTTCTTTGATCAGTGCCCCAGGTAAGCCCCCCCTCCTCATCCTTGACTCATCAGAGCTGACCTCCCCCCTCCTCCTCTTCCTTTTACAAATTCCAGGCCTTTCATCCCTCCTTGCTCAGCCCCACCAGTAAGCACCCCCCCTCCTCCTCCTCCTGCTCTCCTTCTTCCCCCTCCTCCTCCTCCCCATCTTACCCCACCACCACCTTGCCAGGCAATTGGAAAGAAATCAATCAATCAATTGGTCAACTGGAAAGCAAAAAATCAATTGATTTCCATGCAATAAATTGGTCAACTGGCAAGCAAACAACCTTTTTCTTGCCAATTGATTGATTGATCAACCAGCAAGCAAGCAATCAATTGATCAATTGATTGGAAAGCAAATGGTTGATGGCTTGCTAATCAACCAACCGGTGACTTCCCTCAATGGCTTGCCAATCAATCAACCGTTGACTTCCCCCCCCTTCAGCTCCTGCTCCTCCTCCCAGTTCTTTAGAAGTTGACTGACATTCTTTTATTTATTTATTTATTTTTTGGTAGGAGATTACCGGTAATGTTCTTTTTATTTTCTTTGTTGGTTGATCATCTAAGTGATTTATACCAGACTGATGATTGTTTTTTATTTTATTTTATTTGTTTTTTTGGTAGGAGAATTGCTGGTATTTTTTTGATATTTTCTATGCTTCTTGATCATCTAAGTGGTTCATACTGGACTAACAACTGTTTTTTTTTTGCTTTTTTTATTCAATGCAATGCAATTTTACATTCCACCGCTTTGACCACCCTTTCTTGACAGCCCATCCTTCACCCACCAAACATCAAAATGTTACAACTAATGGATTTCCATCTTTATCCTCACCCCAATCAAAGTATACAGTTGGGAGGGAAAAAGATGGAAGGAGATAGTTTGAAAAACATACAGAGAAGTGGGAAGAAAAGGGCTCTCCAGAGAAGGAGGGCTCAAATGTGGGATTCTGAAATTGCATTGGAAGTGACTTAGGGAAAAATTAATGAAAAGGTTGTTTGGTCTTCATGCAAACTACGTCCCTTGAACCTTTATCCATCCATTGTCAAGAAAAGTCAAAAACCCACCCCTGAAGAGTTGAAACATGTCAAACAGAAGATAAAACCATTCCATTTCTTCAGCTCTGGAAAATTCTATTTTCAAGATTGATTGTATCATGAGGCTATGGTAGCAATCATCAAACTTATCCCTTTGAATTAAATCTCTGAGAAAGAGAAGAATGACATCAACTCAGTAATAAAATTCCTTCACCAATCCAAAAAAATTTTCAACAATGTTGGTCCCTCAAGATCTTGGTGTGGAAAAATGTGGGCAATTGTATGGCAAAAATTGATGGACCCTTCTGAACTATTTGGACAATATTTGAAGAAAGATGCTGTCAAATCCTCCCCTAAAGAGTATTATTTTTTGAACCTTAGGTCTGACAAGGTCTCTCATATATTGGGACAAATTTTTCAAAAATTAGCCAAACTTGCGTATAATTCCAACCGTGAAGCTATGATGGACAACAACATCCCTTCCTTCTCCTAATTGGAATTTGGATCTGGCCTTACTGCTTTTGACTTCTCACCTTGCATCCACTTCACCTCAGACTCCTTCTACAACTTTCCCCATATTGACCAAGGTGATGTCTCTGACTATTCCTTTTTACTTGTGGTCCCAACCAAAAAATTGAATGGAAACCTTCTTGACAACAAGGATGAATATCAAGTATACAACGGCCAATTTGTGTTTGCAGAATTGGGGTTTGGGATTGATTTCAAAAAAAAAGGGTATTGTGAAAATGGTTTGGGAAGCAAACAAGTACAAAAACTGTACTTTTCCTGCAGTGGATACTGGCACCCATACTAGGATGGCCATTTCCAGCAAATCAATAGAACAAATCAAACCACTAGCAAGGACTTGGCCAGTAGCAAAATATATCTTAGGAAAATATATATATATATATATAAAATTTGTTCATTGGTGGTGTTAAAAATACTCTCAAACATTGTTTCAATCAAAAATATTTTTTTTTCTTTTTATTTCTAAAATTTTTATCAAAGTAAATATATTTGAAAACCAAGAAATCAAGTAATTTCCTTTATTTCATCCAAATTTCTACTGCTACCAATACATGCCATGGCTACCAATAACCTATATTTTTTTTCCGCGGCTAGCCTTTCCCTTGCCTTTTCAAGTCGGTCTTGCTCTTGATACTTCTCCTTTTCCTCTTTTTGAAACTCCAGCTTGGCCTGTTTGATTTGCCACTCAGCATCCAACTTGTGTTGATGAGCCAAACTCTCATCTTTCCACTTTTGACAATCCAAATACCAATGAAAATCCCACTTCTCCTTTTCAAATTTAAGTTTTTCAGATTCTATTTGTGATTTAACTGTTTTTTGGAGGGGAATAGGAATGAGCTTGATTTTGAAAACAAGTAAAATCAATCAATGAACTTACTTGAATCTTGCCTGTCCATGATATCCTCAAAGCCAGAAAAATTTGAAGTTTTTCTCTGCTTTTGATGGCTATTAGGGTTGATTTTGATGGAATTGGAGGACTTTTGGTTTCCCTTTGCAGAGGAGGTTTGTGTGGGAGCGTTGTCACTCTCATTTGAAGGGGATGTGGGAGGCCCCATTGGCTTGAGTTTTTGGACAATCAGGAATGGATGAGGCTGTTATTTTACAATAGGAATCAGTCAGCATTAACCAGACAGAAGCGAAAAGAACTTGAGTGCTTACTTGAGCAGATTTTGATGGTATTTGAAATACAGGAATAAATTGCTTCTCATTGGCCAAGTCATTAATTTCTTCCACCCCAAGAGGAGAGCAATGCAAAGAAGGAATTGAGGGGTCCAAGGAAGGGTTTGAATTGTTGATCAACGCTGATGTAGACATGATTGGAGCTTATTCTGTTGGAATATCCTCCTCCACATCAGATTGAGGCCTCTCATAGGTTTCATTGGTATCATCATTTATAGGTTGAGCATCCACAGCCAGGTCCTCAGAATCAACTGAATCTGATTGTTGGGCATCAAAAGTGGCTAAAGGGGTGCTATTGGCCTTCTTCCCAAAGAATTCATCCATTTGAACATGAAAAGGACAAATGGAGTCCAACTTATCAACCACTAAGTTGATTCCCTTGGCTTTATTGGAATCTGTGATACCAAAGCCAGTGGAGATTGAAATTGAGTGGGCTTTTTTGTAATTGGCTTGATAGTTCTTGAATTGCTCCCGCATCTGCTTGGATAAAAGATCCAGCCTAACTTTGGTTTTCTTTTTGAGTTGATTGGCCATCAGGAGATAACCATTAACCTTAGAGGATGGAGGTTGGCCAACTTGTGTTTCATTGTTGGATCCAAAGCAAGCATTTTAGTTGGATGGAATTTTGAGCCAGTTCACCAGGATGATGTGATCAGATCTCTTGAGCAAACTTGAGCCTTTGGAAGCTGATGGGGGAGTATTGTTGGATGTTGAGCTCATGGGGGATGTTTGCCTTGGTTGAGTGGAATTGTGGGGGGATTTTCTCTGAGGTGACATTTAAAAAGAGTAAGTGGGATAAAGTGATTAAGCAATAAAGCAATCACAGTTAGGATGTGATGAAAGGGGGGATAAAGTGATGAAGCAATGCAGTGATGAGAGGATGGATGTGATTAAAGAAATAAAGTGATGACAGTGATAAAGCAAGGTGAGAGTGATGAAGTGATGAAGCAATGAGAGTGATGAAGTGATGAGGATAGAAATGAAGCAATGAGAGTGATGAAGTGATGAGGATAGCAATGAAGCAATGAGAGTGATGAAGTGTTCTGATAAGGTTGGAGGATGAAACCAGGGGTGATGATGCGGAATGACGGGTGGTTGAGCTGTTGAAGGCCTTTATATAGTTTATTTGAAAAAATCCATTTATTTTCAGGTAACTTAGACACTTCTGATGTGAAATAAGTGGGATTTTTGATTTTTAATGGAGGGTTTGAAATGGATGATTTGGGTTAAAACCCGCCATTAAAAAATGGCAGGTTTGCTTAACTTTGATACACCCTAATGTCCTTGTATCCTGGGCACCCAAGAACATCTAAGACCCTACCTGGAATACGCCTTGCAAGTGTCAGTATCTTTCACCCATATGAGATAGGAAGAGATACCACCCTAATTTAGTGGCTGTCCCTTTTTCAATTTGCTCTGACCCCCTTATTGTTCACCAATATGTAAATAAGTTTCTCCTGTTAAGATGTATATTTTGACTTCTAGTAAAGTTACTGCTCCATTAAGTCCAAATTTGTCACACTTATGATTTGATACCAGGTGTTTATCACCCAGTTTCAATTGGATTGCCTCCAGGCTAGGTTGTAGGACTGCAAATGCTCCCCCTCTACCTTCTTCCTCTAATTGGTAGGAACTATCAGTGAAGACACAAATACTGCCCCTCCCTAGAAAAGATCATCCACTGCTTTAGTTGCCTCCTCCTTAGACATGAGCATGTTCCATGGCTTTATTGATATTGCCATTGGGACTAGTCGTTGGTTCTTGGTGGCCTGTATTGAGTATAGGTTGTGCATGAAACCTGCTTCTATCAATGGTGAGGCTTATAAGGATTGGGGTCCTCTCCGCTTTGTGATCTGAAGAAAGCATCTCTTTATAAAGGTATTCCTGGATATGGTATGGGTTGTGTTGAATACTGTCTTCCTACTGAAGAAACCTAAGGTGCAGAGGATGAAAAAGTTCATCGTCTCCTTTCTCAGGCGGTTCTGATGGGTCCATTTCTGAGGCACAAATCTGATAATTTATCTAAAGTAAATATGATTCTTCATATAGCATTGCACACTATTAATATGGTTTGAACCTTTAAATTATCCACAGACCTGAGAGCACCAAAAAAAAATAGCTTGCCCATTTAAACTTTGATCCATAAAGGATACCAAGTATTCCTAATCAGGCTAGATACGGCTTGACAAAGATCCAGAAAAAAAGAAGAGAGGGTGCAGAAAACAAGATGCCAGATGAAATAGATGGAGAGAACATGGTCAAAGGAAAGCAAGCCAAAGGAGGAAGTGGTAAGGGAGAAAGGGAAAAGAGGAGAGCAAAAAGTGGAGGCAACTAGGATGACAAAGAGAGCGCAGGTTGGGATTTTCCTATTGAAAGGAGGATTGAGGGCCCCTGGAAAAAGTGTTAATCTTCCATTATTTAACTTTTACTCTCAAGACTACCTGCACTTTCCACAAAGTTTTCCTGGATTGAATCTGCACATCTTTTTTACCGGACAAAGCCATACTAATTTTAGGATGCACACTAGGAGAAAATGGGAATCAAGGCAGGCTTGAGGAAGCTAGGATTTGCTTTGTAAAATCTTGAGGAATCCAGGGAGTACTTTGAGGAATGCCAAGGTGGTCAGGCTGGGACTGGGCTCAAACAATCCAACACAAGAGGAGATGGACATGTCTACTTTGAAAAGCAGTCAAGGTGGGCAGACTTTCAAAAGCTCAGTATAAGTGATAATTTATTTCTATGGAACAACAAATTGAAATCAAAAGTGGGCTGTTAAATAGTTGAAAAATTGTCAATAGTGCCAAAGGGGAGTGGCTAGATCATATATGCTTGAGTAAATAAATGCCTGATGGAACAATATACTAACTAGTGCAATATACAAGATGTGTGCACTAGCTCATGATTCAAACATGCTGGAATATCTGCAAGAGATTAGCCCAGAGTAGAGTATGGGTTAACTGCAAGTACCTCACTAGACTAGTGCAGAAACTTGCATCAAATTTAGCTGAGGTGGACAATGGGAGGTTGGAATAGGTGGAGGAAGTAGAAAGGGTAGATGTTGGCAAATAGGTGGAGTGATTATCCTTTGAGGAAAAGTACAAAGAGACTTTGTGGATGAAAAGAATAACTTAGGATGTAAGTGTGCCTTTGGATAGACAGAGGATTATTTTTTTCATGAATAAGGTGATAACTGGGTTACTAGGTGTGACTGGTCACAGTCTTGTAGGTGTCATTTACATGGGAAATTTGGCTTAAAAATGAACTCAGGTTTCCTCTGTTCTCTTGGTAATTTGTGCAGTTCTTACTTGTGTTTTTCATAGTGATCAAGAGTATTTCCCACCATTTCCTTCATCTTACATCCATAAAAAAGGAGTTTCAGTGCATTCGTTGATTATAATAAAGTATGTGTTCAATGGGAAGTGTCTGGAGAGTAATTGATTTATCAGAAAGCTCTTTGTGATTATTAAAGTGGATAAAAGGGGTTTCTCAAAGGGGATACTGGAAAAGATTTGAGATTAAACCTTAAAATAGTTTCCACTTGTGGTGATGATCTGAAATATTCCAGGATTGACTCTGTACATCTGGCAGGGAGTAATTTACTGGTGAAATTTGAATCAAAAATGATATCAGGTTTCTTCAGCTCTCTGGGTAATTTGTGCTGTTTTAATTTGTGTTCTTCATGTAAGTAAAAAGGATTTTCCACCTTTTCCATCATCCTGAATGTGTAAAAAAGGGGTCTTGTGGGTTTCCTGATTCTTTTAAGTTATGTGTTCAATGGGAATTTTCTGGACAGTAATTGATTTATCAGATTCCTCTTGATTATTTTCAAAGTGGATAAAAGAGATTTATTCAAGGGGATCCTGACCAAGTTTTGGGATTCAGCCTTGAAGTAGTTGCCACTTGTTTATTTTCTGCAAATTTTGGCTAGTGATAGTCTTTTTGGCTAATTTATTGACAGATTCATTGCCAAGAATCCCTCTGTGCCCAGGGAACAACACTTGGCTTACCTCAGTGCTTCATGGGAGGGAGGATAAGGCTTTTTGTAGTTCTTGGAATAATTATTTTCCAACCTTGGGAATCTCTGGGCCATAAATTATCATAAGGGTAATGTTAAATTCACAAACCATTTGAGTTGTGTGGCCTCTACACAAATCAATTGAGTTGTTTAGCCCCCACAAAACAGTTTGTAGTTGTGTGGCACCACACAGGACTACCAACCTTTGTGGGCCAAAAAAAATGAGAAATAAAGAAATAAAAGAATGAAAAATTAAAAGAAAAAAACTAAAAATTGGTGGGACTCAGGAATCACCGGGTTCCAGTCTCATCCTCACATGGGGGTTGTAAACGGAAGACATTCCGCCCCCCCTCTGTCTCCAAAGATCATATTGATTTTTGTATTTGATTGTATCTTATTCAAACATCACATTTTATTTTATTTTATTTGAGGGATGTATTGTATTTATCTTTTTACTTTTTTTTAATTTTGTTGGGCACATTTTTTTATTTTTTACAAATTTTAAAATGTTTATTTTTCTTAATTCATAGGGCAGTTCCAAACACTCGCAACCCCCGGGCGCCGTATACCCCCATACATGGGTTTAAATGGTTGTGTTTGGAACAACCCTTTGGAGTTGTTTATGGGCACCCACATGTCAAATGGGTTTTGTAGGGCCTACACAACTCCCACACAACCGAGGGTTGTGAATACATCATCACCCTTATCATAATTCAAAGCTATGAATAATAACAGGCGGTGGTACCATTTTCCTATTCCAGGAATTTTGGAAGGAAGACCTATTACCTTGTAATTTTCATTTAAGATCATCTCAGAGTTTTTACATGTGTAGGTAAGGTAAGAATTTTCTCTCAAACACCATGAAGCCCGTTCTCCCCCTCTTTTTGGGATGTAGGAGTGATTTAAAAATATTATTCTCTTGCAATTTTGAAAATTCACCCTGCTTTCTTACCCCAGGTAAGAAACCATATACCTACCATTTACAAAATTTGAACTGATTTGTGAGTGGGTGTCACTAATAGATGCATAAAAAGTGCAATGGAGTCAATGGAGATCATGATTTTCTTTTAGGGACATGTAGTCATTCAGGAGTTCATTGTTTTATAAAATATAAACAATGAATGATAGGTGGGTGCACTGGGAAATCCTTATTTTGAAGCCAAATTCTTGGGACTTCTAATTTCCCAAATTTGATTTTTTAGATCAATCCCATAGGAAGCTCTCTATGACCTTGACTGGGTAAGCCAGGCACTAAGATTTCTGGAGCCTTTGGATAAATGGGTCAGGGTTGAAAGAGGGATGGGCTAATTGTATAGGACAATATTCTATAAAATCTCTTGATCAGAGAGTATTTTACTTTGAAAAAACACAATAGGGGGTATGACAACAAAACTATGGATAAAGGAGAGGAGGAGGATGGTTAAGATGATGTGAGAATTAATAAAATAAAACAAAGTATGATTAAAATTGACTTTTCAAGAAAATATTTGAAATAGATATAGGAAAATAGTTAGGTTACAATTATTCCTTCTGATTTCCTGATTAATTCACTTTTTTCATTAACAAAACATATGTACATTCCAGGCTATTTCTAAAATTAGTGTATGCAATATTTGTGCAAATTTTTACACCAAAAATTTCAACTGATTGTGTTCCCAGAAAAAGCACTGCCACAAACTTCCCATCCAACCATTTTTGTTATATCCATGAATCCATGAAATAGGGTGTACCACAGTTAAAATACTTAAAAACCTAAATTGCTTGTTTCAGGAAAATATCAATTTCTCAGAAAATATTTTTTTTATCAAAATAAAAAATGAACCAATTGGTTTAACTGATATATATATATATATATATATTTTTAAAAAAATGGATGAGCCTGAAATCAGTCATTCAATTTTTCTAAAATTTTAACTCTGATACTCTCTGCTTCAAGCTTAAGGTTTATTGTCTTCTCCATTTCAGCGTATCCTTCTCCTGAGTACCATCTACCTCAGTCCATAAGTGTGACAAAAAAAAGCACAACATCAACAGTGCCTTCCGCTTATGTCCTCTCTCTTGCATAATGACCTTCCAATCTCAGGGACTGAATAAGTATATACTTGTGAATTTTGCAGTTAACTCTACTCTGGTCAACCATCCATTTGAGCTTTGGTCTTCTACCCTGGGTATCATCAACCCTCAGACTTCCATTCTTTGTAATGCACTCACAATAGCTTGCAACCATGTCTAGAAAGCCACATCAACTGTATATTTTGAAAATGGACTATTCCCTTACCCTGCATAAGCTGGATCTTCAAATTGGCATTTTCTCACATGTCATTCCTTCCTGTCTCATCTGTTAGGTCTTTGTACACTCATATTCTATTGTCTTGAAACTACGCTATGACCTTGGAAACAACTGTAGTGTTGTTTCATTTCCCATTCTTATCCTGTCATTCATTGAATCACCACTCTCTAGCTGTAGATGAACATCCATTGGGTTATATCTAGTCACCTTTGAACTACCTTATAAAGGCTGCCTTGCCTGCCTGAAGATTTTCTCCTCAGTTAGTTAATTTTATATGTCCTTGCATCTTGCTAAATCCAGTCATCACATTGGGCTTGGCTTTGGTTTCTTTCATTGGAACACTTCTCCCCTCTTGCTGTTTGTTGAGTCACCCAATCATAAGTTTGCACTTTGCAGTTAGCCTTGCTACCTGGCATTTGCCTCTTGCACTCAGTCTCTTCCTTTGTGCTCAAAATCATCCAAGATTGCCCTATAGTACTTGGGGTGTTTGTGTGACAGTAAACTAACTAACTCAACTCCTCTATCATAGTTTGCCAACCTATAGTAGATTTCTTCATTTACAATCTCACTGACTTGCGTAACTGGAAACACTTCCCTCACCCCTTACAATGATGATATCCATTGGGTAGGGAGATCCAGTGCTTCTTGGGCCCAAAAACCTTTAGATCATGTACCTTCTTCTAAATATCCTTTAGTTGAACCTCTTGAGGATCCCCTTGCTCCTCAACAGGAAGCCCCAGTGGACCCTCTCAAAGAAATCAAAGATTCCAAACACTCTTCCAATGAAACCTTGACTTGTGGTAGTTTCAGAGCTTGCACTAATGCTCCCAAGACCAAAGCTTTGACATTGCTCTTGACCCTGATCCAGACTCTTAATCAAAATGCCTTGCAATCTGGTCCAAGTGGCCCTATTTTCTGTACTCCAGGCATGAGGCAGCCTGATAATTTTACAGGGGTACACTCCAATAAACTTGATGAGGTTGACTGGGGCAGGGTGAGATGGATGTGGAAGGATGATATGAATTGCATGAATGAGAGAGACATCTGTCACACAAGAGCAGGAGAGAGAAAGAGAGAAAAACAAAGAGGAGGAAAGAAAAAGAGGAAACATACCTGGGGCAGAGTGAGGTGGATGTGGAAGAATGATATGAATTGCATGAATGAGAGAGACATCATTCACACAAGAGCAGGAGAGAGAAAGAGAGAAAAACAAAGAGGAGGAAAGAAATAGAGGAAACATACCTGGGGAAGAGTGAGATGGATGTGGAAGGATGACAAAAGAGTCCTTCCACAATCCTGAGCTGCCCCAGATATGCTACAAAATGTGTGACATGGGTTTTAAATGTGTGTGGCATACTAGATACAAGGGTCCTAACCCAACAAAACTTGGATCCTATTTACAGTCTTGCAAAATAATCTTCTCAAAAAATCTCAAAAATTTTACTTCTGATAGACACAAAGTTATGTATGCGTCTTCCTTCCTTGATGGAAGAGCCTTGCAGTGGTTTGAACCATACCTCAAACTATTATCTAATACCAGTCCAACTTGTATCCTCAAAAATTGGGACAAGTTCAAGCAGAAACTTTTCACACTGTTTGGCAATCCCAATGAATTCCAATTCGCTGAATACAAGCTCAATAACTTAGTCATGAAAGAAAATAGTAGAGTTTCTGTTTATATCTCTCATTTCCCAGCCTTGCAGTCTTGCATCCAATGGAAAAAGGCAGATCTTTTATTTCAATTTTGTAAAGGTTTACCGGCATGCCTAATTAAGCACCTTGCACTTGGGGGACATAAGACTACTTCCCTTCATCAGTTAATGGACCCTGTGATTGAGCTTGATAATGGCTATCACAACAAGAACTTCTCTTGGCAAAAAAACCATGGATTTTTAACCTTGGCTCTAAAGGAAGACAAATCTTCAAAAAAACACTCAAAGAATCCAAAACAACCCAAACAAAATCCAACACCAAAACCCAACCAAAAAGGGAAGGCCATCTCCAAAACTCTGAAATTCCTGGACAAGGAAAACAGGATGCTCTGGGACAAGGAATGGCTAAGGACAAAACAGAATTGGTTATGTATGTAATGTGGAGGGAAAGATGACGTCAATATTTGTGAAAAGCAGCTAGCGCGTGAAGAGGCTAAGAAGTCAAAATCAGCTTGTAGTTTTTCTAATACTTTCAAGGAAAACTAAATATTATCTAAATTACAGCAAATCAATCTTCACACTCACAAGTCACTTGATGCTCCAAGTTCAAGATTTCTCCTCTTCAATTCCGACAATACTCCTTATTGTGTTTTACTTGATTCCAGTGCTAATGTTTCTTCTATAAGTTCATCTTTTGCCACTTCCAAAATCTTACACTTTCTGAGATAGATAAGTTTCCTATATATTTAGTAAGTAGTGCAACCAATTTGTCTCATTGGGTTTCCCAAAAGGAAAAATGGACCTTTGCATTTTCAAATTTCCCCAGCTTCAAATGGGATTTATTTGTCTTGCATATTCCTGGAATGGACAACACCATTCTAGGCCATGAATTTCTAGTTTACTGGAATCCAGATGTGAATTGGAAAGAAGGAGTAATTAAACTCCAAACCTTGCAACCCCTGGACACTAACCCTTCTGTCAAATAGGAATTAAACAGGCTACCTGACACTTTCATTGAGTTGGATGACAATTTTCTTCCAGGAGATTTTCAATATCCTGACCTTCATTCCCAATTTCCCTCTTCAGATTTAGGAGTTATTGCTTATTTTTCCAATTTAACTCTTCCTTGTTTTTTCAAAGAGAAACAAGCTCCAACCAAATGGTGTATTTTGAGCTCCCTATTCCTCTTGCATTGTGCAAGCACTTCAAATCTGGTGCTTGAAGATGACAAGATTGAAGATTTGGGAATAATTCAAGAGTTTTTACCTTTGGTTTACCATGAATTCTCCAATGTCTTTTCAGCTGTAAAGGCAGATAAACTTCCTCCTTCCAATTTTTATGATCACAGGATTGAACTTACTGGCCCACCTCCAGCACCCAAACCAGTCTACTCTCTCTCAAAGCAAGAATCAACCGCACTGCAAGGATACATTGCGGAAAATGTATCCACAGGATTTATTTGAACAAGGAATTCAAATAATGGCTTGCAGTCCTATTTTTCCTAAAGAAAGACGGTGTCCTTTGCCTTTTCCTTGAATACAGGAAACTGAACCAGGTAGCCTGGAAGAATGCCTACCCAGTACTGCCTATGTTGCACCTCCTAACCCTCTTCCATGGAGCTTCTCATTTCTCAAAGTTAGACCTTTGAGATGCCTACAAACTAATTTGCATTGCAATAGGTCATGAATATTTGACCGCAATGAGAACATGGTTTGGCAGTTATGAGTATTCCATCATGCCTTTTGGCCTCTGAAACACTCCTTCCACTTTTCACAATTTTGTCAATGATATTTTTTCTGACCTTTTGGAGAAATACCTCATGGTGGGTCTTGATGATATACTTTTATACTCAAAAAATCTTCATGATCACATTGCACATGTGCAAGAGGTCCTGCAGCTACTTTGAAAGAATAACCTGCTTGCAAAAGCCTCTAAGTGTGAGTTTCATACCCATTCTCTCCAGTTTCTAGGTGTCATAGTCTTGCAGCAAGGACTATTTATGGACCCAGCCAAGAGTCAGTGCATATTGGACTGTCCCCCACCTTCTTCAGTCAAATCCCTTCAAGTTTTCCTCAGTTTCAGTAATTTTTACAGGAGGTTTATTGAGCACTACACCAAGAAAACCGTTGTGGTAAACCAAAACTGTCATATAGAAATCGGACTAATTTTTATTGTTAATTTTATCAAATTAAAAGCATAAATAAATTCCAAACCCCTCATAAACTATACCCTGAACTCAAACTAACCTCAAGGCCCCAAATCCATCACCAGATAACCCCCTTCAACCATATCAAACACCTTTCACAACCAACCCAAGAACTTGCACAGGCTGGATTATGTCACAAGGAGTAATAAATAAAAGATTAAATGAATAACTAATGGCAAAAGATTTTGATTAAAATAACCACCCAACAAAACAACATACCCATACCAGCAGGACTTAAACCATACCAGTATCAATGTTATCCCACAACCAGTACTATGAAACCAAGTTAAACTACCTTCTTGGACCATTAAGTACAATTCAGGGCCTCTGAACCGTCCTCTGAAGAAATCTGATACTAAGTTTTCCACCATTCCAACCTTAAAAAACACATATTCACACCAACAAAAGCAGGGGCTCATGCAGCCAAGTATGTCTCAATTCTCATCCAGCAGCAATAACAACTCAGAAAAAAATGAATTTTCTGGACCTTTCACAACCAGATTACTCCTCTTAAACGTCCTCTGAAGCACTCTGATACTCAGTTTGCCACCAATCCAACCATACAAAACACATATGCACCAACAAAAGTAGGGGCTCATGCAGCCAAGCACATCCCAATTATCACCAACCAGCAATAAGAACTCAGTATAAATGAATTTTATGGAACTTTCACCACCACATAAGGCCTCTGAAACTTCCTCTGAAGCACTAATATACTCATTTTGCCACCATATAAACCAAAAAACACCTGCAAGCCACACTCTTAAGTTACCCAAGGGAGCATGCGGTAAAACAGCATACCTCATATCTCTACAACTAATTCCTTTGAAAAAGCATGCAGGTAGTTCCTGAAAAATTTTATAAATCATGAGGGCTCAAGAGAGTCTTCAGAAACACCAAAAAAAGTAGTGTTTCACCACTTCAACCATACAAGTTATACAATTTCAGTTATAAAAGAGGGCTTGCAGCTACCAAGCATGTTTAATGCTTTTCCCAAACAGCAAAATTAACTCAAGATTCAGGGAACTTCTGCATCATTTTTTATAAAAGATAAGCACTCAGAAGTGTCCAAACCTCACAAATCTAATCCATTATCTCATATCTTAGCCTGACAATCAAAAATTATCCTAAAAAATACAGTTATCTCTTGGTCTGTTTTACATGTTTTCTCACTGGAATTACCTGTCTCATGTAACTGTACCCTCCTGTTCTTCAACAGTGCAGAGAGAGGCTCAGGAACGCACTCAGGGGAGCCCTGTTGATCCCCTTAGGAAGTATTTGTCTATTTAAGGGGGGCTCTTTTTCCCTATCCAAGTTGTCTAGCATGGCATCTGCCCATATATATGGCATCTGCCCCTATGGCCCATGGCTTATTCCCAACCTACCTAGCACCAGATTATGAGTGAACCAGAATAAAGTGAAAAGTAAATAAAGGATCAAAAAAAAAATTATTATTGACCATTTGAACAAACCCCAGGTGTCTTTGAATAAGGGTTCTTGAGAAAAGAACTGTAATTGAGGACCTATTACTAAGAAGAATACCCCTTTTTGTTCAATCAGCAAATTCATAAAAAAGGAGGAGCACAACAGAAAAACAAACCAAGCCTTTGTTTTCTGCCCAGCTCCCTGTGGGGAAACCCATTTTTTGGGTCCTACAACTGGTTCAATGCCTTTTAGTCAACCCTTAAATCCTTTGATTGAAATTTGGAAAAATAGTCAGAAAAAGTCAAAAATTGTTGATTATTAACTGGTTGAAGCTTGCAAATAATCCAATCAAACTTTGAATAGTCTTCCAATTCCTAAAAATCTCTATTAATAATTAATCTAGGTCTAATTATTTACCTATCTTAAGTCTCAAAGAAAACCAGCCATTAATTAAAAAAATTACTGTGCAGACTTATTATAGTTCCGAAGGGCAGGAAATTCAAAAACATTTGAGGTTACCTCTATCCCTTCAAGATTATTAGTAAACTAAATTCCCAATCTAGTGACTGCCAGAAAGCAATTTTTTAGATTGTCCCATTATATGTTGGAGTCTCTACACCGTGAATCTTACTAACCGTCTTCAAAAAGACCCTCCTTTTGTTTTTACAGAACAAGCTGCTTTGGAGTTTGAAGCTCTAAAGAAAGGCTTCAATACTGCTCCAATACTTGCTCACCTCAACAAGCTAGCTTGCACTATTGTGGAAACAGACACAGGCAACTATGAAATTGCAGGAGTACTCTCTCTTACTCTTCTTCTATTTTTAATCCTGTAGCATTAGATTCTTGAAAATTGCTTTCTGCAGAGCTTAATTAAAAAATTAATGACAAGGAACTCAATTGTTTACTGCTTGAAAAAATGGCCTTCATAACTTTTGAGTCTTGTGGAACCCCTTGAGGTTTCAACTGATCATAATTTGCTTGAATATTTCATGAGCTCAAAATACCTTACACACAGACAGGCATGCTGGGCCAAATGCCTCTCCAAGTTCAAATTTAGGATCATGTACCACCCCAGGAAACAAGCAGTAGTCCCTAATGCCTTATCATGTTGTGACAACGTTTACCCAGGGGGAGGAGGCCCTTTGCCAATAATAATCCTGAAAACGTTAGGAAACTCTTCTCTCACCAATCTGACCAACTCAGTTCAATCATCACTCACCTTTGGGACAAGGCTTCCAAACTTGGACAAGCTCAACTCTACAATCCCAAGTGTAACAAACTTTGCAAGAGTGCACAATTATTAGATAGTGACTATGATATTGACAAAAATGATTACTTAGTTTATAAAGACCAAATAGTAGTACCCAATAATCCTTGCATTAAGTTAGATATCTTTGATTCATGGCATGATTCTCTGCTTGCTGGTCATCATGGGAAGGATAAAACCTACCAACTGATTGCACAAGAATTCTATTGGCCTGGTATGACCAAGGAAGTGAAAGACTATGTTAGTGCATGCTATGATTGAAATTTTAACAATTCCTCAAAACACCAGAAGTATGGGCTTCTCCAGCCACTTCCAATTACGCCTATTCCTTGGCACTCATTGTCTATGGATTCCATTTTGCAATTAACAATTTCTAGTGTTTATGATGCTATTTTAGTAGTAGTAGATTGCTTTTCAAAGATGGCTTTATTTCTTTGCAGTAATGTGACTGCCTATTTGGAAGACTTAGCTAATTTATTAATAGAATATGTATCTTTGAAAAATGGTCTTCCTGATAATATAGTTTGTGATTTTGGATCCTTGTTAGTCTCTAGCTTCTGGACCTTGAAGTTAGCCGTATTCTGGATTCCAGGTTACACAAAGGAAAAATTCAATACCTCATTGAATGGACTGGCTTAAATTCCAACAAAGATTGCACCTTGTGGGAACCAGCCCATCAACTTTGCAACTCTCCTGATTAGGTTTGAGACTTCCATGCAAACTGACCTTGCAAACCTTGCCAATCCTCATTCCATACCTTCCAATCCCATTCCACATTTCCATTCTATTCCATCTCATCCATCCCATCACATTTTACATTCCATCTTATCCTATTCCCCTTTCAGTTTCTTAAAATTTTTTATTTTGAAACCTCTGATTTTCTATGTTTATTTCAAGTAAAAATTCTATCTTTCAAAACAAAATATATATATAATAATAATTTAAAAAGAAAAAATAATAATGAAAATAAAATTAAATAAAAAATTACAAAGTTCCCTTTATTTCTTTTTCTACTTCCTCCCAATTTTTGGTCAACTCTGCTACCATTGAACTAAAATTTCTCAAGTCTTAATATTTATTAATCCCAATATTTGCCGCAAAACCAGAACTTGTGCAACCAGATGTCTTTCAAAGATTTCCTTGCATTTTGCGGTTCAAGCCCTCTTTAGCCTGGCATTCCATCCACCTTCCTCCAAGAGCTCCTCATAGGATCTCTTCCTTTGGCATTGCAACAAACCTTCCCCAACATCACCAGTCAACCGCCTTGCATCAGTTTTGATCAGCACCACAACTTGGACCTGGTTTTCCCTGCCTTGGCCTTCCGTGCTACTTCCTTCCACTCCATTTCCTCCCAGTCCATCTCCTTCAGCTCCAACTCTTTCCTCCTGTCCTGTTCCATTCCCTTCCTCCAGCCGGTTTCCTTCATTTCCTCCTCCTTGTTCTGTTCCATTCCCTCCTTCCACTTCCACCCATTCTTCCCTTGCCTCCTTGGTTATTGCTCTTACTCCCTCACCTTGCACCTTGCTTTGCCCCTTGGGATTCATCTGGTTCTCTTGATACTTGGTTGATGGCCCAAAATCCGGTGGTGGTGGCCGTGGAATATTAGTTGCGTATCTCCTAAATATTTGAAATACTATAAAAACCAAAAGTTACATTATACTGGTTTCATTTTTCATTGTAGTCAGTCTCTAGCTTACTTACCTGGATTCCAGATTCCAAAGAACTTGATCTCCAGAACTGGCTGTATATAATAGTTTACTCGCATTGCAGAACTTTGACTTTGTACTTCACTGGTGGCCGCCACTGGGGTATTGACCACTGGCTTACTATTTAAAGGAAATGTACAAGCAAATTTTTGAGGACAGCATTCTTTGAATTTTACTTGGAGACCTTGCGCAGCAGCACTAGGGATGCATGTTCATTTCAAAAAATGCAGTTTTTGCAACAACAAGACAATGATGAAAACATATTTAAATTACAGATTTATTTTGAAAGCAATAAAGTATAATATTATTAGGGGTATACAGTAGTTCAAAAAACTTTGGAATTGATGGGAAAATTATCTGAATGCTTGCAGGAGCTTGCATGTTTATACCTGGGAAACTTTCATTCTTCAAGCTTAAGGGTCATTGTCTTCTCCATTTTGACATATCCTTCTCCTAAGTACCATCTACCTCAGTCCATAAGCGTGACACAAACAAAGCACAGAATCAATAGTGTCTTCCACTTACCCCCTCTGGCTTGCATAAGGGCCTTCCAATCTTGGAAACTGACTCAGTATATACTTGCAAATCTTGCAGGAAACTCTACTCCTGTCAACCATCCATTTGACCTTTTCTCTTCTACCCTTGGTATCATCAACCCTTGGACTTCCATTCTTGGTAAAGCACTTGCACTAGCTTGAACCCATGTCTAGCAAGCCAAATCTACTGTATAGTTTGCAAATTGACTAGTCCCTTACCCTGCATAAGCTGTATCTTCACCTTCAAATTGTTTCACATGTCATTCCTTCCTTTCTAATCTTTAAAATCTTTGTACACTCATATTTTATTGTCTTGCAACTACGCTATGACCTTGGAAAAAACTGTAGAGTTATTTCATTTCCCATTCCCTTCCTGTCATTCATTTCCTCACCACTCTCTAGCTGTAGATCACCATCCATTGGGTTGTATCTAGTCACCTTTGAAATACCTTATAAACACTGCATTGCCTTCCTGAATATTGTCTCCTCATTTAGTTAATTTCATATGTTCTTGCATCTTGCTAAATCCAGTCATCACATTGGGCTTTGCTTTGGTTTATTTCATTGGAACAATTCTCCCTTCTTGCTGTTTGTTGAGTCACCCAATCATAAGTTCACACTTTGTAGTTAGCCTTGCTACCCGGCATTTTCCCCTTGCACTCAGTCTCTTCCTTTGTTCTCACAATAATCTAAGATTTCCCTACAGTACGTGGGGTGGTTGTGTGACAGATACACCCTAATACATAGAATCCTCCTTGACTGAACACTTTTTTACCACCAAGAATTCAATCCCCCTGGAATTCTCAAGTTTATTCCCAGTTTCTGAGAATTATGGCTACTGTTAGCTCAGATTAGAAATCTGCTTGACTATCCCCCCCTTTTGATTTTATTTTTTTTTCTTTGTGATACAACTGACACTGATTTAGCCTAACCAAATAAAGTTTAAATCCAATATCTTTCTCATAAAATCAAGGATTGAAAGTATTTTGTATGTTGCTGGGATTTTTTGATCTGCTTTCCCTTACTTTTTTATAATATTTTTACCACTTTATTCAATTGGGATAGAAAATTTCTGGCTGGAAAGATCTCATTGAAAAGGTTTTTCAGCAGGGGTAAAAGTTATTTTTTTCAGTAACATCAAATTTAAAATTCTGACACTATCAGCGATAGAAAGCTTGCTGGTTTTTGCTTTATTCAAGGCCAGCCAAGCCTCCCTTTGGGGTCTGGGTGGCAGAAAATTACTTTTATCAATTATAAAAAAATCTTAAAATTTGATTTTGTTTGCATGCCATGTTCCCAATCCATATTCCTTGTTTAATTAAGAAGTCTTGAAAGGTCAGCTGCTGCTGGGTTCTCTAGAATTTTGGATACATTTTGTGGCCCAAAATTCTGCTAAAAAAAGGAAAAATTTCCTCCAGGTGTGGTAAAACTTACAAGCCTCCCCTATATTTTCAAAGGTGAAAAACTTCATTGCTTCTTGAAAAACCTTAATAACTGATCCCAGGTTTTTCTTAACCACAGCAGTATACTTTTGTCTGAATTTTACTTTAAACCTTAGGCTAGGATCTCATGAATGCTTCATAAAGTGGTGTTTAGCTGAGCTTCATTGTTGTTAACCAAACCACCTGAAGGCCATTTGAACACAGACATCTGTCAATTTTCCCAGATTATCTACTCTTTTCCTAGTTCTTTGAACCTAGTGAATCTCCAGTTAACATTTGATTTTGGCTTGTAAAGCTGAAGAGCAAGGACTAGAACCTGGTGGTTAGATTCATAGTGGTTGGTTGAAACTTTCACCTAAATTACAAAATTCCCAAACCTTTGCCCCATTCATCATCTATTGTGGTTCCTGAAAATTCTGATGAAATTAAATTTTTGGTGAATTTGAGGGAGGCAAAAAAATAAGTGCCAGAAGAAAGGGCAAATAGCAGAATTGAAGCTTCATTTTTTTTATAACTGCAACCTGGTAGGTTATTCTGGCCATAATAGAGGTTTCAGTACATGTATATGATGGTTGTAACAAATCTGGAGCTATGCTTCTTGAGTCAAAGGTTTAGGGGGGAAAGCACGGAGAAGTGGGGTGTTGGTCTGCAGATATTCAGATTCAGATTGCTTTTTTGGGGATATTGATTTCCAGGGCCAAAGGGAATTGAGATCCCCCATGGATATAATGATATAGGGGAAAGACCTCTTGATTTTTATAGCTGTTTTATGGTGCAAAATCTTTTCTTTTTCCTTTTTTTTGGATACATAGAAAACCCACCATTTCAGGTGTTTACTGAGAGGTAATTTGGGTTAAACCAGGTTTCTTGTAGAAGGGGAGGTCAAATTTAAGAATTTCATTTAAGATGGTGTGCGTCAAAATCTTGGAAGCATGAAATTTTGGTTGTAAATTGATGAGCTTCTAGGAAGGAGAGGTATGGCCGTCGGAAAATGATTTCTTTTTGAAAATTGAATAGAGGGAATTTTATGGGAGTTCTTTCATAGAGATGCTTTCAGAAATTAAAATCATTGTTTTTTTGGGTTATCTCAACATGGGTGAGGGATATTTTTGTCATAAAAACAGTATGCAAAAAAAAAATCATTTCCCTGGCCCTTTGGGAGATTTTTTTGCAGAATTTTTACTTGCAAATGTGGGATTCTACCTGTGAAATCTTCCCATATGAAAAATTTGGGGGTTCTATTAACATTTGGATGAGTTTTATTCAAATTTTTCTGTCAAGTGGGAGTTGAATTTAAAGAAAATACCTGAAATCTCTACCTAAAGGGCCACATCTTTTTTGGTAAAAAATTAAATAAGTAAGAAAACTTTCTTTGAATATGTGAAATTCAAACTTATCAACCTAATTTTAATATTCAAAGCTTAGAAGCTCCTTTAAAAATAATAAAAATTTAATTTACCTGTATTGTTGATATCAAAGCAAATTGGCAAAAAATGAACCATAAAACGGAAAATTCTTGGGGTTTCCTTCAAGTTGGTGTGGAATGCTTGTGATTCAAAATATTTATCCTCCATCAAGGCGTATCAGAGTTAAGAAAACCTTCCATTTTTTAATGGTGGGTTTCAAACCAAATCCACCATTTCAAACCTGCTATTAAAAGTAAAAAAACAAACTTATTTCACATGAGACCTGTCACAGTTACCTGGAAATAAGTGGGGTTTTTCAAGTAAATTATATAAAGGCTTCCACCACCTTTCCACTTCATACACCCCTGGTTTTCCACCTCCAAACTTGGAAAGATTCTAACTCCAACCTCATTGGAACAAACTTTGATTCATCACTCTTCATCTCTTCATCACTATCCTCATCACTTCATCACTCTCATCAGTTTATTGCTTTCATCACATTCAGCTATATCTCATTCACTTTATTGCTTTCATCACATCCAGCTAAAGCTAAATCTCATTCAATCACTATCCTCATCACTCCCTGACCCTCATCACTTTATTGCTTTCATGAAATACTAACTCTCATTGATTTATACCTCTTGGAACTTCATCAATATCATCTCTTGCTATCCTCTTTGCTTGAAAAAAGCTCATTCACTTCATTGCTTTAATCACATCCAGCTAAAGCTAACTCTCATTGCATCAATATCCTCATCACTCCCTCATCCTCATTGATTTATTGCTTTCATCACATCTAACTCTCATTGCTTTATCCCTCTTGTCACTTCATCACTCTCATCTCTTGCTATCCTCTTTGCTTCATCACTCTCATAATGGCCCCTCAGTGATCCCCCCGCAAGTCCACTAAAAATGCAATGGACCAAAGCAAACATCCCCCAGGAACTCAAAATCCAAAAATTTCCCCCACCAGCTTCCAAAGGCTCAAGTCAGCTCAAGAGAGCTGATCACATAATCCTGGTAAACTGGCTCAAAATTCCGTCCAACTACAATGATTGCTTTGGATCCAAAAATGAAAAAAGCGTTGGCTGGCCTCCATGCTCTTAGGTCAACAGTTATCTCCTGATGGCCAATGAGCGCAAGAATAAAACAAAAGGTAGGCTGGAACTGTCATCCAAACAGATGAGGGAGCAATTCAAGAATTATTGAGCCAAGTAAAAAAAGGCCCACTCCATGTCAATCTCCACTGGCTTTGGTATCACCAACTCCAACAAAGCCAAGGGAATCAACTTGGTGGTTGATAAGTTGGACTCCATTTGTACTTTTTATATTCAAATGGATGAAATCTTTGGAAATAAGGCCAACATCATCACTCTAGCTGCTTTTGACGCCCAACAATCTGATTCAGTTGATTCCAAGGACTTGGCTGAGGGTGCTCAGCCTAGAAATGAGGACCTTGATGAAACCTTTTCCTTTGAGTGGCCCCCATCCAATGCCAAGGGAGATATTCAAACAAAATCAGCTCCAATCACGTCTACTTCTGCATTGATTGATGAGTCAAAACCAACCTTGGACCCCTCACTTACTTCTTTTGATTGCTCTCTTCCTGGGGTGGAAGAACTGGAAAACTTGGCCAATGAGGAGGATGTCATTCCCAAATCACAATTGCCATCAACATCTGCTCAAGTATGGAACCAAGTTCTTTTCTCTTCTGCCTGGTTAATCCTGACTGATTTAGATTTGAATGAAACAGGCTCATACATTCCTGAATGGCCAAAACCTCAAGCCAATGGGGCCTCCCACATCCCCTTCAAATGAGAGCAATGATATTCCCACACAAACCTCCTCTGCAAAGGGAAAGCAAAACACCTCCAATTCCATCAACATCAACCCCAATAGCATTCAAAAGAGGAGAAACACTTCAAATTTTTTGGGCTTTGAGGAGATTATGGATAAGCAAGATTCAAGTAAGTCCATTGGATTCTCCTTGCTTTCAAAATCAAACTCATTCCTATTCCCCTCTGAAAAACAGTGAAATTACAAATTGAATCTGAAAAACTTCAGTTTGAAAAGGATAAGTGGGATTGTCAACTGGCTATTGATTTGCAAAATAAGAAAGCCAAAAGTTTGGCTCATCAACAAAAATGGGATGCAAAGTGGAAGTTGAAACAGGCTGAGCTAGAATTTCAAAAAGAGGAAAAGGAGAAGGATCAACAGCAAGCACAACTGGAAATGGAGAGGGAAAAAATGGCAACAGAAAAAAAGGATAAGTGGTCAATGGATGCGGCATACATTGGTAGCAGTAGAACAGTAGATTAATTAAAGCAGATTACTCAAATGCTGGGATTTTAAATATATTTGCTTTGATGAAAAACTTAAAAAGAAAAAAAATAATTTTTGATTACAACAATGCTTAAGAATATTTTTAACCCCACCAATAAAAAAATATTTTTTATTTTTATTTATATTTTTTTTGTGGAGTATATTTTCCCACTCCCCAAGTCACTGGAAGGGTTTTTGAGTTGTTTTGTTGATTTTCATTGAAATTGCCATTCTTGTATGAGTGGCAGTCTCCACAGCAGGAAACGTACAGTGCTTTTACTTATTAGCTTCCCAGACCATTTTAACTATA
Organism: Puccinia polysora; assembly: GCA_025617555.3. Taxonomy (NCBI): domain Eukaryota; kingdom Fungi; phylum Basidiomycota; class Pucciniomycetes; order Pucciniales; family Pucciniaceae; genus Puccinia; species Puccinia polysora. The sequence continues at coordinate 25,813,515 of CM062626.1, forward strand.
CCTTTTTGCTTGAAATAAATTCCAAAGCCATGGTCACAAAAACCAAATTGGCCGTCTGATACTTCATATTCACCCATAGTTTCAACAAGTTGTCCATTTGATTTCTTGGTTGGAACTGCAAGTAAAAATGAATACTCAGAGATGTAACCTTTATCAATTTGAGGTGAGTTGTAAAAAGAGTTGGATGTGAAAGTGACATGTGGAGAGCAGTAAAAGGGAGTAGGCCAAGAACCAAATTTGAGTGATGACAAGGAGGGGATGTGGCTGTCCTTCATTATTTCACTGTTTGATTCAAAGGGAAGTCTTGCCAAATTGCAAAACATTTGTCCTAAAATTGAAGAGAATTTGTCTGCCTTAAGATTGAGGTAAGCATACACTTGAGGGGAAGATTGAATAGATGATTGCTTCACATAGCATCCAAGTAACTCAAAGGGGTCCATCAATTTTTGCCATCCAATCGCCCACATTCTTCCACCTTAATATCTTGAGGGACCAATGGTGTTGAAAAATTCTTTTGAATGGTGAAGGAAAGTTGTCACAAATTTGATGTCCTGCTTGTCTTGTTCAGAAAGTTTCTCTAACAGGACAAATTCAATTATTGCAACAAGAGTGTTGTGATCAGATTTATTGGGAAAAATTACTTTGCAATGGCTGAAGAAATGGGATTGCTTGATTTTCTGCTCTGTATGTTAAAACTCAGTGGGTGAGTGTTTTTGATAGTTATTTTTGTTTTTGGAAGTTATGGCAGGATAAAGATCCAAAGGTCATAGTTTCCATCCTAAAAATACAAAATTTTCATTGATGCCCCCCTCTTCAAGTTCCAAAGAGATTTCTGATGCCCTCATTTGATCCCTCTTTTGCTTCAAAGCCCTCTGCTTTCCACCTCTCTTTTTTTTCACCTCATCTCCTTCCATCTTGTTCCCTCCCAGGCAAATTCTCCGCTTGGGTTGAGGATGAAGAAGGCATTCAATTTGGAGTATAAAATTGTGAGTGCAGTGGGAGAAGGGATGGCATTGAAGGAAAAGGGGTAAAAGAAGGGTTAAAAAGAAACCCATTTCAGTCACATGATCACCAAAAAAAAAAACAAAAACAAAAACAAAAAAAATATAAATTTAATGGGCTTGGGCATGAGCCAATATGGCCGGGCTTATTACCAAAAAAAAAAAAACTTAATTTCATCACCAAAAAAAAAAAAAAAAAAAAAATACCGGGGTGCAAGCAAATCAGGCTGGGATTTGGGGTGGGCCTCTGGTCAGGCGGCGGATGAGAGCAAGGAATGGGGCATGTCTGGCGAGCCTAGGGAGACAAGGGGGGGAAAGGGGGGCCAGCAAGGAGGAGCAAGGGGTGGGGCGGCAAGCCAAAGGGGGGGGGGCCAGCAAGCCAAGTGTGGCAAGGGCGGGCTGGTAAGGAGGAGGAGGAGCAAGGAGCAAGGGGGGGCCGGCAAGCCAAGTGCCAAGTAAGGGAGGGCAAGGGAGGGCTGGCAAGGAGCAAGGGAGGGCAAGGGCAGGCCTGCAAGGAGGAGCAGGAGCAAGGAGCAAGGGAGGGCAAGGGAGGGAAAGGGCGGGCCAGCAAGGAGGAGGAGGAGCAAGGAGGAAGGGGGGGGGATGGCAAGTTGAGGGCAAGGCAAGCCGGCAAGAAGGAGGAGGAGCAAGGGGGGGGGGCCAGCAAGACTAGCAAGGAGGAGCCAAGGGGAGCAGGGGGGGGGGGGGGGGTGGCAAGCCAAGCAAGTGAGAGGAGGGAGGGGGGAGAGGGGGGGCGTTGTTGAGCATGTGGGAGGGAGTGAGAGGGGGTGAGAGGGAGGGAAAAGGGGAATGAGGAGGAGGGAGGGGGGAGCTTACCTGGGGCATCAACCAAGGGGGTGGGGGGGCCTGAAGGGGAATGGAGGTGGATGAATCAAAGGATGAGCATCAAATGATGGGGAGGATGAAGAGGAGGATGAGGAGGAGGGGGGGAAGCTTACCAGGGGTTCCAGCTAAAGGAGCAGGGGAGGTGAAGGGCGAGGTGGAGGTGGTTGGTGTTAGGAGGAAGATTCCACCCCACCAAATGAGAAAAAAAAACCAACTCAGCCTAGGAATCTTGGGTGAACAACCAAAACCAAAAACATTTGGTGAAGGGATTTTTTACCTGATTAAAAATCAAACATTACTCATCAAAGTGAGAAAGGGTGAGAGGAAGAATCCATTTTCTCATAGAAGAAGATGAGGGAAAAGATGAGACAGGGATGAATTGAGGCGGATCAGGAATATAATCTTCAAATATTTTGTCCCAATCATCTTTGATGTCAGCCAAAAGATTGTGAAGGATTACACAAGTGATAATCAAGTTGATGAGGAACTTCATGTATTTGGTGTTTTGAAGCTGGTTTCCCATTTCAAATAAGCTGGCCCATCTTCCTTTCAGGAATCTTATGGCACGCTAAATCCAAATCTGTGATTGGGCAAGATGATAGTTGAAATTGGTTTTTCCTTGATTGTTGGAAAAAACATTCCGGTATGCTGGAAACACATATTTACCACTAGAATAAGCTGAATTTTCCAGAAGGAATTGATCTTGGTCAAAGTAGTTCTCTGGTTTTTGGGCAATCCGCATCCAATTGAAAAAATGTGAATCATGACAAGAACCCAGAAGGCCAGAATGGAGGGATATGAACTTATTGTTTTCATCAAACACAAGTTTTAGTGCCACAAACTATCTATACAAACCAATAAAACGAATTTGGTCAGCGTATTATCAAAGGCTTTGGAAAGGAAATGAATTGATGCCCTTTTTTCCAATGAAAATAGTGGTTGCCATCTAGCCTGGGTTTTTGAATCAAGGGGATGGTGGTTCCATCAACAAACCCAATGCCACCAGGAAAGCCTTCAGTCTTTATTACTTGAGATATCTTCTTGCTTTCTTTTTTGAATGGCCAACAGAGGACCAAGCAATGGAAAGATGGGATAGCAATCATGAGTCTTTTGGTTTATAAGTTAATGGATCCATAACTGACCAAGAATAGATTTTCCAATTGATTAATTGCTGCTCCATTTCCATTTGATCCCAATCTACAAAGAGCAACAGCCACTTGGATAGATGGATAGCGTTGAGTATTCCAAGAATTTTTCTGGAAGATGTGGTGGTCTTCAATCATCTCCAAAAGTTTTATGAATAAAGGCCATAGAGTTTGGAACACTTTCTGGAAGCTTAGGTCAGGGAGGAGATGAACCTTTTGCCTTTCATAAATAGGTTTTTTGAGAGTTTGTATTCTTGGAACCATTTATTGCTTTTGTAATAGAGCATTCAAAGCCAACCAAGTTTATTCCAAATTGGAGTCCAAATGGCAGTCAAATACTAACAAAAGTTCAGTCAGCCTTTTTGCATTTTCAACTTGCTGCCAGGAAGTTTGATGGGAGATTTTGAGAAAGATGGTAATTTAAAGTGGGTTGATGAGATGATGATGGCATTTGTGTGAAGATGGAGATGTGAGGCAATAGAGATGTGAAGCAATAAAGCGGTGAAGCAATGGAGATGAGATGTGTGATTTGATGCAGATGGGATTGGTATGGATTTGCTGACATGGATGGGCGTTTTGGATGTGATGGATGGTGGATGGATGATGATGCATAAATGGCGGGTTTAATGGCAGGGTTGATGTTTGAAATCCACCATTTTCATGAAAACCGCCATTTTGAAATACACCAGTTAGGGGGTATGTTTAATTCAGAGACCCGCCATTAAAAATGGCGGTTTTCTAATGGCGGGTTACAAATGGAGGATTTGCTAACTCTGATATGCCCTATTAAAAAATTGTGATGGTTTTTTTTTCTTCATAGAATGAACTTTCTCTGAGGGATAACACACTGGCACCTCTGCTTTATTTTAGACCACAATCTACCTTTGTGCCAAGATTGGCCAGGGCTTTGTTTATTTTTTTCACCAGGGTTACTCTATGTCATTTCTTAGGGGGTTTTCTTTTGAGGGGTAAGAGTGGGCAATCACCCTTTTGGGTTTTAGGTTAGCCAAAATGGATGGGAATGGAGGACTGATCATGGGGCCAGTTTTTGAATGGATTTATAGCCTGTAACAGGGAAAATAATTTTTGATTACCTTTCAGAAGTGACCTCCCCACCTTGGTGGGATCCAGGAGTTCCTTTTCTAGTATTGAGATCTGCTTGTTTACCAGGTTTAGTTTAGCATTGAGGTTTTCTAATTTATCCAAAAGGCTAATTTTTTTTTTGAATTTTTCCAAGAGGCTAATAATGGTATTGGCATAATCTGGTGCAAGCTGAACTGAGCCCTTGAGGTTCAAGGATTTTTGATCTAACAGAAATTTTTTTAATGGCAAATGCAGGCCTATGGAAAGAGATTAGAAATCTGAGGTAATGGTCAAGGCCACACTTTGGACTCATCATTATCCAATAATTTTTCCCTATTCATTTTTTGAGAGGAACAATATGGATGAGGGGGTGGGGGAGGGAGGGTATGTGTGCCTGGAAGGGTAAAGGATAAGATTTTATTTTATTCAGGGGCATGGTGATAGGTGAAAATATAGTTTCAATCCTTTTTTCAGACATAGGGTTGATATTTTGGAGAAGTAAGCTAATCAAGGAATCATGAATTTCCCAAATAAAAAGAAATTGTATCAATAGTGGATTAAACACCAGAAACTTTCATTTAGTCCACTTTTTTGAATAAAATTTTGATCCTCTAAAATTAAGCTATTGATGAATAGATCTGCTAATTAATAAAATTTAAATTTTCACCACATGGTCAATCTTAATTGATATATGTTTTATTCTGGTTTTATTAGATTTTTTCCCCAAATGACCAATGAATATTTTCATCGAGGAAAAAGAAAAATTTTCAGCCTGATAGATGCCAGGAATCTTGAAATCCTTTAGCTACTAGATTTGATAATTATTCAGGGTAAGGCAGCAATTATGCATGAGTATATGGATAAATCAAGTGCAGGGAGGTGGTTGGGTATGTTTTAAAGGTGTATTAATCAATAAATAGATTATTAAATAAATAAAAAAGGGACCAAAGTTAATACTAGGGATTTTCAACACATATCCTCAGGGAATCAAACTTATAATCCATCCACCTGGGAATTTGGGACCTTGATATAAGGGGATTACCATCCAGGAAATATGTGGTATGGCTAGTCTAGGGTAGCAAAACAACCAGAAAAGCAAGGAATAACTTACTGGGTAGATTGTTTTAAACTGTGTACTGTCAATAACTGAGCTCAAGGGTAATTAGTGGGCTTATTATGATTCTTTGAGGGCTTATCACAGTACAAAAGCTGAGCTATAAAGTTTGAATGTTGAATAAAAATGTCAGAATAAAACCACTAATAACTTAATTATCCTAATACGTACTTGATTACTGTATTGGATAGTGTCTGGAAGTATGATAATTAATAGATGGGGGATAAATAGCCTGAAAGAATCCTGTATTTATCCCTTTTCCGTCTACCAGGGTTTTCCATGAGGTTGATCAGGGTAAATGGAGAGGAAGAAACAGTGTGCTGTGGCCAGTAGTTCAGTAATTCATTGCACACAGGCTAATTTTGGTGGTTTAGTCCTGATGGCCTTGTCATTTATCAATAAATATGTTATTTCTTGCATTGGTTTCATGATATTGGCAGGTGAACTGAGCCTGCAATCCATGTATACATCCTGTTGGTGGAATAATTAGTATTTTTGCAAGTTTTAGTAAAATTCTATATAAATGAGGATAATTTTCTGAATATTTCCATGTTATTGAGTCAGTGAAGGTTTCACTTGTTTGGGCTGGAGAAGTCTGTGAGAGTTGTTTTTGGCCATTTTTGTGATTTTGGTCAATAGTGTCAAACCATCTTTTCAAGGGTTTCCACCTGTCTTTTCTGTCATTTTTTTAATTATCTGTAGTTCATTTTGAATGTTTGATTGATTTACATGCATATTGCATTTGAAAAATGCCAGTTCAATTCATGAGAATAATTTTAAAATTAGCCAAAGATATGGATTCCAAGTTCTCAAAAAAGAAAGAGATTGAACAAACCATGTTTTTAATACAGGCATTCTGGAATGAAATGTATCAGGGTGAAGCAAATTACATGCTAAGGGAATACCAGTTGAAAGAATATTGAGGAAATTTCAAAATTTGAGGATTTTTTCCAAAGAAATTATGAAAAGAAGTATATATTTAAATTTGAATCAAAGTCTTCCATTTTAGGTGAGGCCTGGATTCTTGACCAATAATGGTGGGAAGAAAAATAAGAAAGGATGATTGGAAATTGAAAAGATATGCTTATTTTAACAAAGAATTTGGCATTATTTTCAAAGAGATTGATGCTGTATTCAAATTATAGTTTAATCTTGAAAGGAATTCAGCCAAAGAAATATTTTATTTTTCAAAGAGAATTTTTCAAAAAAACTCACCTGAATGAATCATGAAAATATTTACTGAACAAGTGAAATTAATTCTGAAATAATTTTTTTTTCAGAGAATTCTGATAATTGTGAATTTATGGTCAAAGATTAACTTGATGGAAAGACAAGCATTAGGGTAAATCAGATTTAAAATTTTCAGAAAATTAAATTTGTGATTTCAGGCCTATCCATCTTTTTTTCAAAATTTTATTTTTATTGGTTAAAAACATTGATTGGTTTTTTATTTTGATAAAAAAAATATTTTTTGGAAAATTAATATTTTCCTGAAATAAGATTTTTAAATTTTTGAAAATTTTAACTCTGATATGCCCTATTAATTAAAGCAATTGAAATTCTTGAAACTTTAGTCTTATGATGGCTAATGGCTCTCACAATGGGTCAATATATGTCTGTTATAATCTGATGATTGATTGGAATTAATTAAAATGGATGATTGGAAAACAGCAGGAAGGAAACATCCTCAAGTAAGAAAGAAGGGCCTCATGGGGGGCTAAAATAAAAAACATAGAAAAGGAAAACTTTCAAACCCAAAAGGGCTGTACATGCTCCAAAATCCTTTTTACATAGGTTGGCCTCAAACAGCTAAAGTTTTGTTTGATCCTAGCCATACTGACAAAGCCCTGCTGGTCCAAATGGTGTATATCCATCTGCCAGGGGATGAAACAGAAAAATTTCTGTTAAATCAACTTCCTGGCTTCATTTTTCAGCCAGAAATGTCCTTGTATTAATGCTGAAAAAGCTGTATTATCTTAAACCTCCCCTTAATGAATCCTGGGTTCCTTGTGCACCCTAGTATATGGCTCAATATTGGCTGGGCTGGGCCCACCCAATCACTAACACTGCTGCCACCCCCTCTCTTTAGTCTGGTTTCCTGGAGGGGTGATGTAATCCCCCTCCAGGGCCCTGTGGGTTGATGCCCCCAGGAATTAATTGTTAAAATGGGTCTGGGGGGTGGTGAGATCCCCCTTGGTAATGGGGGGGGGGGGGTAAATGGCTGCTATAGGTTGGGGGGTGGTTAGGTCCCCCCCACTGCCAGTTGCTTTGATGCAAAAATCCTAGTTTGGTTGTTCGCCACTTACCCTTGAGGAAATAGAGGGATGGGGGAGAAAGCTGGTTTCAGCGGCTAACCTGCTGCTGAAAGAAATGGCTGGGGTAGAGGGACTCAAAATTCAGTCCCTCCGACCCCCAAAACAAACCCACACGGGCCAAAGGCACAAAAACACGGTCCTGCGCAGGCTGAAACATGGGATACAGCCCCATTGGGCTTTCCCCACAAAAAAATGATCACTTTGGAGGGCCATCCCAGATTGCATGGTTTAAAAAATCAAGAGGGGGCACAATAATGGCCCCTCAAGTCCATTCACGCCAAGTGCCTGTGAGGTTGTGTAAGGTACTGTTTGCCAAAAGACTCAAGTTATGTGTCTTGGAGCCAGTTTCCCCCAAAAATGACATCCATGCAAGCCCATATGGTCTTTGAAATGGTCCAATGGATGTAGAGGCCCATACATGAATCCCATTTGGATCAAACCCTTGCCAGCCACATAAATAAGTGCACACATATTTTACCCATAGTACTTAATTTTAACTGATTCTTGGCATTTCATAATTTTCTACCAATCATTTCATGTTAAAAAATTTTCTTTTGGTTTTTTGAATATCTATGCTAGGTTTGAATACATCTAGTGGGAATTTGCCATAAATCAATGTATTTTGCTTGATTTTAAGCTTTTTGATTGAAATATATTTGTGGATAAGCAAAATTTTTCCAAGTCATGAATTGTTCCGTGAAAATTCCTAAATTAGTAAATTTTTAATGTAAAAAAACAAAATGGGAGTAGCTGTGGGTTTTGTTTCACACTTGAAGATTGAGTGTCAATTTTTAGGCAAATAAGTTAAACATATAACACATTAACATCCAAATCTAACTTTGAATATGAATTATGGAACCTAGAAAGTAATTTTAAAAATAATTGCATTCTTTTTTCTCAATTGAATGACAAATATGAGGATAAAATCCAATCCTTGCATACAAATTTATTCCTTGAAATTGGTATTCAAATCATTATAATTTAATAATTGAAGAAAAAATTAATTATTTGAAATTGATCTTAAAATAAATTGCATTTCATGAAATAATAAAACATTGGAGTTCAATCTATTTATTCAAAAGGCTTCTATTTAGCCTGAATCCATTCCCTTAATTTTTTTCTGAAATTTCAAAAATATTTTTAAATTGACTAATTTTCTGCATTTAAAATGAATCTATTGAGAAAATATAGGTATTTCCAGAGAAAATTCTTGATGGCTTATTAACTCCAAATTATCCTTAATCTTACAATCTATAATTTCAATTGTTTAATTCAAATTGAATTCCATTTTATAGTCCTTGAAACCCTCTATATTTTTGAATAACACTTGAACCTTTAGACCAATGAGGAAAATCATCATCAACTTCTTTTTCATTTTAAATTCAATTTTTGAATTTATGAAAGGGTGATGTTAAATTCATGGCTCCAACCGTGTGGTAGTTGTGTAGGGCCCTAAACAGCTCAAATGAGCCGTGGGGGCCAAAGACGAATACAAAGGGCTTTTTAAAACAGGCGCAACCCCCTGGGGGTCATGTAGGAGCCGTGTAACCCCAAAACACAGCTCATTTGAGCCCTGTTACCCGTACACAGCTCAAATTGGCCGTGTTTGGGGGTGCTCAACCCCCGGAAGTTGTGCCAGAATTTTGGGCACCCTCTGGACCACACTTGGGTTCTGTCAACACAAATTTGGGATCAACACATAATTTGTGGGAATGTTGTTTCACACCTAGCAATCCCAAAGAGACTTTAAAGTGAAACCAAGTTGAAAGTAAAGTGAAAATTGAAATCATATAAAAATCTGCAAACAATTCTTTCTCAACTCAAAAGTGAGCAAACTTTGTTTCTTCAATTGAAAGTTGGATTGAATACTGAAGTATACCATTGCATTTTTTTGCATGGGAACAGTGGCAAGCCCTCCTTCTTCCAACATGGCTGTGTGGAAGGTGTACATTGATAGTGCCATCAACAAAGCTTTGGAAAAATAAAAAAGGATTTGGTTAATTAAACATTGGAAGCCCCAATGAGTCCTCATCAAGGGTGACAATTGAGGAACAAAATGATTCAAAAATGGACAGGAGCTCTGGTGGTGAGTAAAATTTTATGTTACTGGTCTTTTCCGTATTTAATTTGATTGAAACTGATGGAGTGCATGCCATAAATATAACTATGTAACTATGGCAGATCCACTTGACCCACCTCCCGTGAGAGCTTTTCCTACTAGGGAGGAGGCACAAAACTATTTTCAAACATGGGCAATGAAGAATGGTTACGCTTTAACAGTTTTCAACTCAAAGCGTGACCAATCTGTGGATTTAGCCTGTGATAGACATGCTTCCTAATCAGGAAATCTTCTTACCAAACGGTCTAGACAAAATCACAAAAGGAAGGTTGGGTGCAAGTTTTTAATCCATGCAAGTTGCACAAAGGCAGACCCCTTTTGGTGCCTCTCCTACAAATAAACCCAACATAACCATCAACCATCTGAACATCCCTCTGTGCATCCTAAACTGAGGAGAATCTTGGAGGTGGCCTTAGACAATCTAGTAGAAGGCATGAATGATGGGCTCAATACATTACAACTGAAGAGAACATTGAGCAAGATTCATGGGGGGGATTATTTTGATAACCAAACAATCTATAATACTAAGCGGAAGGTCACACTTGCAGAACTAAAGGGAAAAAGTGTTATTGAGGTACTCTATGAACAGCTTGAAGGAACAAGTTGGATTCACCAATCAAAGTTCAGTGGAGAGGGTCACTTGGAGGCCCTGTACTTAGCACATCCAGAGGCAGTAAAGCTTTCAAAACAATTCCATCATATTGCTATGTTGGATTTTACTTATAAGACAAATACAAAAAAAACCCCACTATTGCATGTTGTAGGAATGACAGCAAATTTCAAAAATTTCACCAAAGCTTTTGTTTTTATAACAACAGAAAAGTTTTATTTCTACATTTAGTCTGTAAATGCATTAAAGGAGTTGGCTTATGATCCTGAGAGACTTCCAAAAGTCTTTGTGACGGACAGTGAAAAAGCTCCAATTTGTGCTATTCAATCTAGTTTCCCTGAGTCATCAAGACAATGTTGCACTTGGCACTTGTCTAAAAAAATACAAGCAAACTTTAAAGTGTGCTTTGTTAAAGACGTTGAAGGATGGAAAAGCTTTATGACTCTGTGGGAAAAGTATGGGGCCTCAAAGACCAAAGAGGAGGCGGAGTTCAATGATGCAGAACTCAGAGTAGTTTGAAATCACTGCTTCTTATTCTTCCTAGTTTTGGGCTCTGAGCTTTTGAATTGTATAGTGCTTCTTGAAAGAATATAAAGATGTACTCAAGTATATGTAAAATAAAATTTTTCCTATTTAAGAGATGTTTGTAACAGCGTGCACTTGTATAAACCTAGATTTTGGAAACAAAACAACATCTTGGGTTGAAGGGGCCCATGCAACTCTCAAATGATTCCTTGCAAACTCTTCAGGAAGCCTGTTAGATTTTTGGAAAAGCCCTGAAGGAAAATTTTTGAAAAAAAAATTAAATCATTTCATGCATCACTTTATAACTCTCAAATTAAGTTAAGGAAAGTTCTTCCTCCTGAACTGTTACCATTGGGTTACAAATTGTCTTTAGAGGAAATCCATCTTGTTAGGGAACAATTGAAGAAGTTCAAACGTGATCATGATGGCCAAGTCTGAACTAAGTCATATTCCAAGAATATGGGCTTGCGCTGTTCCCACCAAATAGCTGACTATCTAGCATTCAGAGGATCAGTGGTAACCAAAGATGTTCATCCTCAGTGGAGGTTGTAATATGATCCTTGCAGTTCTAGTTCTGTAAGTTGGCTTAAGTTGGATTGTTCAAGTTGGATTGTTCAAATGACTATGTGATTGATGCTTTTTGATTAATGCTTTTTGATTAATGCTTTTTTGTTAATGCTTTTTGATTAATTCTTTTTGATTAATGATTTTTGATTAATGCTTTTTGATTAATGCTTTTTGATTAATGCTTTTTGATTAATGCTTTTTGATTAATGCTTTTTGATTAATGATTCCTAACTCACTAATGGTGGATCCTTTTGAATTTTTCAAATGCAATGTCAATGAAATGCTAAGCATTCCTCAGTTATGTGAAAAAGTGAATGCAATGATCTTGGAATCTCCAGATCATGAGCAAAGTGGACTATTGAAGTATATCATTCAGAAGATTAAAAAAATATTTATTGAAGCCAAGAATTGAACCTAAAGTCTTATGATCAAGTAGAGGCAGGCCAAAATTGAAAGATACGCGGCAAGAACCATCTTATTTTGAGCTTGTTGAAAAACAACTCAAAGGGGAAAAAAGGACTAGAAGGGCTCCAAAAAAGAAAATAAAAAAGATTGTAAGTCTTTTATTTTGGGATATGTTCATTTTTTTGGTTTAATGAACTTAGTTACTAACTAATGATGAATTGTTAGTCAAGGTTGGCAGAATCTGAATCTGAATTTCAAAGTTCAAAGTAAGATACTGAAAGTGAATCAGGATCACTTAATTTGGAATCAAAATCCTCTTCAGAGGAAGAGAATATGCAGCAAAGCTCAACCAGAAACTCATCTTTGGTGAGTATTGATTTCATTGATCCAATTATAGAAATGAATACTAAGTTAGTTTTAAAGATAGGAACCAAACTTGAAATACCTTAATCAAATACCACAAAAATTCCATAATTTCTTTGGTGAGGTTTGAGATCCAATCAGAGATGGGAATTGCGGATTTAGAGTCATTGCTAAATCTCTTGGTTACAAAGAACATGGTTGGGTTAAAGTTAGGAAGGAAATGATTGACACATTAGAGAAACATACAGCATGTTACATTAAGATTCTTGGTGGTCCAAAGGAGGTTGAAAAGATTAAATAAATACTTGATCTTGAAGAAATCAATGAAAAGATTCACTCCTCAAAATGGCTGGCTAAATTAGAAATGGGTCAAATCATAGCAGACACATATTCCAAACCTATAAATTTTATTTCATTGGAGTCATGTGATACTTATACTCTGATGAAATATGGTGTTACTGATCAATCAGATACAATCTTCATTTTCTTTGTCAAAAATAACCACTGGGTTCTATTAGTACTTGAGGGAGAAATGATTCCAATCCCGCCCATTGTAGAAAAACCACGTTCCTTGATTTATAAAAAAGCCTCAGGTTGGGTCTATCATCTAAAATATCAACTGCAAATTCTTCTAGATTACAGAGATTATAGACTTTTACTTCATTTCATCATTGGGTTTCATATAAATTGTAATTCTAATGCAGCTAAAAAGTTCTATTAATATAAAGGGTTATCACATTTTGAACATCATTATGTTGAGTTTTTTAAGTTGACATAATTATATTGAGTGTTTTGAATGAGAGTTTAATGGTAAGTCAGTTCAAATTGTGTTGTGCTGATTCCATCACAAGCTTAAATTATTTTAAGTTTGGGATGGGATAAGCTTAACACAAGTTGAACTTGTTTTTTTTGGTTTTTTTAATTTAGGGCTGGTCAAAAGACTTATATTTTTTGGGCACTTTTAATTTAGGGCTGGTCAAAAGACTTCTTCAATTTTTGGGCCCTTTCAATTGAGGGCTAGTCAATTTGAAATTACAGTAGGGCTAGTCAAGTTGAAATTACTTTAGGGCTTGTCAAGTTAGTTGTATTTTTTTGGTGTTTTTACTTTAGCGCTTGTCAAGTTACTTGTCTTTTTTTTGGTGTTTTTACTTTAGGGCTAGTCAAGTTACTTGTTTTTTTTTGGTCTTTTTCTTTTAGGGCTAGTCCATTTGATAGTACCAGTTTTTTTTGTTATGATTTATTTATTTATTTTTGTTTTTTTTAACCAAAAAATGGACATTCTTTGATTTTTTGGTTGATTTCTGTTTTTTTGGAAGGTTTATTTAGTTTATTGGTTGTGTTAGTACCCTTTCATTCCTTTTACTTTTTTTTTTTGCTCACCGCTGTCCGGTGCTGTTTGGGATGCCACAAAACTACATTTGAGCTGTGTAAAACTCCACACAGCTTGAATGTTGTCATGTGGAAGTCCACACAGCGGTGGACCAGCTTGGGTGGGCCGCACAAATCCTTGAGCCCTGGAGGGTCTTACACGGCTCAATGATGTTGATTTTCTGATCTTCTCTAATTTCCTATCACCTCAGTTCTGTTGTTCAAACATACCTGTCTTTAATTGTCTTTCTTTTGTTTCTTTCCCATTGTCTTTTACATCCTACTATTACTTGTAAAAGTGCTGTCTGCTTCTTTGCGTGCAACGCTGGTGGTCTATTCCGTGGTGCACAATGCCTGCGCACCTCTATCAATCCCTACCTTGCGGCCTCTGAGACTTCATTGCTAGAGGACCGCTCACCATCATCAAGACCAACAATCTCTCATGACAACAAATATCCGGCTATTCAATCAATCAAACAAGATACTTGCGCCATCAATCAATATCAATCAAGATCAATCAACTGAACCAATCAACTACTCAAGAGTCCTTCTCTTTCATCCAAATCATCAAACCTTCAAGACTCACAGCCATTCCAATCACAGTCAGTAAAACATCCGTCTGACAACTCATCAATCAATACACAAACTCACTCTTTTCCTTTTAGTTCCCTACTCATTGTATATTTAGAATTGGCTTTTCTCTTTCTGACTGCTTCTCATCAAGTCTCCTCTAATCTTATCATATTAGAATTATCCGCATCAGTCAGACTGTCCCCTGTTGGTCACTCTCTTTGTCCTATCTTCCATTTGTTTTCATTGCTTAAACTAACTCTCATTCCTCTTCATGACTACGTGAAATACAGCTTGGTCTTGGTTTCCAATCCTAATTTTCACATGGTTAAAAGCCTGCGCTGACCAAACAATGGATCAAACGGGGACCTCATCCACGCCAGGACCAGGGGGGTATTCTACAAACTACAAATCCTTGGCAATCAAATCTCTAATTGAATCTACACAACTACTAATGGCCAATAACTACAGAATGTGGAGGAAGAAGTTCAAAAAAACTCTTCAAACTACATGGTATTATCAATATCATGACTGCCAATGACTTGAACTGCCTGGAAGAGGACACAAACCTGGAATTTGTAGCTCATATTCTTGCAAAACTCGACGCAAACCCATACAATAACATTATCAATGTCACCAACAAAGATGATGCAAAGTTGATCTGGATCTTTACGCAAGAACACTTTGCATCATCCCAATCCGCAAACAGAGCTTGGGTCTTCAACGGGTTCCTACACCTCTCAATGGAAACTAACATTGAATTGTTTGTAACTACCATCAAAATCTATCTCAAGAAGATGACCAAGGTTGGCATTGAGCTCCCTTTGGAAATAATCACTTATCTAATTCTCTTCAAGTTTCCCAGCTTGATGCAACACATGAAGTTGCAAATAATGCACTCAACCACTGATATGAAAGTTGATGTCATACTCAACCACCTGATGCAACACAAAAACAAATCCATTGCTGAAGGAGAGCAAGCCAAGCCGGTGAACATTGCACTATACAGAGGACCTCAATGTGAAAACGGCAAGCACAATCTGGCGGTAACCTCTCACCCGGCCAGTTCATGTTGGTTAGAATTCCAGGAACTCAAACCTGCTAACGCTAACAACCGCGGATCTTGGAAAGGCAAAGCTAAGGCAAAGGAAAAATCCCACTTCTACAGCTTCTTTTGCGGACTCAGCTCCCCTGTACTGCCCAAAACCATCAAACAACGCCGCTTCATTCTAGACTCAGGTTGCTCAATTCACATGATTGCCAATTGGGATTCTTTCTCCACCTTTGAGAAGAGCAATGGAACTGGAAGAATTCAAACTGGAAAAAAAGAAACTGCCATCACAATTGAAGGAAGCGGTACAGCTGCTTTGGCCACAAAAGATGCTAACCTGCTCTTCTCCAATGCTGCCTGGGTGCCAGAATCTGCGCTGAACCTGATTTCATTGGGTGTGCTTATGGGTAAACAGGAACACAAATCCAAAAAACTTCAGAATTACCTCAAACAGTTCTCTACTGCTTTCTGGTTCTATCATCAACAACCTGTTTGTGATTGATATGGCTACCACGAGTCCCAAGAGCTCCTTCTACTCCGATGACAAACTACCTGTTATTCATTGTTCTTTGGGTCACGCTAGCTTATCTCAAATGGAGAAGTTCCTCAATAGCAAACTCCCCGAAGCACAGAAAGCCTCTTTTGAATGTCTGAACTGTGACAGGGCCAAGATAACTCAAGGCCCGTTTGATCACCAACAGACCGCTGGTAGCTGCTTTGAGAAGATTCATCTAGACCTCATCAGACCCATCAAACCAACTTCAAAAGGAGGGTTCCGTTATGCTCTCACTCTTGTCAACTCTTACTCCGGATACTTGGCGGGTTTTCCTCTCAAATCCAAGAGCAATTCCGCGGACATTCTGATGTTTTTGATAGAGAACCAACACAGGAAAACCGGTCAATATCCAAAAGAAGCCTGTTTGGATGGTGACGGTGAATTTGTTAATAAGAAACTAGAAAATTATTATCAAAATCACCATATCAATCAAGTCACCAGGGAACCGTATCACTCACAACATAACGGCCGAGCAGAGAGAGAAAATTGGACAATAATGGAAGAAGTTTGAGCGACCCTGTCGGAATTGAACCCTCCCAAGTCTTGCTGGCACAAAGTTCTTAAGAGCTGCTGTTTGATGTTGAATCAGATCCCCAAACAGAAAGGTGAGGACTCTCCCTGGAAGAAGATGCATCAGAGCGAAATTCCAAAGGACTACATCAAACCAATTGGATCAAACCTAATCTATAGGATCAACAACACAGACATTGTCTCTAAACTCAGCAAGAAAGGGGCCGTAAAACTGCTAATGGGTTTTAATCCATCCCTACTCTCTTATAAAATTCTCACTCCATCTGGAAAAATTGTTGACACCAAGCATGTCAAATTCAATCATCAAAATCCTACTTCAATCCAGTGTGTCAATGACACTTCGGACAGCAAACAGTCCACTCACCCAAATGTAAATCAAAATCCTAGTTCTAACACGGTCAATCAGATGCAGATGCAAGCAAATACCCCATCCAATTCACCACCAATTTTGAAGGAAGAATCCAATTTCAATAGCTTGGAAGAGCCCTCGGAATCCAAATAAATTGTTGAAGAGAACTTGAGGCCAAATCTGAGAAACTGAGGGACCCTGTCCAAACCTGATCTCTATGGATTTATATCTGAAAAACTCCCAAAGTCGTTAGACAAGGCCATGACCATCCCTCAATGGAGAGAATTAGCCTTAAAGGAATTCATATTACTTTAGTTGATGATTGAATTTCAGACCAGCAAGACTATGACGGAAAATAACCTTGAGGAGATCAGATGACATTGGAAAACAAGAGTCTCAAACAGGATAGAAAGAATGAAACCAACACGATGAAGACCTTACCCGGATTGCAAATAGGACAGGAAGATGGTCGAGACGGAGATGATTATGACGAGAAGAAGAATCTGGGATGGAAAATGAAGATGCTAGAAGCAGAGGATGAATCTGGGTTGAGATTTGAGTTACAATCTGATGATTGTTGATTGGGATTGATCTTACCAGTTAACAGTTGTTCAGGTTGGTGGATCAGGAGCTGGTTGGTCTATGTTGAGGCAAGTCGATTGGCTGATTTGAGTCTTGAGATTGAATGAGGATGGTGCATCAAAGAAATTAAAGATTGAAGAAAATAAATTGAAGAATTGAGGAAAAGGAAAGAAAAATGAAAACCAGATAAGAAAAATGAAAACCCAATGAGTAAGAAGCAGATATCTTCCTGAAGCAGCACAAGAGAGAGTGTCGTTTGGCGGCCTTGGTTTAATTGAAGTGTCCTCATCGGGGTGAGAGCACCCGCGGACATTCATCAGACTCTTACGTTGTGGTGAGTGCACCCGCGGACAACTACCATTACAGCCTCCATTCTTACACCTCCCTTGACTGAAGATAAGTCCCGCTTGTGTTCAAAAATAAGGTCTGAGAATTTTTCCAGTTGATTTTGGTTAGCAGCTTTTGTCAGTGGGTCTGCTAGCATCTCTTTAGTGTCAATCAAGTGAACAGTCAGCGTCCCTTCTTTGAGCCCTTCTTGAAGCCCCTTTGTTTTGAGATCCATGTGTTGTGTCTTGGCGCTTGATCCAAACTTTTTGAGTTTGTTGTTGAGTCCCTTGTTGTTGATGAAGTGCTTAGATGGTGGAAGATCAGATTGAAAAACTTCACCCAGCAAGTGGCGAAGCCATTTGCTCTCTAGATAGGAGTTGAGTAAGGAGTTGAGTTTGGCTTCAGTGGACGAATATGTGATGTTGCGCTGTTTGCAACTGTTCCACAAGATGAGAGTCCCAAAGGAAAAACAGATATAACCGGATTGAGATTTGCGGCTAGTGGGATCTTCACCCCAGGTAGCGTCACTGAAGTACTCGATGGGTTCTCTAGATTTGTCAAAAGCAAGGGTGAGTTTCAGATCCTTTGTGTGATTAAGATATTGCCATGTTCTTTTGAGTTCCTTCCAGTGAGTTAGACCAGGTTTGTTCTGGAATCTTGCAAGACTGGATACCAAGTAACTGAGGTTGGGACGGGTTTGACAGGTAATATAGTTGAGAAACCCGATGGCCGACTTATAATTGATATTGAGTTTCTTGAACTCTTCAAAATCTTTTTCAGAAGCTTTGTACAGTTGGAGGTTTGGGGCCTTCTTGGATATTGGATGCTTTCGACTCCAGTAGGCCCAGCTCTTCTAGTCCATGTTTGATGTGTTTGGGTTGACCCAGTAAGATGCAGTTTGGTTTTTGCTCAAATTTCATTCCAAGAATGGTATCCGGTTTGTGGGCTTGAGATTCCTTGAATCGTAGGTTGAATTTGCTATTGAAGTGGTCACTGTCCCCCACAAGGATTAAATTGTCAACGTGGAAGAAGAGAAACAAATTATTATTCTTATGAATATACAGGCAGGGGTCGCTGTCTGACTCTCTGAACCCTACCTATTTGATCCATCCAGTGAATGTCTTGTACCAATTTTTTGGTGACTGTTTAAGTCCATACAGACTCTTCTTGAGTCGTAGGTATTGACACTTGTGATGACATCCCTGAGGGGTCTTGATGATAACTTCTTCATCAATAGGTGCATGCAGAAAGGCGGTCTTCACGTTGTAATTTTGAATATTCAGCTTGTTCTTCAAGGCGCGCAGTAGTATTGCTCTTAACGATGCTATTTTTCCTGTAGGAGCAAAGGTTTCATCAAAATCTAGTCCGTGTACCTGATTAAATCCCTTGACGCAGATTAGAGCTTTGTATATGATTGTATTGTCATGAGAGTTGTCCTTGATCTTGAAGATCCAGGTTGTATCTAGAGGATTCAGTGGGTTATCTCCCTCGTAGTCTTCCCAAACCTTGTGGAGTTCGCACTGATCCATTTCCTTTTTGATTGCCCCCCCCACTTGAGATTATCTGCACATTGCCTGGCTTGATCAAAAGTTTTAGGTTTGAAGTATTGGTGAAACCCATACCTTTGAGGGGGTCTTATGGAAGATCAATCTTGAAGGTTCCTTCTGACTGGTATTTTGACTGTTTCCGTTGATTTGGCAGCTTGACAGGGACTTGGCAATGGTTCTTACTCTGAACTAGACTCAGATTCTGGGGTAGATGCTGATGTGCCTATCTCCTCATCAGATGAGTCAGCTTCAGTGGTGGGGTCGCAATATTTCATACGATTGGAGATTGTCTTCTCATTGGGGTCGGCCGTGTCCTTCAATTCGTCTATACTAAAATCCAGATCCATGGTTGACTTAAGTCCCAATTTGTCCACAGATTCTTTCAGGAATCAAACATGCTTTTATTTTATGATCTGTCCATTAGTCATGAGAATCCTATACAACAGGAATTCAGGATTATATCCAATGAGTTTTCCCTCCAGTCCTTTTGGATTGAATTTTGCCCCTTTTGGCCTTCTTTTGTTAAACACAATTGTGGTCACGCCGATTGGCTGAAGGAAGTTTGGTGAAAGCTTGATTTTCTTGATGAGTTCCCAGGGCGACCGGTCCAATTTGTCCTTTGGTATTTGATTGATTCCAGTGCAGAATGCCTTCAAGACTTCTGACCAGTATTTCCAAGGAAGATTTGCTCAACTTAGTAATGATCTCACGCTCTTGATGATCGTTTGATTGGCCCTTTCAGCCCTACTGTTGTGTTTGGGGTGATAAGGTTCAGTTACCAAGTGAGTGATAAACTTCTCCTTGAGATACTTTACTAACCTAGCATTTACAAATTCTGTACCCCCATCAGAGCACACGGTTGAGGGGTAATAACCGCTGACCTTTCTTTGTTTCTCTATAACTTCCATCATCACAGGGGCCACATTGTCTTTTTGAGTTAGCGGTATGCCTGCGATGTAGCCTGAGTAGTTATTCACCACTGTGAGAATATATTTTTTGTGTCTGAAAGATTCTGGCATAATTGGACCAATAACGTCCAGATGGATCCGTTTGAACGGTTTAGATGCCAAGGAGGACGTTGATTTGAATGGGGATTTGGTGATCTTGCAAAGAAGGCAGTCTACACATTCAAATTTTTCTTTTTCTTTGTTGCTGTATTGAAGGTACTTCAGTTTTGATAAACAACTGAGTGAAACGTGACTGTAGGACAGATGGAGATCTCTTAGTGTCCTAGGTTCATCTTGCTGCACCATATAACACTCTTTGTTACCTATCTTGCGCGGCTTGTTCAAGACAAAAAGATTGTTGATGATAGTTCCTTGGCAGATAGTCACTTTGTCCTTTTTTAATTCAAATTGACCGGATTTAGCATTCAGACCACACCCTTGATCAAGAAGTTTTCCTGGACTGATCAGGTTAAAAACAATGTTGGGAACATACAAGCAATTAGCCAGCGTGATTGTTTGGTTTTTCCACTCCAGCCTAACCATTCCTATTCCCAATATTGGTAAGTCTGCCCCAGCTTTACCCATGGTTATGTGTTTGCCAGTGAGCGGATCAAGAGAAGTAAAGAATTGTCTCTTGTTGAAGATATGAGCGGTGGCT
Organism: Puccinia polysora; assembly: GCA_025617555.3. NCBI lineage: Eukaryota > Fungi > Basidiomycota > Pucciniomycetes > Pucciniales > Pucciniaceae > Puccinia > Puccinia polysora. The sequence goes on from CM062626.1 coordinate 25,834,094, forward strand.
CCACTATTGATGAGGATGTTCCTTTCTGCGCCAATTTCAGAGTCTATCCATCGAGTTATGAAGGCATGAAAGTGAGCTGCATCTTGAGCCTTTTTTTCCTTATCTTTCCATTTTCTTTGCTGATCCCTCCACCAATCGGGTGCCTTTTCCGGATGTAGGTGGAAGCATTCCGATTCGGTGTGGTTTTGATCTTGTTTTGGATTGTGATAACCTTCAATACATCTGCTTTACAGTTGATTTTTGGTCTTGGTTCTCATGGATGCGAGGGCAGTTTCAGGGATGTTGTGCGACGTTCCCTTCTCAACGCTTTCAGCCTTCACTTCATTGTGATATTGGACAAGGTGATTGCACACAAATTCCACAGATATTTGTTTGTTGGTGTGCATTAGTTGACGTTTGATATCCTGGAGGTTTGCCGGAAATTTGAACATAATGAGATAAGCAAGAATTTCATCAGGTAGTTCTATGCCTATGTTGATCATCTTCTTGATGGAGATTTTGATATTGGTGACGAAGCTCAAGATTTCATCCTCCTTGAATGTCAAGTGGAGGAAGTAGTTAAATATTCTGGACCAATTAGAAGCTTGCGAGGAAGAAAATAGCTCCTTGATAGCTTTCCAGATGTCCTTGGGAGAGTTGACGTTGGCTGCATTAATTACATTGTTGTGAGTGACCAAATTGACCTTAGATATAAGGAGAAGCTGAATTTCATCGTTATCTTGAGTCGCTAGGGTTCCATTGACTGAATCAAGAATGTCCAGGACTCCTCTGAGTTTAAGAAGCGCCATCATCTTGTCTTTCCAGATCCCATAGTTCTCTTCGGTTAGGAGTGGAGTTGTCTCTAGTGCTGTCTTGAGCATTGCTTGTCGGAAAGAGTCCAACAAAAATTCCAATGTCGACATGGTCCTGAGTCTTGCTGGCCTAGGTGAGCGTTTTGGCTTTTAACTGTAGTACTTTAGTTGATGATTGAATTTCAGACCAGCAAGACTATGACAAAAAATAACCTTGAGGAGATCAGATGACATTGGAAAACAAGAGTCTCAAAAAGGATAGAAAGAATGAAACCAACATGATGAAGACCTTACCCGGATTGCAAATAGGAAAGGAAGATGGTCGAGACGGAGATGATTATGACGAGAAGAAGAATCTGGGATGGAAAATGATGATTCTAGAAGCAGAGGATGAATCTGGGTTGAGATTTGAGTTACGATCTGATGATTGTTGATTGGGATTGATCTTACCAGTTAACAGTTGTTCAGGTTGGTGGATCGGGGGCCGGTTGGTCTATGTTGAGGCGAGTCAATTGGCTGATTTGAGTCTTGAGATTGAATGAGGATGGTGCGTCAAAGAAATTCAAGATTGAAGAAAAGAAATTGAAGAATTGAGGAAAAGGAAAGAAAAATGAAAACCAGATAAGAAAAATGAAAACCCAATGAGTAAGAAGCAGATATCTTCCTGAAGCAGCCCAAGAGAGAGTGTCTTTTGGCGGCCTTGGTTTAATTGAAGTGTCCTCATCGGGGTGAGAGCACCTGCGGACATTTATCAGACTCTTACTTTGTGGTGAGTGCACCCACGGACAACTACCATTACAGCCTCCATTCTTACAATTAAAAACAATTGAAGATCAGGAAATTTGGGAATAATTCAATGAGAAACTGGTCACCAACCCGCTCAACACTGTCCTGGTCTTTGCAATTAAACAGAACACTCACTGCGAAGCTCCCATTCTCAAAACCAGACTGTGCGTTCAAGGGTTCAACCAGCGGTATGGACTGGACTACCTAGAGACCTACGCGCCTACGGGAAAAGTTGCGTCATTGAGGGAAGTTCTTACATACGTAGCCAAAATGAACCTGGAAATGCTCCAACTGGATGTCAAGGGGGTGTTTCTACACTCTGAATTGGACAAAGAAGTCTTTATCAGAACACCCACCGGTTGTGGTAGGTCTTCCAAATACCTGAGGCTCAAAAAGTCACTATACGGACTGAAACAAGCCCCAAGGAACTGGTATCGGATGCTGAGAAAATGGATCAAAGCCCAAGGCTTTCAAGAATCCGCATGCAATCCATGCCTGTACATTGGGGATGAAAAGACAACTGTAATATTTTTCCACGTTGATTACCTCCTCATTGCTGGAAACGTCAACCAATTAAAATAAAAATTCCTCTCCAAATTCAAACAATCTTCCGCACACCCTCTTAATAAACTCCTTGGGATGAAGATTGAAAGAAAGGACGGCTTAATTCACCCTTCTCTACTGCTACACATTGAAAAAGGCCTTGAGGAACTTGACCTCAAAAGCAGTCAACTGGTGTCAACTCCACTTACTCCTGGTCTTCACCTTGGAACAGCCGGAGCGGAGGAATGCAAACTATTTCTGGCCCTCAATAAGAATTATTGCTCACCCATTGTCCAACTGAACTTTATAGCTGTTCTTGCCAGGCCAGATATCAGCTTTGCTGTTTCAAGTCTGGCAAGACACTGCGAGGCACCTGGCATCAACCATTGGAACAAAGTTCTGCGCGTCTGGAGATATTTGAACAACACCAAAGACATGAAATTAACACTTGGACCCCGGTGAATCTCAAATCAACTGGTGTGCTTCAGCAATGTCACATGGGCGGACAATCCAGAAGCTAGGGTATCTCAGAGCAGCTTCATCTGTTCCTTCAGGGGCAGTCCGCTTTATTGGACTAGCAGACGTCAACAATCCATAATGCAATCCTCAACAGAAGCCAAATTTGTTGCAATGTCAAGCGGTCACCTCAAAGCACACTGGCTCCAACAAACAATCAAATAAGTCTATAAATTTTCATTCAAATGCCCGCTCCATCTGATTGATAACAAAGGTCTTGATGAAAAAATCAAGAAGTTCGGATCCAACTCCAAGGCAAAACATATCGACATCAAGGCCAAAAGTCTGCAAGATGACTTCAAACAAGGTCTTATTGAGGTCAAGCTGATCCCGTCGCGGTCAATGACAGCTGACACTCTGAATAAAGCCGCAAACAAAACGTCAGTCACTAGGCTTGTAAATGCCTTCAGCTCTCTCTACCACTGATCTCCGAGTTGTGGGGGGCGTGTTGATGTTCTGACCTTCTCTAATTTCCTATCACCTCAGTTCTGTTGTTTAAAAATTTCTGTCTTTACTTGTCTTTCTTTTGTTTCTTTCCCATTGTCTGTTCCATCCTACTATTACTTGTAAAAGCGCTGTCAGCTTCTTTGCGCGCGACGCTGGTGGTCTATTGCGCGGCGCACAATGCCTGCGCACCTCTATCAATCCCTACCTCGCGGCCTCTGAGACTTCATTGCTAGAGGACCGCTCAACATCATCAACACCAACAATCTCTCATGACGACAACTATCCGGCTATTCAATCAATCAAACAAGATACTCGCGCCATCAATCAAGATCAATCAAGATCAATCAACTGAACCAATCAACTACTCAAGAATCCTCCTCTTTCATCCAAATCATCAAACCTTCAAGACTTGCAGCCATTCAAATCACAGTCAGGAAAACATCCGTCTGACAACGCATCAATCAATGCACAAACTCACTCTTTTCCTTTTAGTTCCCTACTCATTGTATATTTAGAATTGGCTTTTCTCTGTCTGACTGCTTCTCATCAAGTCTCCTCTAACCTTATCAAATTATACTTATCCGCATCAGTCAGACTGTCCTCTGTTGGTCACTCTCTTTGTTCTATCTTCCATTTGTTTTCATTGCTTAAACTCACTCTCATTCCTCTTCATGACTACGTGAAATACAGCTTGGTCTTGGTTTCCAATCCTAATTTTCACAAATGAGCCCTGAATTTAACATTACCCTTTATGAAATTCTTTAATAAAAATAGAAGGATAAAAATGACGAAAAGATCTGAGATGCAGGATTCATTATGCTGTGGAGGAAGAAGGAAATTTGGGGTAGTTTAACTGCAGAAGGAAGGGTTTTTTTTTGTAGGCTCATGAAAAATGGAGATGAATATTTTGGTATTTCTGTTTTGGTATTTGAGGATATTGGAGGATTTAATTGTGGAGATAAATTACAGAAGACTTCCAGAACACATTTATGGCTCTAAGTTTTATAAAAAAAATGCAAAAGATTTACTTGCAACTGAAAAAATTTAGACAAAAGTAAATATTTTTGGGAAAAAAGTTGGTGTGTATTAAAGTATATCAAAGAAGAAAATGTAGGCATAAAAATGGAGGATTGGTGAGTAAAATGTGAGATATACTACCTGAGGAGTCTGTTGGTTGAGTTGATAAAGGAAGTGGTGTTGGATTTTTGTGGGAGTAAAATAGTAAGTGTGCATGAAGTTTGGAAAGGGAAGTGAGGGAATATGTGGAAGCAATGTGTGGGATGGAAGAAAAGGAGTTATGCAGGTTTATTAACTTGTATGGCAGAATTTTCAGAAGTGAAGTGGTAGCACATACATTCTGTTCTCTATTTCTGTTGTCTTTGAAAACGCAGGAACATTTAAAATTATTGTGGTTCTCCAAAACTTTCCTCTAGAAATCACAATTACTTTCAGTCAAAAATGAATTCCTACCCCCTCAAAAACATACCCAGTCACTCAAAAAAACCTTAAATTCCATCTCAATAAAAATCTATCACCCAATCAAGTAGATACCTGTTCATATATAACCAGAATCCAAACCTGATAAAAGCTGGGAAATATCACAGAAATATTAATCCAAAAAACTCTTTAATACATATATCAACACCATATTTGTTGTCATTGGTATGCGCAACAATTATTACCATATAATTAAATTAAATTCTACCAAAAAAAACAAAAAAAACTGCAGTATCCAGAATTAAAAGGTAGTATACTATGCAAAAAAAGGACTCAGAAGCTTCCTCAGAAAAATTCAGCAAAGGAATATTCCACAAAATCAACCCTAAAAGTTGCACAATTTTAGCTGCCAAATAATGCATATTTTTGCCAAGCATTCCTCACATGTTTCAAGCCCACAGAATCAAAACAAGCTGCAGGGGACTTTTAAAACTTGAAAAAACTCAGACTTCCAATCTCAAATTAAAAAAAAATAAAAGGGGTTATTAAATAATCAGTATCTACCCCAGGATACTTGCCCTTGTTATGCATTTAGATATCTCAGGCCCTTGCAGATAATTAATCTCACAGGAATACAAATATTTTAAATCTTAAATAACATTTCTATCTCATTATACAATCATTGGTTATCCTTGTGAATACATATTTACATCCTACTTCATATTTTATATTTATCTCTCATAATTTAAGTACATGGTATCATTCATTACATGTATACTGTACTATATTCAACCTCACCTTCCAAAGTTAGACAGCTCAGTCCTGAGAGCTTTCCCATTTTAGTAGAATTATCCTAGCTCTCCAAACTGTAGTCAAGACTAGAATTTTCTACATATCCACAAATATTTATCTACTTGGGCTTTTAGTACACCTGGTATTCATTTTCTTTGAAAAATTCCACCTTGCTTCTTCCTTATCAAATCTTGTCTATAAATACTTCCCCTCTTCCTGTTACTTGATTCTCTTCCCTTAATAAATTATTTCAATATTTTTTAATAGGAAGCACATCCAAAGAGAGTGTCATAAACCACAAAATCCTCTCCCTCCCTGTTAATTACTCCACTCCCTTCAGGGAATATTAAAAAAAATCTCTCTAGGTCTATTGTGAGTAGAATACTCATGTGAAAAGCCCTTTGTTCATACAATTAGCGCTTTTTACAGGAGCCCTGAAGCCCCCCATAAGATATAAGGACTCAGAAGAATCCTCAGAAAAACCCAATAAATGAATTTGCCACTAGATCAATTGTATAATACATAAAATTTTAGATACCAAATAATGCATGCAATTTCCAAGCATGCCTCATGTGGTCCCAACCAGAAAACTAAACCCAAGATGAAGGAGAATCCTGAAAAATTTGATAAAATATAAGGCCTCAGAAGCTTCTTCAACAACATCCAAAGAAGCAATTTTCCACCAGAAAAATAATGAAATTCATACAATCTTAGGTACCAAAGAGAGCATACAGTTTCCAAGCATTGTTAATTTTTCTCCAACTAGAAGAATATAATCAAGATTCAGGGGAATACAGCAGAAATTTATACCTTAAAAGGCCTCAGAATTGTCCCCAGCAACACCCAACCAAGGAATTTTCCACTATTTTAATAATAAAATTCACACCATCTTAGCTAACAAAGAGTGCATGCATTTCCAAGCATGTTCCATGTTGTTCTAACCACAATTATTTCCTAATGAATCTTTAAATTTTCATAACACATTTATGAAAATCCTTGAGCTTAACCAATTCAACTGTTCATCAGACTGACTCTAGGCTCAAACCCAACTTCACCTACTCCTGCACCTTCCACTAGGTAGAACTCCTGCATATCTTGCAGCCTCAAACTTCTTCTACCAGATTAACCCTCTCCTTGTATGGAATAATCTCTGTCCATGTGTGCCTTCCCACTGTGTCATGTGATCCAGTCAAGCTTCCCAGGATCTCCCCCTCTATACCTATGGATTTGGGCATCCTTTATATCTCCACCAGCCAATTTTTATATGGAACAGTGAATGTCAGACCTTCCTGGACAGGCTCATCACCCAACCAGTCAACCAAGGCCTCCAGCCTAACATGTAAACATGCAATACCATGGAAACCCCAATTTGAAGCACCAGCCACTCATTTATCAAGGCCTCCTTCTCAGTTCTTGCATATGATGGCCTCTCCTTCTTTACTGGACCAATTACCCCGAAGGAATTAGTATACTACTTCTTAATGGTTATTACCTCAGCCAGTAGGTGTCAGCTCAGCAAAAGAAAACCTCTCACCATCCTGCTAAGCTCATATCACCTTTCCCCTTCCTTGTGTTACTCTTATAGGATTCAAAAACTCCTCCTTCAAGAACCTTCTCCTGGGATGCTCCCCCAATACTTCCAATTCTTCAAAACTTTTAATACTCATTTCATCCTATTCATTGAAAAAAAATCATCCTTGATTTCTATTAGTAGTGTTGCCATGCCAACCTGCTTCTTGCACGCAAGAGCAGTTGCTACAGTGACTTCCTGTATCTTACCATTAGAGAGAGAATCTAAAAACTTCTCTCAGTTGATCCCTGATCATCAACTGAAAAATATTCTTATATCAAAAGGGTTCTATTTTCCTTATCCAAGTTTTACTCACATGGCTTTTGCCTATTCCAGTTATCACCCAATCTCCCACCTACCTAGTATCAGATTATTATTGAACCAGAAAAAATATAAAAGGAAGTAAAAAATAAGGTAAAAAATTATTATTGATCATTTTGACTATCACGAGGTGTCCTTGAAAAAGGTTTTGTGAAAAGACATCTGTGGTTTATCACCTATTGTTTAAGACAAAAACCCTCTATATTCAAATCACTAACCCTTATAACAAATTAATGGGAAAAAAACCACCAAAAAAGCATTTTTTATACCCAGGTCCCTGTGGGGAAACTAATAATTGGCCCTCTTCTTGTTTAAATATGTTCAATAAACCCTTCATCTTTTGTTAGAATTGGATAAGTAATCAGGAAAAGTAAGGAATTCTTGATTCAAATATTGGGAAAAACTTACCAATAATCTATTAAAACTACAAATAAAATTCCAAAGAACTACATATTTTATATTGATAGTTTATTGAGGTTTTCTCAGAGAACTATTCAAAGTGTCAAAGAAACCAGTCAAAAATGCATAAAAAAACATTGTGCAGAATTGTAATAATATTGATGGGCCAGAAATTCAAATCAGATTATTTTCACTTAATTTCTTCAGAATTATTGGTAATAATAAATTACCCTCCTACTTAATGCCAGAAAGATATTCTCAAAATTACCCATTATTCCCTGAAATTCTCTAGAATATGGCGGTGTTGGTGGGAGTAGAGTATGTTTTGTCTCATGTGATCTTTTTAAAGCTAATCTATTTCCTGTATAGAGTAAATTATCTTGTATGTAGGAGGAGTGGGGAGTAATAATATCATACAATAAGTAAAATAAAAGTTCAACAGAAATATGAAGTCTTTCTGCATGAAAAATTAAATTTTATTTTTAACAAAGGAAATATAGTTTAGATGTTAAAGTTGGACAATAGAGCAGATGCAAATTCCAGTTACTATTGAAGAGATAGTAATGTGTTGAATTTCTATTTAAGAGCTGAGTAGTTTAATTTAATAGATGAAACTCTAGTAATCATTGCAAATTCCTAAAATCCCAGAGCCATAAAATAATAAGTTTCAAGATATTTAAAAGTTACAAAGAAGTCAGAAATGGCAGATAAATAAGGTTTCATTTAAAGGTTTTTCCAGAAATTGGAACAGGATCTGTTCCCAGATATTTCAATTTTCAGCTTCTTGCAACAAAAATTTAGTGATAATTCACTAATTCATAAAAAGGTAATGTAAAAAAAATTAGGGAGAATTGTAAGCTTTAGTATGCATGCACACCAATCATGAAATCCTAGGGAAAAGGTGCCTCTGTGAATTTAGAACACAAAACACACCACAGAATAAGAAAAGAGGGAACCAAACACACTTTTGAGAAGCTTAGGCTATAAATCAGAGGTCACAGACCAGATATTAGATCCCCCATCACTTCCAACTTATCTTTTGGGGGACCTAATATCTCAGGAGTATTATTATGGGAGTGATAATCTTAGCCAGTTGCTAAGATATATCAATTTTTGTTGTTGTTTAGTGAAAAATTCAATCCTTTACATGGTAGCAAGAGACACTATCCTACATGGCACCAATTTCAAAATAACCCACATCTAGCCCGGTACCTACAGCCAACCCAGCAGGACCATTCATTAACCCCAATTTACCTCTGTTCACCAACCAACCACTCATTAGAGAATCCACTACAACTAATTTTGTGGATCCTGAAATCAGAAGACTCAGATACACCATAAAACAGGATTTGATAAATCTACTATCATAAATATCAATACCATTCAATTTTAATGACCACAACTATGGCAGATGGGAAGACACAGTCACTGTTGCACTTTAGGCCATCAAATTTGACCAGTAATTATTAGATGAAAAGAATTTCCCCAAAAGACAATCCATCCTACACCATGAAGTTACCAAAAAATTATTATTCTCATGGCTTATCAGCCACATAGATAACCAAAACTTTTCCAGACTCAATTCTAAATTTAAAACCTCCCCCAAAATTAACAAATACACTAATCCAACTGAGATCTGGAATACCTTCAAATAATTTCATCTCAAGCACTCCAGTCACAACATCTTTGCATTGCAGGAAAAACTGCAATTCATCAAACAAGGACTTTCTACCTCTCTTAGAAACTACCTTGATAAGTTTGAAAATTTCAAGTTTCAAATTCTACAATCTTGTGGAACAATCAATCAAAATTGCATGGTCTTTGTACTTCTCAAATCCATCCACCCCAGCTACTCCAGTGATTTCAAGTAAATCAAAAGGTTAATCAGGTCATCCACCTATGCCCAAGTACATGAAGAACTATTAGAAACTCTCACATTTTTCAAATATAAAACAAATTTTGACAACCCATAAAGACAAAAATCTGAGCAAAACCAAGAATACAAAACATTAATGCACCAAAGACAAATGGCTTGGTCCCCATAATGCAAGTCAATGCCATGCCAGAAATGAAAACTCCAGGAGAGCTTGGATTGAAAAGAAAATTTGAGCCAGGGAATGGAAAGGTGAAATCCTGGAGGGGTAAAAGATAAGAAACCCAAGGCAAAAACCAAACAAAGAATCCAACTTAAGCACAGTGATTCTCAGTGTTCCAGAATCAGTCAAACCTATGTGTTTCTATGGAAAGATCAGAACCCAGAAGAAAATCATCCTATTTAAAACTGGAGCCACCCAGCTTATTTTTAAAAGCCTCAAATAATTTGAGAACAATGTTTTCTCTAACATGGTAGATGGTTTAGAACCCAAACTTGCTGGGAGAAGAGTAACTCTACCCATCCCTGGTAGAGGCCATGTGGTAATCCAAGGCAAGAAAAATCTCCCCATCAGACTTGAGAATTCCCTCTTTTTACCTGAGTTATCTAAAGAAATTATTGCAGGTTGTATATTACTACAGGACCAGATCAAAATATTTACAAACTGTCCCATGGTTTTCAGCCTGCTAGTTACACAGAGCAACCTGTCAAAGTAGAAAAAAATAAAATAAATAACAAAGAAATTAATAAAATAGAGAAGCATTAATTAATCCAGAAAAATTATTTAAGATATGGATTCCCCTCCCAAAATTAGGTAGGTTCACTCACTGACCCCACCCTTGAATTCTTACTCCTTCATATTTTAATTAATTAAAAACAAATGACCAAAAAGTCACGGCACCACTATGGCACTTTTTTGCCATATCAATATTTCACACGTGTTTTCACGCATAGGTTTCACACCTAAAATTAATTCAGAATTGAGGTGTTTTGTATATTTTAGGAGTTACACACATAAATGTGTTTTTTCAGAATTCCGGCACACAGCCCCGCACATCTGCTTTACCCTGCATTTATCAATTATCAGATTCCTGCGTGCAGGATTCTCAAATGAAACAGATCTAACTGCAGCATGTACCAGATCCTTCAAGAGAAAAATGATAGATGGTACCACCATTAACCACTAAAAAACCTTAGGATCTTCCACACATATGTAACAGTATTACCTATGCATGGTAGATGATCTAAAAACATAATATATTGAGAAAAGTTATAATAAAATAAATTGAAAAGTATTTTAATTTAAGGTAATGTTAAATTCACAACTCTTGGAGTTGGATACACGACTCAAATGGGCCGTGTGGCACCCTACAAAACTCAAATTGGCCGTGTGGCACACTACACGACTCAAATGGGCCATGTGGCATGCTACACAGCTCAAATGGGTTGTGTGGCACGCTAAAAAACTCAAATGGGCCATGTGGCATGCTACACGGCTCAAATGGGTTGTGTAGGGTTGTACATAACTCAAATCTGTGTTCTGTGCAACACAACCAAAAGAATTACAGGCTACCAAAAGAATGGCAGGCTTAAAAAAAACTAAAATAAACTAAATAAAAAAAAACAGAAATCAACCAAAAAATCAAAAAATGTTGATTTTTTGGTTTAAAAAAACAAAAATACAAAATAAAAAATACAAAATATAAAATATAAGATATAAAATATAAGATATAAAATGAAATAAAAATAAATAAATTCTTGAACAACCCTGGGGGGTTGTATACCCCCGTACACAGGTCCAAATGGTTGTGTACAGGGTAAAAAAAATCAAAAATGCCCATTACGGGGGGTATATGCCCCCCAGGGGTTGAATGTGTTTGGAACAACCCTTTGAAGTAGTGTATGGGACCCCAAGCATTGAGGGGCCCTACACAACTCCCCTAGGTTGTTTGGGGTCCTAAAAAACACCCAAAGATTGTGTGGGGCCCTACACAACACCCATAGGTTATGTGGGGCCCTACGCAACGCCCACAGGTTGTGTGGGGCCCTACACAGCTCCCGCAGGTTGTGTGGGGCCCTAAACAATTCCCACAGGTTGTGTGGGGCCCTACAAAACTCCCAAAGGTTGTGTGGGGCCCTAAACGACTCCCACACGACTGGAGTTGTGAATTTATTATCACACTTTAATTTAAGAAACAAATTTTGAGGATCACCACAACAAGGATTGATCCAGATCTTTAATGATCACAAACCATATCAAGAAGTGATCATAAAAATTATTAAAAATTATCAAAGTAATCAGCAGGTGATAGAAAATCAATAAAGACCTACTACTGATCACTTAATCAAATAATAGTACAAATGAAAGAAATGTGCAGAATCACTAAATCAACAGATTAACAAAATAAAAGATCCTGCACCTAAAATAAGGTAAAAATCTTGCAAATCTGTAATAAGCTGATCAACAGCACAAAAAGAAAACTTTATCACTGTACTTTCTGGCTTGCTAGCCTTAGCCCATGAGCCTTACTCTATCTACATGCCCTGAGAATGCTCCTTTCCACCCAAAAAATTTATTTATATAGACCTTTCTTGGCTCTTTCATTCCAAGAATTCATCAATTATTATCCAGAATATCTTCTATCCGTGATCAGGTGCTTATAGGAGATAAGGAATTGATTAATGGACTCATTCTGATTTATTATTCAACTATTTTTAACACCATTATTGTTCCATTGAATTTTAGTCATTAAAAACACCAACTTTGATCTGAAACCCTTCAATTGTGAACCACTGCAGGTGCCTTGAGATTAATTAATCAGATAATTAGTAAGTTATTTACTTCCTGCCTTGGCTTGTATGCTAAATAACTCAGACATTTTCACCAAGTAGCTGGATAATACTTCCTTCTTGAGTGATTCAATAAGGTCCCCATTATTTCAGTGTTTTATATTTTCCAAAGTGATCCCCTGAAGAGAGGTAGTTTAGCTATAAAGATCCCCAGTAGTATTAGAATTTGGCCCCTCTTTTATAGAATATTGAAAAACTTTGAACCAAAATATCATGAAACGTCGGCTAGGTCTTAAAATATTTATTTTTGGTGCTTTTCATGTGTTTATTTTTGGGAATATTATTATTCAATCACTTCATCACTCTCTGTGGATAAAGGACTGAAAGGTTCCTGGTATCAGGGAGCTGAAAATGCTTGAGCTAAAAAATGAATAAGCTGTCTTACTGAAGGGGCTTTTCAAAAAAAATCAAATGGAATTCAAGGCTACACATAATTTGAGCCCCCACTGTCACATTGCTACATCTCAAAAACCCTCAGCTGAAATCATCCATGTCTGATTTTCCCATACCAACTACAAAACCCTGGAATAAATGACCACATCTCAATACCTCAACTACCACAAATCCCACAAAATAAAGTGTGAAACCTGCAAAAAAATCCAAAAAAATACATAAAACTCACAACCAAGAAAGAAGGAGGAGCACAAAGCCTCTGAAAAATGTTCATGTAGATTCAAGTGGAATAATATGTACCACTTCTCAATACGCATACTATGAAATTTTCACTGATGATTTTTCTACATACAGAATAGGCTATTCCCTGGTGACTAAGTACAAAAATGATTTATTAGATGCATTCAGATAATTCATTCCTAAAGCTGAGCAACAAACAGGACACAAATTTATCAATCTCACCATTGACAGTGGTACTGAATTCTATAACTATGAGGTAACTGCATATCTCAATCATCTTGGAATTAACACTAGAACTACAGCCCCCTATACACCAAAAAATAATGGATTTTTCAAAGGAAGCAATTAAACTATAGCAGAAAGAGCATTTTAAATTGAAATCCATAGTGGCACTTCAGCCCTGTACTGGTGGGAGGCTGTAAAGAAGGCAATCTTCCTTAAAAATAGATTATTTTCTAGCACAACCACTAAGAAGGACTGTACTCCATAAAAGTTATGGCATGGTTACCAATCATCCCTAAACCACATTCAAGTATTTAGGTGCAAGGCTCATTACCTATTTTGGAAACCATTATGCAAAAAGAAATTTTAATCTATAACTGAGGAAGGTATTCTCCTTGGGTTCACTGAAGAGAAAAAAAATTATAAATTCCTTAATCCCAAGATCTCCCAAATAAAGGTAGTCTGTGATGTGAACTTTGACAAAAAAATTTAAGTTTTAAAACTCAAGCTGTAAAATATGAACCAAGTTTCAATGACAAATTTCCACTATTTGTTACCACTGACTCCATCCCTCCTGAATTAGACATCCATACTACTTCAAATTCAAACTTTGCACCTCTGAAACCTAAGCTCATCCTGTACTTAGGGCCTCCATCTTCTCCACACAACACTCCAATATCACCATCAAAATCCAAATTTAAAATTGAGTAAAATAATGTCCCAGCTGAAATACCCATGTATAAACATGATAAGAGACTCTAAAATCTACCAAAAATAAACTAATCCAACTTAATAAGACTCTCTCACAGCCTTCTTGAACTATCTCACTTTATCAAAACTTCCACAAACAAACTATCCAACCAAAAATCCTTCTCCAAGGCCAAAAATTGAGCAGATGCCCCAGAATGGATGACATCATTCAAAAAAGAAATTACTTCCATGAAAGACCAACATTTATTTATTTTAGTAAAGAGAGAAACCACAAAAAGGTCATTAAAGACATGTGGCTCTTTAAAGCTAAGCATAATACTCATATAATTTTTGTGAAACAAAAATCACAATATGTTTCCAAAGAATGCTCCTAAATTGAGGGAGTGGACTCCCAAAACATGTTTTAACCTACTGGGAAAACAAAATCACTTTGACTACTCATTGCACTCACTTCCCACAATACCTGGGAAATAAATCAAATCTATGTGGTAACTGCATTTCTGAATTCTCCAATAGATTAAGAATTATACCTGGAACAACCAGAAAGCTTTGAAGAAGGAAAAAAAATTTTTTGGCGTCTCAATAAGGCCATATTTGGACTCAAGCAATCCCCCAGAATGTGAAATGAAAGTGTTGACAAATTTCTCCAGGGAATAGGTTTCTGCAATTCAACCTGCAACATATGTCTCTATCTCAGATGCAATAACAACAAATATGCCCTCCTATACATACATGTTGACAACATGGTAATCACTGGAAATTACATATCCAAAGTGAAGTCTGAAATTTACAACCAATGGGAAATGATGGACTTGTCTAATGCTAAAAGCCTTGCAGGGATTCAATTACAGAAAACCACAAATAGGTATTGCCTAAACCAATACCACATGGCCAAAACAATAATGAACACATTTTATCATACTGATGATAAGGATTCCACCACCATGCCACCTACAACAAGAAAACTGATACCTTCAGAAGAGTTAGAAAGTGCAGCCTTCACCAAACTGAACCTCCCATATTGAAGGGGGGGGTGCTGCATACTATACTTAGCTCAATGTACTCAGCCACAGCTCTCTCATACTTTAGGATTACTTGCTGGATACATGGATGAACCTAACCTATCTCCTTGGAAAGATTTCTTCCATGTCCTAGGATATCTAGAGGGGACCATCCAATTTGGGATAAAATACTCACCTGGTACGGAACAACTCAAAGAAACTCAGAGCTGGTATAATCCATTTGGCCACTCAGATGCCAATTGGGCTGGGGAAAAGGTAACTTGAAAATCTGACACAGGATATTTATTCATTATGCTGAAGAGGCCCATCAATTGGAGATCAAAACTCCAACAGAACATCTCACTATCATTCACCATGTATGAGTACAAATCAACCACCAAGGCTTTTTAAAAAGCCATTTGGCTGATAGAATCCCTAAAATTATTGAAAAATCAAGTAAAATCCCTATAAAAATACACTGCAATAACCTGAGTTTGATACATATTAACTCAAAATCAACTTCCATGCACAAAAAAAACACATTGAAATACAACATGACTGGTTCAGGGAACTAATGAAGGCAGGAAGAGTCCAAATAAAATACTGTCCAACTAAAAATATGCTAGGCAACATGCTCACCAAACCTCTGAATAAAATTAACTTCAAGTAACTCCAAGAAAAAACTGGTATCAAGAAGGTAATCTCACTATCTTGTTGAAGGGGGATGTTGAAACTCAATAATTCATAAACAGGTAACATAACAACAAGTAGGGAGAAAAGTAAGCTTGAGTCTGCACATGCTCCAATCAAAACATGATAAGACACAGGCACCCCTGTGATTTCAGAACAAAAGAAACACAACATAATAAGAAAATGAGGGAAATGCGTGCACTTGTGAGAAGCTTAGGATATAATTAAGAGGTTACAAACTGTATATTGGATCCTCCATCGCTTCCAAATTATTGTGAAGGGGATCAAATTGTTAAATTGAGATCATCTCTTCATTGCAGTCATTCAGATTCAAAGTAACTCTTATATAAACAAGTATATCTCTTGATGACAAGAATTGAGATGGGTAAGTAAGAAATAAAGTAACAGAGATAATGAAAGAGATGTAAATGAGGAAAGGAAAGAATTAGTTGATTTACCTCTTGATGCGGCTCAAATAGCTGAACTTATTTACAGAGCAATCTGTCAAAGTAAAAAAAATAAAACAAATAACACAAAAATATTAAAAATCATCAAAAACTACAAGGAAGAGTAGGAAATCCCGCAATATTAGTACAAAGTTGGATTTCCCTCCTGAAATAAGGTAGGGTCACTCACTGAAACCACCATGGAATTCCAAATTCTTATATTTTCAAATAAATAGATAAGAAAAAAGCCCAAAATCATGGCACCACTAGAATTAATTTTTTGGAAATTTTGGTAGGGTGTATCAGAGTTAGAAAACCCGCCATTAGAAACCTGCCATTTTGTTGACCAAACCAGCCATTTTTAATGGCAGGCTTCTGAAATACACATACCCCCTAACTGGCATATTTCATAATGGCAGTTTTCATGAAAATGGCAGATTTCAAACATCAAACCCGCCATTAAACCAGCCATTTCTGCATCATCATCCATCCACCATCCATCACATCCAAAACAGAAATCCAAATCAGCAAATCCATACCAATCCCATCTTCATCACATCACAAACATTTCATCTCCATTGCTTCACATCTCCATCTTCACAAAAATCCCATCATCATCTCATCAACCCACATCAAATTACCATCTTTCTCAACATTTCCCATCAAAATTCCCAGCAGCAAGATGAAAATTCCAAAAATCTGACTGAATTTTTTTTTTATTTGATCAGACTCCAATTCAGACTGCAATTTGGAATCAACTTGGTTGGCTTTGAATACAAAATATTTGAAGATGATATTCCTGATCCGCCTCATGTCATCCGTGTCTCATTTTGTCCCTCATCTTCTTCTATGAGAGAACGGATTCTTCCTCTCACCCTTGCTTGCTTTGATGAGTAATGTTTGATTTTGAATTAGGTAGAAAATCCCTTCACCAATTTTTTTTTGGTTTTGGTTGTTCACCCAAGATTCCTAGGCTGAGTCCTTTTTTTTATCATTTTGTGGGGTGGAATTAGACAAAAAAGACTCAAAACTTCCAAACCCCCCACCTCACCCCATCAAACCACTGGTCAAACCACCCACCTTACCCCACCAAACCACTGGTGGGTCCACTCATTCCTCCTCCTCACCAACTACCTCCACCTCACCCATCACCCCCACCTCACCCATCACCTCCACCTCACCCACCACCTCCCCTCCTCCTTTTTTTGGCACCCCTGGTAAGCTTATCCCCCTTCTCCTCATCCACCTCCTCATCCTCCCAATCATCCAATGCTCATCCTTTGAATCATCCACCTCCATCCCCCTTCAGGCCCCCTCACCCCCTTGGTTGATTCCCCAGGTAAGCTCCCCCCTCCCTCCTCCTCATACCCTTTTTCCCTCCCTCTCACCCCCTCACCCTCCCTCCCACTCACTCAACAACCCCCCTCTCCCCCCTCCCTTGGTGCCTCTCAAGTTGCCGGCCTTGCGCCGCCCCTTGCTCTGGTCCCCATCCCCTCCCATCTTGCTTGGCTTGAAGGCCTTGCCCCTCCTTGCCATTGTTGGGCCCCCTTGCTCCATTCCACCCTCCCCTCACATATTTCTTGGCTTGATGGCCTTGCCCCCCCCTCCCATCTTGCTTGTCCCCTTGCTCCAGTTTGCCCCCCCCTCCTTGCTTGGCTTGCTGGCCCCACCCCCCCTCCTTTCTTGGCTTTCCAGCCCCACCCACCCCTTGCTCCGGTCTGCCCCCCCCTCCTTGCTCAGCTTGCGGCCCCTCCCCCCCTCCTCCCTTGGCTTGCTGGCCACGCCCACCACTTGGTC
The DNA here is from genome assembly GCA_025617555.3 of Puccinia polysora. Lineage (NCBI taxonomy): Eukaryota > Fungi > Basidiomycota > Pucciniomycetes > Pucciniales > Pucciniaceae > Puccinia > Puccinia polysora. The sequence continues at coordinate 25,851,919 of CM062626.1, forward strand.
TCCCTTGGCTTGCTGGGCCTGCCCCCCTCTTGGTCTCCCTTGGCTTGCCAGCCCCGCCCTCCCGCTCTTGTCCACCCCTCCCCCCTTGATCCCCCGCAAGCCAGCCCCCTCCAATGCCTTGCCACCAGACGCCATCCCCACTGGCCTACCTATCCCAGCCCAAAGCCCAACCCAAGGCCCGGCCCAATTTGCTTGCACCCAGGAATTTTTTTATTTTTTTATTTTTTATTTTTATTTTTATTTTTATTTTATTTTATTATTATTTTTTTTTGGTAATAACCCGGCCCAATTAGTTCACACCCACACCCAGTAAGTTTTTATTATTTATTTATTTTTTTTTTTTTTTGGTGATCACATGACTGACATTTCTTTTTTTTCTTTTTTTTTGGCAATCCTTTTTTTACGGCTTTTCCTTCAATTTCATCCCTTCTCCCACCTTAATCACAGTTTTATAGGCTAAATTGAATCCCTTCTGGATCCTTACCCCAAGCGGAGCATTTTCCTGGGAGGGAACAAGATGGAAGGAGATGAGGTGACAAACATAAAGACAGATGGCAATCAGAGGGCTTTGAAGAAAAAGAGGGATCAAATGAGGGCATCAGAAATCTCTTTGGAACTTGCAGAGGAGGGAATCAATGAAAAGGTTGTATGGTCTGGATGGCAATCAGCCAATTTGTTTTTCCTGACCTTGGCTTAGGAATTTTTTTCAAGCAAAAATTTATATTGAAAATGGTTTGGGAAGCCAAAAAGTACAAGCACCGTACTTTTCCTGCTGTGGAGACTGCCACTCATAAAAGAATGGAAATTTCAATGCAAATCAACAAAAAAACTCAAAACAGTTGGGGGGACTTGGGGAGTGGGAAAATATACTCCAGGAAAAAAATATAAATAAAAAGAAAAAATATTTTTTTATTGGTGTGGTTAAAAATAGTCTGAAGCATTTTTGTAATCAAGAATGATTTTTTTCTTTTTGAGTTTTTCATCAAAGCAAATATATTTAAAAGCCCAGAATTTTAGTAATCTGCTTTAATTAATCTACTGTTCTACTGCTACCAATGTATGCCGCAGCCATTGGCCAATTATCCTTTTTTTCTGTTGCCAGTTGTGCTTGCTGTTGATCCTTCTCCTTTTTGTCTTTCTGAAACTCTAGCTCAGCCTGTTTCAACTTTCACTCAGCATCCCATTTTTGTTGATGAGCAAAACCCTTGGCTTACTGATTTTGAAAATCAATAGCCGGTTGACAGTCCCACTTCTCCTTTTCAAACTGAAATTTTTCAGATTCAATTTGCAATTTCACTATTTTTCAGAGGGGAATAGGAATGGGCATGATTTTGAAAGCAAGGAGAATCCAATGGGCTTACTTAAATCTTGCTTCTCCATTATCACCTCAAAGCCCAAAAAATTTGAAGTTTTTCTCCTCTTTTGAATGATATTGGGGTTGATGTTGATGGAATTGGAGGCCTTTTGCTTTCCCTTTGCAGAGGAGGTTTGTGTGGTAAAATCATTGCTCTAATTTGAAGGGGATGTGGGAGGACCCATTGGCTTGAGTTTTTGGCCATTCAGGAATGGATGAGCCTGTTCCATTTTGAATCTAAAAAAGTCAGGATTAACCAGACAGAAGAGAAAAGAACTTGGTTCCTTACTTGAGCAGATGCTGATGGCAATGGTGATAAGGGAATGACATCCTCCTCATTGGCCAATTTCTCCAGTTCTTCCACCCCAGGAAGAGAGAAATCAAAATAAGTAAGTGAGGGGTCCAAGTTTGGATTTGACTCATCAATCAATGCAAAAGTATACGTGATTGGAGCTGATTTTTTTTTAATATCCTGCCTGGCATTGGATGGGGGTCACTCAAAGGAAAAGGTTTGATCAAGGTCCTCATTGCTAGGCTGAGCATCCCCAGCTATGTCCTTGGAATCAACTAAAACAGATTGTTGGGCTTCAAAAGCAGCTAGAGGGGTGATGTTGGCCTTCTTTCCAAAGATTTCATCCATTTGAATATAAAAAGAACAAATGGATTCCAACTTATCAACCACCAAGTTGATTCCCTTGGCTTTTTTAGAGTCAGTGATACCACATCCAGTGGAGATTGACATGGAGTGGGCCTTTTTGCACTTGGATCAATAATTCTTGAATTTCTCCCTCATCTCTTTAAATGAAATATCCAGCCTACATTTTGTTTTATTCTTGAGTTCATTGGCTATCAGGAGATAAAAATTGACCTTAGAGGATGGTGGTTGGCCAACACGTTTTTCATTGTTGGATCCAAAGCAAGAATTGTAGTTGGACAGAATTCTGATCAAGTTTAGCAGGATGATGTGATCAGCTCTCTTGAGCTGACTTGAGCCTGTGAAAGCTGATGGGGGAGGATTTTTGGATTTTGAGTTCCTGGGGAATGTTTTCTTTGGTCCATTGGATTGTTTAGTGAACTTGCAGGGGAGGATTGCTGAGGGGCCATTATGAGAGTGATGAAGAAAAGAGGATAGGAAGAGATGAGAGTGATGAAGTGAAAAGAGAAATAAAGCAATGAGAGTTAGGATCTGATGAAAGAAATAAAGCAATGAGGTTGAGGGAGTGATGAGGATAGTGATTCCATAAGAGTTAGCTGGATGTCATGAAAGTGATACAGGGATGAGGGTGATGAAGTGATGAGGATAGTGATACAATGAGATTCAGCTGGATGTGATGAAAGCAATAAAGTGATGAGAGTGATGAAGTGATGAGGATAGTGATGAAGAGATGAAGATCAATGAATCAAATTTTGTTCCAATGAGGTTGGAGGTAAAACATTTCTGAGGTCAGAGGTGGAAAACCATGGGTGTATGAAATGGACAGGCGGAGGAAGCCTTTATATACTTTACTTGAAAAAACCCACTTATATCCAAGTAAATCTGACACGCCTGATGTGAAATAAGTGTTTTTTTATTTTTAATGGTGGATTTGGTTTGAAACCCACCATTAAAAAATGGCGGGTTTGATTGAATCTTATACGCCGTAATATTTCACGGTTGTTGTAGCGTGTAGGTTTCAAAGAAAAAATGTACTCAGAATTTGAGTGTTGTGTGCAGTTTAGGAGTCACAGATGATTTTGTGGTTTGTCACAATTCCAGCACGCAGCCCTGCATCTATACAATGCTAGATGCGCATCAGACAATCAAGGCTGCAGAAATCTACCAGAAAAGCGCATTTAATATTCTTCTGGCCGCAGTCCTCATCAATATCCCAGAATCCCAATTACAGCTGTCAAGCATGCCCATGTCAAAACTGCCAGATCAAGTTCTGTCAACGAGGTACTGCAGGAAACTGCTACAACCCCTACGCACATGTGATGCATATATAATGAGCTGATATTCCAGTAAAGAACAGTTTGAAAACTATAGAAAATGAATGAAAATATATAAAATTCAATCATAAAGATGACAAATTAAATACAATGATCATAAAAGTTGTCACAAAAAAACATTAAAAAATCTTTAAAGACCATAAAAATCCCCAAGGAGATTGCATAAAAATTATAAAAAGTCACTAAAATTCTTAGAAGTTGAAATAGCATCTATTAAGGTCCAACTCTGAACACTTTACTCAATCAAAATAATACAAATTAGGATATATTCCAGAATTGTAGAAATAAAAAATTGACACCAAAATGGTTCTGACATGTATTTCTCTGAAAAATATTAAAAAGACCAGTAAATCTGAGTGAAAGAACTAATAATGTGTGCAAAACTAGCCCTGACCAGCCTGCTAGCCATATCCCACTAGCGCAATCCTTTCTACATGCCTTGGGAATACATCTCCAGCCCAAAAAGGTATATATACAGCACCTTTCTAGTTGTCTTTACCACTGTGAATTTAAATTATCAATCCAGAACTTCTTCCATCTGTGATTGGGTGCCTAAAAGAGATAGGAAAGTGAAATATTGCCTAATTCTTATAGTATTATTACTATTTCCAAAACCGTTGTTATTCCTCAAAGAAAATCAGGAAAAACAGGCCAACCTTTGATTGGAGACCCTTTCAACCATTAATTCCTGCAGATATCTTGTGAAAAAATAATCTAAGTAAGATTTCCCCCCCTGCTCAGGCTTGTTTTCTGTTTAGCCCAGCCGGACCTACCATTCCCTTGGCTGTGATCCCTTTTTGTTCAGTAATAAGGATCACATTCTCTCAGGGTTTTATACGTTCCAAAGTGATCCCCTGGAGAGGGGTTGCTAAAGCAGCAAAGATCCCCAGTTTTTTATAAGCTGTGGCCCCTCTTTAAACATATTGAAAACCATTTAACCAAACCACCTCAAAACTTGTGTCAACTCTGATTATTTTGAGCTTTTTACATGTTTATTTATTGGAATATTATTATTCCATCACTGCATTAATTTCTGTAGCTAAAGGAATGCAAGATTCCTGGAATCAGGAAGCTGAGAATTTGAAGGAAATAATGAGGTAAAATAGGATATGGCAAAGAGTTAAAGGGGGCATTCAAGGCAGTAAACTAGCAAAGGGCAATCAGGTCCAAAACATGAGTTATTCAGCTATCAAATGGAGGGAGAGAAGTAAAATAAGGCCCAGGAACAATTCTGCCTTCAAAATTATTGAAATCTTGCCTTCCTGAAAGGAATCGCATGAATATAATAATTTCTTTTTCAAAAAATACCAGGCTTCTGTCCTGGTTTAACACTCTTTGAATGATTTAAAACCTGAAAATATTCTTCAAATATAAAAAATGGCTCAAATAAAAACGGTTAAGATGTGTAATGTCTTTTCAAGGCTCAAAGCTATACCTTGGATTGGAAAAGAAGATTGTTGAGGGTGTGTGAAATACTTTGAAGGTTCAAGTGCTTCCTGGAGTGGAGAAATCCAGCTTTTTCGGGTTTAAAGAGCCACTCATGTTGCAAAAACTTCCTTTGGAGGATGTGTTAGGCCTCCTTCTGGAGTAGAATTACTTGAAAAATCCATTTATGGAAACCACTTGAAGTAATGTACCAATGGAAAATTGAATAAATATTAATTTTTTGCAAGGAATTGGAAAATCAGTTCAGATTTAAAAAATGAATATATTAATAATGAAAAAAATAGATTTTATTATTTTCTCAACTTATGAAAACCACAGTATTTTGACTGGAATATGAATCCATCTGTACTAAACATGAAAAAAATGAAAAAAATGCTACATTTACCTATTCCATGAATGAAACAAAAATATATTGAATTTTTTTGACAGGAATATCATCAATTAAAAATATGAAAACAGATTTATTTGAAGAAAATTCAATATTTCTGATGGAATTTAAATACCATTGTACCAAACATAAGAAAAAAATTAAAAAATTTCACACAGATGTATTTCATGAGAAGAATTCAAATATTTTGAAAAGGAAGTGTTAAATTCACAGCTCAGCACAACACATTCAAAACCCAAAATGGGTTGTGGGGCATGGTCCATGGTCTATATGAGCCGTGAATGGCTGTTCAAAACATGAAGAGTTGTGCATGGCTGTTCAAAACTTGGCATGGGTTGTGAGTGGCCATTTGCAACCTATCTGAGTTGCAAATGGCCATTCACAAATCTTTCACAACTCACAGGTTGCAAGTTTTGTGAGAAACAAAAATGAAAATCAAAATAATTAAAATGAATGAAAATAATTGAAAAATTGAACAAAAACAAAAACAAAAACACCAAAAAAAGCTCAAAAAAGATTAAAATTAAGAACAAATATTTTTTTTTTTTGAAAATTTCACAACTCCGTGTCCATGAATGCAAATTCATTTCTCTGTGAATTAATAAAAATAAAGAATTAAAAATTCCAAAAAATCAAAAAATTGTGCCCAAAAAAATATAAAAATTAAAAAATAAAAATGGGTAATTAAAAATTAAAAGGACCAATGTACATAAAATAAAGCCCTGAAGAAATAGACTATTTGAATGAAGTAACAAAAAAACACCTCAATGGACTCCCCCTGAATTAAAAACACCAAAAAAAAACTCAACTTGTGTTAAGCTGATCCCGTGATAAGAAGTAATAACAATTCTTATGATGGTATCAGCCCAACACAAGTTGCACTTATTTAATTTTACTAGTGCAAAACTAAATCAAACACCCCCAAAAATAGGGATAGTCCATTGAGGTGAACTTGATACAAGTCCACCTCAATGCACTAGCCCTAAAGTAAAAACACAAAAAAAAATTCAACTTATGTCAAGCTGATACCATCATAAGAAGTCTTCAACCACTTCCATGGGCTTTCCCTTAACTAAATATTCAAAAAAAAACCAGTTTAACTTGTGTTAAGCAAATCCCATCATATGAAGCCAAAATAATCCTCATGATTGTATCAGCCCAACAAAATTTGAACCAAATAATCAATAAAGTCTCATTCAAAACACTCAAAATAATGATTTTAAGTCAAACCACTGACAATAATGATTTCTAAAATGTGATAACCCATTATATTAATGGAATTACAAGGTCAGCATCAGAAGTACATGTCAGAACAAACTCAAATGATGAAATAAAAAAACAAATTATGAAATTATATGATGATTATAGATGAGAATAGAAATCCAGTTGAAATTTTAGATGAGCAACCCATGCAGATGCTTTCTATGAATTAAAATAATATGTTTTTGAAAAAATGGGAGGGATTGGAATCATATCTCCCTCAAGTAGCAAATGAAACCAGTGGTTATTGTTGAGTTTCTGAAGCAGAAAAAGTGACAAAAGAAATGAAGGTTTTAAAGAGGGCTAAAAAGAAGAACACAATCAGTATGAAGGAATGAAGAAAGAATAGAATAAGGAGAGAAATAGAGACAGAAGAAACAAAAATCAAGACGCTTCTAAATGTAGTATGGGTTGATGGAGTTGGATTCAGAAGCTAAAAGAAGATAGAATATTCAATGGCAGAAAGATGATCCTTTGTAGGGAATAAAACAAAATCAGAGTTGAGAAGAAATAAGTTGGAATTGAGAGAGATTGTGTTAAGTCTTACCAGACAGTGATGGTTGGAGAGGAGACCAAAAACATGAGGACAAGATTGCAAGTTTGTATAAGTTTCATTAGATGAATAAAGAGAATAGGTTCAATTCAACGCATAAAGAGAATATAAGAAGAAAAAGAAAAAGAAAAATTAGCAAAAATGAGTTCAAAGGACAGAAAGAGATTAAGAGATCCAGTGGAGTGGAGGATTCTGGAAAGATGAGTTTTACAAATCAAGGGAATTGAGAGAACTCGTGAATTATGTCTTGCTGTGTTCTTCCTGATGAGGTGGTGTAAGAAAGTGCGAGTTCAGGAGAATTCCTGTGACATGGAAGAGAAAGGGAGGAGAAATAAAAAAAAAGTAGCGGGAGTCACAGGAATCCTAATCAAGGAGGAGATTGAGAATGTTTAATTAGTTCAACACCCCCTGTGGCTGGTAGGACTGAAGAAAATGACAAGTGAGAAGGGTTGATAAGATTCAGTAGATTGGCTAGCGTGGGAGACGGAAGAGCTTTGGTGAGGCCATGGGCTTTCATTTTGAGAGAGGGAATTAATTTCACAACAAGTTTACCCCAGGCAAGTTCTTCTTGTAGGGCTTTGGTTTTGATTCCAATGTGGCAAGTTTTTGCGTTGCATCCAAATTTCTTGAGTTTGTTGTTGAGGCCTTTATTATCAATATAGTGAAGACTTGGTTTGAGTTTTTTCTTCCAGAGCTCAGCTACTAGATTCTTCATCCAAATTGTTTCCAAAAAGGAATCTACCAAAGGATTCAAATCTGCTTCAGTGGTAGAATGAGTTATGTTTCTTTGTCTGTAACTTCTCCAAGAAATAATAAATCCAAAAATAAAAGACAGGTGACCCAAGTAAGATCGTCTAGTTTCTAGGTCATCACTCCAGGTTGCATCACTAAAGCATTCAATTTGAGTGTTTGAGGAATGGATTTGAAGACTGAGTTTGAGGTTTTTGGTAGCCTTGAGGTATTTTCAGAAGCGTTTAAATTAACATCAGTGATGCATTCCAGGCTTTTCAAAGAATCTAGCTAGACTTGATACTGCAAAACTAAGGTCTGGTTGTGTGAGGCAGGCTATGTAATTCATGAGAAAAATGGCTGATCTGTAATTGATTTTTAAAGACTTGAATTCTTAATGCTCTTGATCTAAGGAAGGAGTGAGATTGGCATTGACAGTGAGAGGAACGGAGGAAGGTTTACAATCACTCATTTTGAGTTCTTCTAATCCATGTTCAATGTTTTTTGGCTGAGAGAGAAGAATTTTTTTGTTAATTTGTTTGTATTTCATACCAAGGATGGTGTTTGGTTTGTGGTGACTAGAGTTAGGAAAGCAATTGAGGAAGGCATTTTGTAAGTCATTTCCCAAGCCTAATAGGATTAGGTCGTCCACGTGAAAGAATAAGATAGGTTTTCTCTCAGGATAGATGTATAAGCATGGTTTGGAAATTGATTTGTGAAAGCCTTGCTCTCAAATCCAAGATGTAAGAGTGTTGAACCAATTTGCAGGAGATTGCTTGATTCCGTAAAGAGATTTCTTGAGAATAACATATTTGGAAGTTCTCTTACTTCCCTTGGGTATTTTGATAATTACCTTTTCAGGTAAAGGGGCATGGAGGAAGGAACTCTTGATTTTGAATTGCTTGATAGGAAGAGAATAGTAGAGACCAAAGAGAAGATCCATACAAAGAGACACAGTTTTCCCTGTGGGCAAAAAAGTGTCTTGATAATCAAGGCCGTATATTTGATCAAATAACTGAAGGCATAAGCAACTCTTGTAAACTAGCGGGTCACCATGACAGTTGTCCTTGAGTTGATAGACCCAAGTTGTGTTAAGAGGATTGATGGGTTTGGGTCCTTTGTAGTCATCCCACACTGCAAGACCTTCTATGCCATTGAGTTCAGAGTCTATTGAGGATTCCCATTTGAGAGAATTGGAACATTTTCTAGCCTGTTTGTAAGTTCTAGGGAAATATTAGTGATGGTAACCGTATTTTTGAGGAGGATTGAGTGAGGAAAAATCTTGTAGTCCGTATATGGGGTCCAGCTGAGTTGCCAGATTATCAGAAGAGTCTGACAAAGAATTGGAAGAGAGTTCCTTGGGCTAAGGAGTAACAGGAGAAGAGTAAGAGGAATTTGGAGAGTGAGAGCCATTTGGAGAGTGAGGAAGTGGAGAAGTAGAAGTAGAAAAAGAAGGAAAAGGGAGATTGTCATCCAGCTTCATTAGAAGTGGTTCATCTGAATCAGAAGTAGAGGAGGGAGCATGAGGAGAGAACAAAGAAGGGTTCTTGACAATTTTTACATTTTTGGACGAAATGATCATGTTTTCCAGAGTGAGAATTTGATAAGATAAGAAACTGGGGTTGTAACCCACAAGAGTTCCAGATAGACCTCAATCTTTGAATTGTTTTCCACGAGTGATTTTGTTGTCTAAATAAGCAACTTTGGAACCAACAGGGTGAAAGTAACTGTACAGAAGTGATTTGTTAGTAAAAATTTGATAAGGCAATAGAGAATGCATATTTTTGAGAATTTGATTTAAATTGAGACAAGCCGTTTTGGAGATTTTGACCCACAGATTATGAGGAAGCTTAGAACTTTGGAGGATAGCTTGAATTTATTTGGTAAGAGTTCTTTTGATTCTTTCAATCTTTCCATTGTTCTTGTGGTGGTACGGTTCAGTGACAGGATGTTGTATAGAGTTAGCAGTGAAAAACTCTAAGAGATCAGCGGAGGAAAATTCTCCAGCCCCATTGGTACAGATAGTTGCAGAAAAATAATTTTGTTTTTGTCTCTGATGATTGAGAATGATTTTTAGTTGATTACTTGCTTCTGATTCATGTTGAAGGGGAATGGCCAATATATAGCCAGAGAAGTTGTAAACTACTGACATGATGTAACTCATATGGTACCTAGACATTGGAGTGATAGGACCAATGGGATCAATACACAGCTTCTTGAAGGGTCTAGATACTTGCGTTTGAATGTTTTTGAAGGAAGATTTAGTAATTTTAGAGAAGACACAATCTTCACATTGGAAGTAAGTTAGAGAGTTGGCAGAAAGATTGGGAAAGAAATTTTTTAAGATGGTAGGGACTGGCATGACCAAGAGATTCATGAATGTATTTGATATTTTGGTTGTGAATTCCTTTTGAGTGAGGTGACAGAGTTTTCAATCGGCGCCTATGAGAGAGGGAAGATTGAGAACAAAGAGATTTCCTTAAATGAATCCGGAAAATGAAGGTTTTGTCTTGGAGTAGAGTTGGAATTGAGAACCATTCAAAACAAGAGAACATCCTTTAGAAGAGATTATTTTTCCAGGACTTATAATATTAACAACAAGATTGGGGACAAAGAAGCAGTTAGTTAAAGTGAACACCAAGTTTTTACAAATAAGTTGAAAGGTTCATTTTCCTTTAATAGGAAGTTTTGATCCGTCTTTCCCGGTGTTGATGAAGTTGTTGCCGGAACAGTCATTGAGTTGAAAAAAGAAATTGGTGGAGTTGAACATATGACAGGAGGCTCCTAAGTTGAGGATGATTCAATTGGTAGGATTGATTTCCTCAATCCAAGTTGTCAATAATTTTGTGATAGTGGGAAAATTCTTTGCCTTTGAAATTTGAGTTGATCTGAGCTCTCCAGTTAGCTTGAGATTCTTTCCACCAGTCCTGAGCAAGATGTTCATGTTTGTGCCAGAATTTACCCTCAGAATGATCAGGAGATAGAGGATTGTGAAAACCTCTTTTGCATTGTAGTTTGCGCCGAACTGGCTTGTGAATGTTTTTAGCAGCAACCGGGGCAGTATCATTGGATTTGATATCTTTCAACTTGGACTTGGATTCATTGTCTAGTTTGATTAAGTGATTGAGAACAAGATTGAAGGAGAAATTCCTACCTGAATGCCTGATTTGTTGATGGAGAGAATGAAGGGAAGAGGGAAAATCAAAAAGTATGAGGCATGAGATTATATTTTTGGGGATATCTATTCCCACGTCCAGCATTTTCTTCATGGAGATTTTGGTATTGGTGATGAAGGAGTTAACGGAATCCTTTTTGAACTGTTGGTACAGAAATTCATTAAAAACACAAGCACCATTTGTGGTTTGTGATTAAGCAAATTGTTCCTTAATGGTCTTCCATATGAGTTTTGCAGAGGAGATATTTGAAGGATTGACCACATTTTCATGATTGATCAAGCCAATACGGGAGAGTAAGATCACACAAATTTCCATATTGTCAGTCAAGCCAAGATTTTTAGAATTGTCTTCCAAAGATTGTTTTATGCCTTTGAGTTCTAGCAGCATTGTCATTTTATCTTTCCAAATTGAGTAATTCTTGTCAGTGAGTATGGGAAAGGCTTAAAGAGCAGCCTTAAGAATAATTTGACGGAATCCATTGTTGCTTGATCCCTCCATTTGTCAAGTAGAGTTTTTTGGGATACTTTTTGGTTTTTAACTGTTTTGAATTTCTGAAGCAGACAAAGTGAAAAAATAAATGAAGCTTTTAAAGAGGTCTAAAAAAAAGACTTTTAAAGAGGTCTAAAAAAAAGAACATAATCAGTATGAAGGAATGAAGAAAGAATAGAAGAAAAAGAGAGATAGAGACAGAAGAAACAAACATCAAGACACCGCTAAACGTAGTATGGGTTGATGGGGTTGGATTCAGAATCCAAAAGAAAATAGAAGATTTGATGGCAGAAAGATGATCCTTTGTAGGGAATAAAACATAATTAGAGTCAAGAAGCAATAAGTTGGAATTGAGAGGGATTGTGTTAAGTCTTACCAGACAGTGCTGGTTGGAGAGGATACCAAAAGCATGAGGACAAGATTGCAAGTTTGTATAAGTTTGAGTGGACGCATAAATAGAATAGGTTCAAGTCAACGCATAAAGAGAATATAAGGAGAAAAAGAAAAAGGCAAAGAAAAAGTAGCAAAAATGAGTTCAAAGGATGCAAAGAGATTAAGAGATCCAGTGGATTGGAGGATTCTGGAAAGATGAGTTTGAAAAATCAAGGGAATCAAGAGAAACTGTGAAGTATGTTTGGCTGTGTTCTTCCTGATAAGGTGGTGTAAGAAAGTGCGGGTTCAGCAGAATTCCTGTGACATGAAAGAGAAAGGGAGGAGAAATAACAAAAAGGGAGCGGGAGGCGCGGGAATCCTAATCAAGGAGCAGAGTGAGAATGTCTAAGTAGTTCAACAGTTATTGTTAACAAAGCAGAAAAAATTACATCTGAGGGCTCTTTTACACCCATTTTCATTGGAGCAAAAGTAAAACATCAAGCAAAGGAGATAAAACAAATTGGCCTTCCATAAGTTTCTGCTAGTATTTAGCCCATATCTAATTTTGCAATCCATTTTGAAGACAGAATATTTTCATTGGCATTTTTAGCGTCAAGTCTGTTCTCAATCATTTCAAACTCATTGATGCCACCAAGTATCTTAGCATAGAATGCCTTATGTTTCTTCAATATTTCAATCATTTCCCTTTGCAATTCAAACCATCTATTTCCATTTTACCCAAGTGATTGAGAAATGAATTTAACTCTGCAATTGCCATTGACAACAGGATCCCAAAACTTACACAAGAACTTATGTAAGTTCTCAGGTATTATATTGAGGGATTTCACTTTTGGTTCCTATTATAAAACCCTACGTAGCCAAAATTCTAATCAAATTAATGAAAGAAAGGCTCACCAAAGATGAGCTTCTAGTTAAATTCTCCACTTCTTCTTCTTCCTCAGAAGAGGATTCTGATGAAAAATGAAGGGAGCCCAATTGAATTTCAGTCTCTTCCTCTAAACTATGAGATTCATATTCTGAGCCTAAGTCCTTTTAATTTAATTATAGTTTCCAACCATTTCATTAAACCATAAAAATGAAAACTTCTCAAAATGAAAGACTTACTATTTTTGGTCTTTTTGTTCCCCTTGTGACCAATTTTTCCCCCTGAAGTTCCCTATCCACATGCTCAAATCTAAAAAGTTCACAATAGGTGTCTTTCAATTTGGGTCAAAAATTGCTGGACCACAGGACTTTTGGCTTGAGCCTTGCCTTAGAAAGCTGGGAAACCAAAGTGGTTGTATACTAGACCACAGAATTTAAAAGCTTGACTTGAACCTCTTCAGCATGTACCATAACAATTGAACTGAGCTTCCCCAAAAATTGAGATGATTCAAGCACTGGATAAGTTTCAAGCATTCAAAAAGAAAAAATATTTTGGATCATTAAATCCATTCAGTAATTATTAAACAAAATAGTAATTAAAATAATTCATCAAAAAGAAATTCAAACAATCCAAATATCCAAATTAATGAACTGGAAGGTTTCTAGTCTAGCCTTCACTGAGGGTGAACATCCTCAGGCACAAAAGGTCCTCTCAATGCTAGTATTTCTGCTAAGATGTGGGAACAGGGCAATCCCATTGACTTGGAATATGAATTTGGGAAAAACTTGCCATCATGCTTGCGCTTTAAATTCTCAAATTGTTCCCCAGTGAGTTTAATTTCCTCAATTAACAATTTTTAAACCAAAGGTCAAAGCTCTTTTGGAAGGACGGTTCCTAAATTCATTCAAGAGTTTTTCAGTAATGCATTGATTGATTTTATTTGGGTTTCAAGGGTTCCTTCCAGGTGTTTTCACATATCCAAAATGTTCCCCAAAGATACCGCAAGTAATTGTTTGAAAGGAGCATGGGCTCCTTCTACCCAAGAGGTTATTTTATCTTCAAAGTCAGCGTTGACACAAGCCTATGCTGTTACAAATTTTGTTGGGCTGAGGAAATTCAGAGAGGAGACAATAGGTAGAAGGATATTCACACACATCAGTCAGAGAGAAAGAAACATAAGAACAAAATTACTCACCTGAGGAAATTCAGAGAGGAGACAATAGGTAGAAGGATGAGGAAAGGAAATCCTTCCACCATTCTCGAGCTCTGTCCTCAGGTGGACACAGTGATAGACATGTCACAAGAGCGTGACATGGTTAGTGAACATATGAGAATTGGAAACAGAGCGCACGCGTGTGACAATGAGAAAGGACAACTGAGTGGGGATGATTTGTGAGTGTCACACCATGGTGGGAATGACAGGGAACAGAAGAGGTGGAGGAGAATAGAAAATAGAGATGATTAAGAACAGAACAGACAGAAAAGAATGAAAGAAATAAGAAGAAACTACATGGGATTAGAGATGAAAGAGCAGTAATCCCAACAACCCCCCTTGCTAACCACCCGCGGTGAGGCCAAACTGGGCTTGATGAGCTTTGAGGAGGACCCAAGTTAGCGGTTTGGTTAGCATATCCGCAATCATTTTCTTTGTACCCACATGATGAACGGTGAAGACACCCCGAGCCACACATTCTTGGATGAAATGATGCCGCGCGTTGATGTGTTTGGTGCAAGAGTGATGTTTGGGGTTCTTCGCCAGAGCCTCAGCGCCTTTTTTGTTGACGTAGAGGGGAACTGGACTGGAGTCGCGGATTTGTAGTTCAACCATTACGTTTCGCAGCCACAGCCCCTCCTTGCAGCAGTCTGATAGGGCTTTATATTCCGCCTCCAAGCTCGACAGCGAAACGGTTGGTTGCTTCTTGGACCTCCAGGAGATTGAGCCAGACCCTACGCGAAAGACACAACCTGAAACAGAGCGACGATCGTCACAATCTTTGGCCCAGTCCAAGTTGGCGAAGCCGGTGAGAGTGAGGTGAGAGCCTCCAAGAGTCAGTGTCATGGTTTTGGTGGCAGAGAGATATTGAAGAACCCTGAGTGCCGCATTCCAGTGATTGATTGAGGCATCTTGAAGGAACTGCAAAAGTTTGTTCACTGCAAACGACACGTCCGGGCGAGTGCATTGGGAAATCCAAAGAAGCGAGCCAACAAGCTGGTTGTACTGGGGAGGGGCAGGCGGAACGTCGACCTTACGCTTCACCAGAGACTTGAAAGTTGCACTCGTGGGTGAGATGACGGGAGGGGAGACCAATGGGAGAAAAGTGGAGGCAACTGAGCTGATATAGTGCTGTTGCCCGATGGAAACCGTACCAGACTTGCGGTCACGCAGGATGGATATGGACAGAAAGAGTGAGAGATCTTTGTCAGATCCAATTTTGAAGCACTTTCCGATGCCTTTAATGAAAGGCAAGACAAAATTGGGGGTCCCTACGACTGCTAGATCGTCCAAGTGAGCGGTGACAGCACCTACAAGCACTCCATCCCGTAGCTGGAAGTATAGAGAGGGGTCGTAGGAGGATCTGGTCAGGCCAATGGAGAGGAGGGCGGCATTGAGTTCTACATTCCATTGCCGGGGTGATTTTTTTAAGCCGTAGATTGCCCTTGAGACTTTGCACACCCAGTCGGGGTGTAGTGGGTCCTCAAAGCCCGGAGGTTGAGACATGTAGACCGGTTCATCAAGGTGGCCGTTTAGAAATGCTGTCTTGAAATTGACTTGACGGCCAACCCATCCTTTGGTGCCAAGAAGGCTGAGGAGAAGTCAAAGCGTCTTGAGGCGGAGAGTTGGAGCGAACACTTTGGAGAAGTCAAGCCCACGGACCTGAGTGTAGCCCATTGCGACAAGGCAAGCTTTGAGCTTGATGATCAAGCCGTCAGCCTTCTGTTTCACCTTAAAAATCCACTTTCACCGGATAATCTTTTGGCCTTTTGGGGGAGGAACAAGTTTCCAGGTGTTCATACCACGCAAGGAAGAAATTTCTTTGTGAGCCCAGAGCATCCACCTGGAGCAATGAGGATTCTTCATCAGTTGTTTCCAGGTCTTCGGGGCTAGGATATTGTCTTTAACTGAGGCGGAGCGCGAGTAGTTGCCAAACCGGGAAGTTGGACGAGAGATTCTGGAGGAGCGGCGGGGAGCGGGGAGAGGGGAAGCCAACGGAGGGGAGGAGGAGACCGGCAAGGGTGTGGACGGCGGGGCAGTCGGAGAAAGCGGAGCAGGTGGTGGAGGGAGAGAAGGGAGAACTGGGGAAAGACAGGAGGAAGACGACGGAGAGAGAACATGAAGAGGGGAATGATGTGAGGACGGGACGGATGAGGGAGAAAGAGGGGGGGGAAAACCAAGCTGTTGGAAGAGGAAGACAATCTGGATTGCGGAGCAGAAAGAGGGGGTCTGAAGTGAACCTTGGGCAAGGGGGAAGTGTCTGTACGGGATGGAATGGGAGATGAAAGGAGAGGGACAGCAGGATGAGCAGGGGTAAAAAGATTAGCAGGAGGGGAGGGGGGGGCAGGTCGGGATATGTTGGTGGTTGATGGTGTGTCGACGGTGTGTGGTGGGGATTCAGGAAATGGGAGGAAAGCCGGCCAGGTAAACTCAATGGAATTATTGGGAGGAGTCGATGCGGGGACAGATTTATGAGATTTGGAGTAAGGGAAAGCGGTGTCGTTGAAAATAACGTCCCTGGACTTGATGACTTTGCGGTTTTCGAGATCCAGAAGACAATATCCATTACTGTTGGAAAGACAAGACAGGAGAATTGCATTACGGCATTTTGGGTCAAGTTTGGATTGGTTAGACTCGGGGACCTTATACCACACGAGACAGCCAAAGGGATGAAGGTAGGAAGGGGGAACGTTGGTGTGTCGGAGGATGGAGTTTGGCGAGACAAAGCCATGAGGTGTTTTGCAGGGATGGGAATTGAAAGCAAAAAGGGAATGGCGCAGTGCATCTGCCCAGTACGACTTTGGTAGATGAGAGGAGGAAAGAGAGCATTGGATCAGATTGAGAATGGTTTGGTTAGAGTGCTCAGCAACTCCATTCATCTGAGGTGAGTGAGGAGGCCCTGGCTTGTGACGGATGCCCTTGGACAAAAGAAACTCTTGTAATTTGGTGTTCACGTATTTGCCTCCGTTATTGGTGCGTAGTGAAAGAACTGGATGGTGATGATGAGCTTCAAAGAATGAGATGAACAATTTAATGGAGTTTGGAGCGTCTGAATTTGACCGTAGAGGATAGGCGAACAGGGCCTTGGAGCAATTGTTGATGAAAGTGATGAAATATCTAAAACCTTCTCTGGAGTTTGCTTCAAAACCGCACAGATCTGAGTGTATGATCTCGCCAGGGGTGTTGGATTGATAGCTGAGCCTTGAATGAAAAGGGTTTTGTGACATTTTGGATTTGATGCAGGTGGGGCACTGTTGTACTGACAGTTTGTTGTTGGATGTTGGAGTGATCCCAAGAGTTTTGAGTAGTTTTCTGAGTGACTTCAAGTTAAGATGAGAAAATATACTGTGATAACCAAAAATACTGTCATCAGGGAAGTTGGAGCACGTTGAGAGAGCTGTCTCCCAATGGCTCACAAATTTACGTGGAAGATAATAAAGATTCCCTCTCCAATATCCTTGGAAGGTGATAGGTGTATCCTTGGTCGATGATTCTTGTTGACGTATTTTGCATCCTGTGGACGTGAAAATGACTTGAAAGCCAGCGTTGCAGATACTTGAAATTGACATATGGGGTTCATGAAGGTTTGGCACCAGAAGTGCCTTAATCTTACCGATTGACAGGGACATGGATCCTTCTCTGATAGAGGTGATTGATGAGCCGTGGGCCAGTTGGATGGAGGTTGATTTTGATTTTGGAGAGTCAAGTTGCCACGCGTGAGGTGTCATAGAAAGTGAACATCCTGAATCAAGGTTGAAGTCAACATTTCCGGATTGATTTGCATTTGTTTGGGTAAGGTTACATGAGGCATATCCGGCGTGGACAACAATTTCCGAATCAGAGAAGTTGTCCTTGTCATTAGTTTCAGTGTTTTGATTGGCCTTTGTAACGTTGGCTTTGTAACTGTTTGAGTTTGTTGGTTTGACTCGATTTCGTTGCTTATTTCTTTTGGAGATAACAAGAGCTTCAAGGACCTCAGGGAATCTTGCAAAAGAATGTCCCTCGGTCTTGAAGTTGGTGCAGTAGTAGACTTTTGCTGGATTCTGAGTATTATCGTCTCGTCGGGTTGATGCCTTGGGGAAGTTCAAATGTGTTTGCTTTGCCAGATTTGCAGCTAAGAGATCTTCATTTCTGGTTTGTCTTCTTAAGTGCTCCTGTTTGAGTGCATTGATGAGCTTAGATGATGGGACTGATTCCTCATTCATCATGCTTGAAACGCACGCCAGCCAGTCGTCAGGGAGAGAGAGTATGATGGCCGTAGATAGGAGGTCATCTGCGGTGAGAGGGTTTTCAGTGGTAATCAAGGAGGCCAGTTTTTCACCGTAGGAGGTTATTTCCAAGAGATGAGTGGTCATTTCCTTGTCATTAAGTTTCGTCATAAGGAGTTTTCTTAACCAATACATTTGTCCGCTGGAGGAGTTGTCTTGGTGTGCATCACGTAGAGCGTTCCAAATTCCAATGGCCCTTTCTTCATGCTTTTGTATGAATTGAAAATTTGAGGGATTGATTGATCTTGATATGACTGAGCATACCGCTAAATTGTCTTTAGTCCACGTTTCTGGGTTAGGTTTTGTGCTGTTGTTGGTAAGCAGATATCCTACACCGGTTGCTCAAAAATGGATCCATAAGATCATTGACCAGTCGAGATAGTTTGAATCTGATCCAGGTGAATTGAGAGGGAGAATGGAGGGGGTTTTGAGGACTGGATGACCATTTTGTCCGTCTTCCATGTCTGATTGTTTCTTTCAACACAATTATGCCGGATCCTTCTACAGTGGTTGATTCGTTTAGTGGTTGAGATCGTCGTGCGTCTCTGGGCTCATAACCTGTTGGGCTGAGGAAATTCAGAGAGGAGACAAGAGGTAGAAGGATATTCACACACATCAGTCAGAGAGAAAGAAACATAAGAACAAAATTACTCACCTGAGGAAATTCAGAGAGGAGACAATAGGTAGAAGGATGAGGAAAGGAAATCCTTCCACCAGTCTCGAGCTCTGTCCTCAGGTGGACACAGTGATAGACATGTTACAAGAGCGTGACATGGTTAGTGAACATATGAGAATTGGAAACAGAGCGCACGCGTGTGACAATGAGCAAGGACAACTGAGTGGGGACAAGTTTTGAGTGTCACACTATGGTGGGAATGACAGGGAACAGAAGAGGTGGAGGAGAATAGAAAATAGAGATGATTAAGAACAGAACAGACGGAAAAGAATGAAAGAAATAAGAAGAAACTACATAGGATTAGAGATGAAAGAGCAGTAATCCCAACAGATTTCTCTTTGATAGGGAAAATTTTCTTTTCCATATACTTGAGCACATCCTCATGGTCTTTCAAGAAGCACTGTATACAACTCCAAAATAAGCAATTCCAGTAGAGATGAACAGAAGAAGAAATATTTAGAGGCCCCATACTTTGCACATAGAGACATAGAACCTTTCCATACTTCATTTCCATTACTGAAGCAAACTTTGAAACTTTCTTGAATATTTTTAGACAATTACCAAAAGAATGAATTTCTGGATGAATCAGGGAAACTACATTCAATTTCAAAAATCAGAGCTTTTTCACATTCTGTCACAAAGACTTTGTGAAGCTCCTGTATTTTAAGTCAACTCCTTTAGTGAATTCAACCTTCAACTGTAGAAATCAAAATTTAATTTTGTTATAAAAACAAAATTCTTTGAAAACTTTTTTATGCTGGCTGTCATTCCTACAACATGCAATAGAGGGATATTGCACCTATTTTTTTATAAGTACCACCTAACAAAGCAATATGATGGAATTTTTTACAGAGTTTTAAAGAATCAGGATGAGCCAAGAAAAGGGCCTCCAAGTGACCCTCTCCACTTAATTTTGACCTGGAGACCCACTGATTTTCTTGGAGAATTTTAAATAGCACATCCATAACACCTTTCACCTTGCTTTCTGCTACTTTTATCTTACACTTAGTGTTATAGAGTGTGCTATTGTCAACGTATTCTCCATCATCAATCTTTGTCAATTCAATTTGGAGTTGAATGTTATTGGGCCCAAATTTCATTCCTTCCTTCAGTTGATCAAGGGCCATACCAGAGATTCTCCTCAATTGAGGGTGAACTTAGGGGTTTGCAGATGTTTGATGATATTTTTGGCCATTTTTAATGGATAGGCCCCACGTGGGATTGGCTAATGCCTAACTTGGACTTATCATGAACTCACAAACAACCTTCCTTGTGTGATTTTAACTTTTCTTTTGGTGTGCAATTGCACTTTGTGCACTCCATATCTGTCACAGGATAGGTCAAACATGATTAATTTTTGACATGAATGTTGTTATTGTGTAGCCTGGCATGGCTGCCCATTTTTGAAGATAGTTCTTGGGTTCTTTGCTACTAGTAAAAGCTCTCACTGGAGGCCAGTCAAGGGGTTCTGTAACCTTATTTTTACAATTGTTGTGGTTACATTAGTATTTGTCAAGCCAAATTGGTCTCACTCAAATGGCATATGAAATGTGACCCACCAGCTTGAGTCAGTTCCAGTTGTGAAACATCTTGTTCCTCCATTGTAACCCTTTAAAAGGATGAATTGGGGCTTGCAATTCTTTATTTTCCAAATCACTTGATTCTTCCAAAGCTTTCAAATGTTTCAAAAACTCCAATTTCTTCTCACTTTTGGGTTGAGAAAAATAAAATTATCTGAGAAGCAAGTGATGTGTACAGTTTTTGGCAATTCTTTGCTTCCAAAATAGACAAAATGTGATCCTAAGTTATTTTTCTGGTCCAATAATATTCCCACAATGTATGGCAAATACCAAAATTTGTGTTGAGTACACTCAAATGTGGTCCAGGGGTGCCCAGGTACCCCTAATTACCCCCTGAAACGGCCCATTTGGGGCTATTTTTCCCCAAATGTGCCAAAAGGTGAAGGGAAGACAAGCGCAACCCCATTTAAAACTTTTACATCCCCTGTAGGGTTTCAAACTACCTTTTTGTGGCCCAGTTGGTTGCAAAGAAGTATTTTGAAACCCCCAGGGGCTGCGCAAGTTGTAAAAAACTTTGCTTGCGGGTTGATGAGTTGTTAACCTGTTCTCACAACCCAAAAGGTTTGAAAATGGTGTTTTACACCCATTTGCAACCCAGCACTGTGAATTTAACACTGCCAATTTTGAAATATTTGAACATAAACTACAAAAACTACAAAAATAAAAACACAATATTGAAAATTTATTCCTTTGAATCAATATATGCAATTCTGTTGAGGTTTAGATATCTTTATACCAAAAAAAAAAGAAAAATTCAGGCAGGTACTATTGCAGATGTCAAAAACCAGACAAATGAATTTCACCAATAGTCTGCCTAAAGCATATGTCTTTTTAGCACAGTGTATGAGTACTGAGATCACCCTTGATTTTTCTGAAACAAAATTCACCAATCCAATCCAAAATAGAGCCCACAATAAATCATCATGAAGTGTTTTGTGATAGTAAAATAAACTTTTATAATATTATATAAGTATGATTTATGGAATAAAAACTGTGATAATGAATAATATACAGAAGGGGAAAAAAAAAATTCAAACTAATTAATGAGGACTAAAATTTTTCCAAATTAATAGAATTAAAATTCAAAAAATGACTTATTTCTTTTGTGAAAATGGTTTTATAATCCATATCACATGGTATAGATAGATTTTATGTAAATTAGTATTATTCTTAGTTGATATTAATTAAAAACTTATCAAATTGAAACCACATTTCAAATTAGTCCATATGGAGATTATGAAACTTAACTGTATAGAATAAATGTGAGAAGATCATTACCAAGAAGTATACATACTTTATATGTATAAGCAATGCCAATGTACATGGTTTTTATGGATAGAAACCTGTAAGAGTATGTGTATAAGGTGTTTTTTCTTGATTTATAGTTTCTCTGAGGCTCCTTCATATTCCATATGAATTATATTTAAGTCAAAAGATTGATAAATTAACATTATGAGCTCTAAAGTCAAAATTTACATTGAATATCTCCCCAATGAGTAAATAGTTGCTTTCTTTTCATGGGGATTACACAATGTTTTTTGAGCCCTTGAGGATGAAAGAAGGGAAACCCTTTTACTCCCCTCCTGATGAGCAATTGATTCCTCTGAGTGCTCCTGTTTCCCTAAAAGAGGAGGGTCTTTACACCATAGCCCCTTTGTCTGTTGGTTATTTATTATTCATTACTGACCCCATATATAGAAAGATTTAACAATCCCACCTAACTGAATCTCAAGAAGAAGATTTCATTAGGCCTTAAAATACAGTATCAAAATCAGAAAATAATCAACTCTTGAACTTCAAGTTTGGGTGAAAAGTTGTTACAAGTTGTAAAATTTATTGTTACTTCAAAGGGTGTGAGTTTACTATTTTAAATAATCCTACCTTAGGATTTATTTACTTGAAGCAGGGCCCCTTCTCTATTTAAAGAGACTTAAGGTGTGGACTTTTTTATTTATAATACTCTGCTATCATTTGAGTGTTTTTATAGTAATGGTAATCCTGTTACAAGAAGTCAATCACTGTTTTAATTATTGGTTTTTTTCTTAATTTGGGTGTGTATAAATAGAGGTTAAATTCTTTACAAGAGAGAAATCTGACAAAATTTCCAAAAACCCTAAAGACAGAAAAAGTAAGAAAAATGATGAGACCAAATTATCATTGCAGAAATTTATTCCCCACACAATCTTAGGTAGGTTCACTCACCAAACATAACCCCATAATTGTAATCCTTGAAGCCCTTGCAGGAATTGCCAAATTTACCAAAAATAAAATTTGGAATTGTTGGCCATATTAATATTTCACAAGAAAGGCCCGGGATAAAACCAAACCTTCAAAGTTTCTCAATCCACACCCTTCTTGTAAGGGAGGCATAATTTTATCATTTTTATTTTTCTAAATTCAAGCCCCTTTCAAAGAAAGGGCTGATTATAAAACTATTTTTTGTAATATCATAACTTTTGGCTTTTTTTCCCATCCCAGAAAGGTATGTGAACCTTATGAGGTTGTGCTAATACAAAAAAGACATGATTTTACAGGCGTCCCACCTCTTTTTAAGTTTTAAAGGAGTGCTTGGGGTGGTATAAAACACATTCTGAGGACGCTTTCTTCCCCCCAAGGACTGAGAAAATAGATTGAGGCCTTGGGTTGCTAAAAGAGGGCGCCCAATGCTTCCGTAGCTTTATTCTGGGGTGGAATTGTGGCAAGAATTCAATAATGTATATAACTTGAGTCAATGTGACATGTAAAAAATACAATAAATATCAATTTTTTTCCAGGAATTCAAAACTTACCTCAAATTTGAAAAATAAAATTTATTGATTATGAAAATAATCTGAAAAATCATAAGAATTTAGTTCATTCGCCAAACATTGAATATAAACACCTTGTGACAAAGGGGTGTGATTAATTCACAACTCCAGATTGTGAATGACAGTGAAATTCCCTTCAAAAACCATTTGAGTTGTGAGTGGAGGTTAAAATATTAGCCTTTAATGCCAGTTCACAAACTGAGGTTGTGAATTTATTACACCCCAAAGATAAAAAAATAACTCTCAATCCCTGGAGTCTTGAATAAGTTGTGAATGGTATGCCACAAGTACAAAGGGTTTTGTGGCAGCCTCAAAACCCATCTGGGTTGTGAACAGCCTCTTGCAACCCTGTTGGTCATGGGAAGCTGCACAAAACTCAAATGGGTTGTCAACTGCGCCACACAACTCAAATGGGTTGTCAACTGCGCCACACAGCCCATTTTGAGTTTTGTATGAGTTGTGTAGAATGGTGAATTTATCATAACACTTGCACATTTTTTGTTGGAATTTAAATTCCTATTTATCAAAAATTGAAAACAAAATTAAAATAGAAAAATGCTACATAAATCTATCTCATGAGGGGAACACAAATTTTTTAGATATTTCAACAAAGTTTTCATCAATAAAAAAAATGAATATAAAAAAGAGAATTATTATTTTCACGCCCCCAATCCTTTTTTTGCGCAGTTTCAACATTGCTAAAATTGTCCAAGACATCCCCCATGTGTGCAGATTTTGTTCAAATTGCGCGGTTTTTTGAAGTTGAAAAAAAACATTAAAAAATACCAGCATTTGGAGGGGAATCTAGAAAATCTCCAATCATGTTTTCAGATTTTTTGGTCTGTTTGAAGGCATTAAAAATTAGATTCAGAAAATTGAAAAAAAAATATAACCAACGGTTTCACTTTTTGGATATTTCCTTTCTAAAAGCTAAAGTTATGAAAATTTTTCAAATATAGAAGGAATTTAAAATATGATTTTGAAAATTATCATTACTTCACTTTCCTGCAAAAAAATTGAATTAACATAAAAAAAAAGATGTTCTTCTCAACTTTTTTTTTTCATTTTTACCAAAAGAGTGTTACAATTTTTGAGCTTTTTTCCTGAAGTGGGAGTTTGAAAGGGGTCAAAATAGTTCTTTGGGGATTTCTAGGATCAATTATTTACTTCCATATAGTTGATGCATCTACAAAAATTGGATAAAATGTTTATTTTGGGGTGTTTTTTTAGAGAAATTTCTGATAAGCACGATTTTTATTCTTTTCATTGACCATCTGATTTTATAGTTTTAAAATTCACTTCAAATGAAACACAAATATAATGTTTCCAGATTTTTTGCAAATTGTTTTTGCCCTCAAATTTTCAACCTAAAATTATCATTTTTGGACCCCTTCTTGGGGTAGGTCCACATTTTTGGGTTTTTCTAGTCTCCACATCCAAGAAAGAAATGTTGTCTTTTTCTGTTCTTATTCTGTAACTAACAAATTTAGTTACATTTACTCTAACTTACCTTTTTCATTAAATAACTACTCATGTCTCAGGCACCCTCTGGGGCTCTCTAGTTGTCACTAACCTGCTGTCTTAGGCCCCTTTTGGGGTTCTCTAGTTGTCCTTAAATAATGGTCCTTCCCTGGGACCATCAATGAAAATCATCTGATCACAAGACAACAGTACCGGAGTGCCCCTTCCTCCTCATCAGATCAGTTCCTCTTGACTATACAAGAATTATCCCCTCTCCATTGGCTCTTTGAGGCCTTATCATTCTCTTCACTTGACTCTTCAGAGTCATGCTGTCTCCCTTACTTCAACAAATAACCTTACTTCTCATCCTAAACTCTTCACGGTTAAAAGCCAAAGACTCATCCCACTAAGCCATCCGGTCAACTTCATTGTTCCAACTGGTTGTCCCATTGCCAATCTCATCCATCCTCATCATCCTCATCACCCCCATCACAACTTCAAGATGAACTCAACTTGAGTAGCTCTAATGGCCACACCAACACTAAGTCACCCAACCTTCTCCAATCAACTCAAATCTCCCATTCCAACCATCCTCCACCATCTCATGCTCATCCATCCATCATCCCCAATCCTTCGGATCCTGGCTCGGCAAACCATTCCAATCCATCCCTTCATTCGACAACCCCATCAACCGCTTCCAGCAATCCATCCATCCTCACCCCTAGTGATCCTCTAGACCCTCCCCATCCTTATCCCAATCAACCTCAAGATCATCTGGCTCCTCATCCTACCCCTCACAACTCGGTCAATATGATAACCGTTACTTTCAATCCCTTCAAATCAAAGACAACGGTGAGGCCTTCATCAAGGTCTACAACCGATTTCCACCATCGTCAACTCGCTCTGCTCAATATCTTCCTCCATCCCGCCTCAAACCTGTCATCCTCTTCATCACCACCATCATCAGCCCCTGCTCAGAGTACCCCTCTTCCTACCATCACCTTGAGCCCATCAACCTCCATCGAGCCTAGTCCAGCCAGCCCAAAGCATCCCCAAACCCTTCACCAATATCACATCGCTCCTACTAGTCGATCTCCACCTTCAACCTCATTCATTTCCCCATCCAGCTTGATCAGCATTTCATCCTCCATCAGATCCCATCAGATCCTTCCCCGGCTCACATCCCGCTATCTTCACTCGCTCAAAACACCTCGCACCTTGACTGCTGTCGATTGACTTGATCCCCTCCTTGCAATCATTGCCCCCTCCTCTCAGCTGCAACCTTGCTTGCAATCTTGTCATTAGGGCCACCCAATCAAACATTTACAATGGTTATCTGGGTCCATCAACGATCTGGTCGATACCCCTGCTCTGCGAACTCACCCTCATCATCATCATCCTGCTGCTCCTGCTTGTCCGCAACTCCCCTTGCAACCTCAATGGCAACCTCGCTGGCGTCCTCAATTGCCTCTCAGCTGCCCCCCATCTGCGACCTTGCTCGCACCTAGATCACTCCTCCTTGCTGTTCCTCCTCCTCTCTTGCTGCCTCAATGCCGACTTTGATCACCTCTCAGCTCAACCCTAGTCGCCCTTGCTTTCCTATTGGCGTCTTGGCTGCGACCTTGTTGGCCTCTCTTCATCATCCATCCAACCGCGACCTCATCGCTTGCAACATCCTCTGCACACTCAACCTTGCTCAATCGCTCTTCAATCTTGCTCATAATCATCCCCCAACCCCAATTGCTCTTTAACCTCACCTGCGACATTGATTGCCCCAGCTTCCCAACATCTGCAACCAATGTCACTCTCATTTGATCAACTGCACTTGGTTCCTCCCCATCACCAAAACTAGGTTCAAACGTTGAAGGATCTCCAATCAAACCCATCCCAACATTGATCATCATCCACTCCAGTCATCCTCATCCCACCCTAATCTCACCCCAACCAATCGACTACCTCTTGCGTTGTCTCAAGCTCCCCTCCAGATCATCTCGCTCGCGCCCATTGTCCTCTCCTCCACAATTGCGACTTTGCTCGCTCATCTCCCCTTGCTTCACCTAATCCGCTCCTCCCAATAATCTCCTCCTCTCCACCTGCTACCTCAACAACCACTTGCTTGCTCCAATCCTCTGATACATCAACCATCATAATTTCATCTCCTCCATCTCATTTGCTACACCCGCTACCTCAACCACCACTCGCTTGCTCCCAACCACCTCATCCGCTCCACCCACTACCTCAACCACCATCGCTCCATTTCCTCTATCTCACCCGCTCCACCTGCTGCTACATCACTCATTGCTACATCTCCTCGCTTCATCTCATCCACTCCTCATGCTACATCACCACTTGCTTGCTCCCCTCCATCTCATCCACCTCACCCGCTACATCCTTACTACCTCTATCTCCAACATTGATACATCCATCATTGACTCACTCCAAACCAACATCAACCATCAACCATATCAACCTCTCAACATCATCACCATCAACAACATTCAAATCAACTTCAACAACACATCTCCATTCCTTCCATCTAGTATTGAACAGGCTGGTGTGTTGGAATCCTTCTCTCTTTTTTGTTCAATACTATCTTTATATCTCTCCACTGTCCACCCTCTTTCATTACTATAACCACATTCATTGTCATTTAATAATATAACCCACCATTATTCAACAACTGCTACCAATCCATTTCATCTCTATCACCATTACCATCACCATCACCATCACCATCACCATCACCATCACCATAATCATCCCATACCCATCACCATTACCATTACTCTCATCATCATCATCATCATATCATTCTCCCCATTCAGCTAGGCAACTATGCCTGAGGTCCTTGTTGCTCCTCTTAAAATAGGCTATCATTCCTCCCATATTAAGCTAGGCAACTATGCCTGAGGTCCTTGTTGCTCCTCTTAAAATAGGCTTTCATTCCCCATCTCATATGCTGACAAGGTGGTGTCTTGTCATCCTTTCTCAAATCTCATATCTCTCATTCTCATATTCTCTTCTCATATTCTCCTCTGAAATGTTGATTGGTCTCAAATTGGTTCCTAAATTTGTCAGTTAAGGTGGTGTGTTGTCTTTTTCTGTTCTTATTCTGTAACTAACAAATTTAGTTACATTTACTCTAACTTACCTTTTTCATTAAATTACTACTCATGTCTCAGGCCCCCTCTGGGGCTCTCTAGTTGTCACTAACCTGCTGTCTTAGGCCCCTTTTGGGGTTCTCTAGTTGTCCTTAAATAATGGTCCTTCCCTGGGACCATCAATGAAAATCATCTGATCACAAGACAACAGTACCGGAGTGCCCCTTCCTCCTCATCAGATCAGTTCCTCTTGACTATACAAGAATTATACCCTCTCCATTGGCTCTTTGAGGCCTTATCATTCTCTTCACTTGACTCTTCAGAGTCATTCTGTCTCCCTTACTTCAACAAATAACCTTACTTCTCATCCTAAACTCTTCAAGAAATTTGTCAAAATCTACATTGATTGGATAATCTGTTTTTTTGTTTGTGCCTAATTTTTGATTTTTTTTTTCTATTGATTATTGACTGAATGACTTCAAGCAGAAGTTCCCCTTTTTGTTTTAAAATTTGAAATTTTTGGGGAAAAAGAAAACTAAAAGAATTGTGAAATAATTTAATTTTTTCCTTTTTAATTCTCACTAAAGGACTGAAAGCTCAAAAAATTTAAAATTCTGAGGAGAAAATGGAAAAGAAAGTTGAGGAGAACATATGTTAATCCAATTTGTTTGGTTGGAAAATGAAGTCCTAAAGATCTTTGAAAATAAGATTTGAGATGAAATTTCTATTTCAAAACTTTCTGTAGCTTTATATTTCACCCCATAATTAGAAAGAAAATATTAAAAAAAGTGGAAGCACTTGTGATGTGAATTTTTTTTTCAATTTTTTGAACCTAATTTAAAAGAATTTTCAATGGCCTAAAAAATCAGAAACAATTATTTTAGATTCTCAGATACCTCCCTAAGCGGTGGTATTTTTTCAATTTTTTGTTTTTAAACTTAACAAAATGGTGCAAATTTAAGGAAAACAACGCCAATGGGGGATTTTGCGGGGCATTGTGGCTATGCCAAAAATGCACAAAAATAAGGATTAATGGGGAAATGAAAAAAAATAATTCCCTATAAAAATTTGATTGCTTTAAAAGGAATTGATATTTCCAGTGGGATGTGAAAAGCTTATAGAAATCATAAAAAGACATAAAAAATTATACATATGCCTATTTTATGAGAAAAATGAAAAATCTTAAAATAAAAAATAAAGGAATTTATTGAGAAAAACAATGTTCATTATAAAAAAAAAATTTATTTATTTGAAAAAAAATTAATAATTTTGATGGAATTTATGTATATTTTTACAAAACATAAAAAGAAATAAAAAGATGCCACAAAAAACTATTTAATGAGAGGAAATAAAATAATATTACAAATTCAAAAAGAAACTCAATCAAGTGCAAAGATAATGACAGAAATATTTTTTTTCATTGAATAAGAAAGAATCAATCTTTTGAATTTTTTTTCATCATTGGAAAATTTCTGGGCCAAATCATTCAAATTCTTTAATTCATCTCTATCATTGGCTTAATTTTTCATTTTTGATTCATTTGTAAAATTCAGCACAAATTTATCTAGTTTATTCCATGAGAAATATTACCAAGAAACATCAGTTTTCATTTAAAGAAATCAATTTTTTGATTTTATCATTAATATGATAGGGCTTATCAGAATTGGAAAAACCACCATTTTTTTGATTTTGGGTTTCTCAAAAATTCCAAATTTCTAAGACGCAATTTAAAATCCAAAGAAACCAATTATATCACATCAGACGTGTCAGTGTTACCTGAAAATATATGGGTTTTTTCAGATAAATTATTTGGGGTTTTTTGAAGCCTCAACCACACATCAGTCCATGTCATAAACCCCTGGTTTCCAACCTCCAGCTACCTTCAAACTCTTTTGAAAAATATGATTCATCACTCTAATCACTTTGTTTCTCTCATTTCTTCATCATCGTCATTACTTGATCACTCTCATCTATTCATTGTTATCCTCATCACTTAATCAGTTTAATCATTTAATTTCTCTTACTCTTTTCAAATGACCCCTCAGAAAATCTCCCCCCACAAGTCCACACAAAAATCAAATCCACAAAATCAAAAATCCCCAAGGAGCTCTACAAAAAACACTACTACCCCATCAGCTTCCAAATAACCAAGTCAGCTCAAGAGAGAAGATCAAATTAACATTTTAAACTGGCCCAAAATTCCCTCCAACTATTCTGCTTTCTTTTTTCTGAAAAAGAAAAACAAGTTGGCAAACATCCATTTTCTAAGGTCTATGGCTATCTCCTGACTTCCAATTAACTCCAGAATAAAACAAAAGGTAGGCTGGATCTTTCATTAAAAAAGATGAGGTAGAAATTCAAGAAATATTGATCCAAGAAAAAAAAGGCACCCTCAATGTGAATCTTGACTGTCTATTGTATCACCAACTCTGATAAGGCCAAGGGAATGCGCTCAGTGGTTGATAAGTGGACTTGATTTTTCCTTTTGTATTAAAATGTATTAAATATTTTGAAAGAAGGCCAAAATCACCCCTTGAGCTGATTTCAATGACTCAGGGTAGAAATGATGATCCTGATAAAAAATTTGAGTGTCCCCAATCTGATGCCAAGGAGGATATTCCAACAGAATCAGCTCCAATTTTTCCTACATTGGTATTGATCAATCATTCAAACCCTTCCTTGGATCCCTTACTTACTTCCTTGGATTTCTCCCTTCCTGGGGTAAAAGAAATCAAAAAATTTTTCAATGGGGAGCAAATTATTCTGGTATCTCCATTACAATCAACATCTTTTCAAGTATAAAAAGCATTTATTGTGTTTTCTGGTTAATACTCACTGATTCAATAGGTAAATAAACAACCTCATCCTATTCTGAATGGATAAAATCTAAAGCCAAATGGGCCTCCTACATCACCTCAAAATAATAGTGATTCCATTCAGACAAAAACCTCCTCTTAAAAGGGAAAGCAAAAGGCCTCAAATTCAATCAAAATCAACCCCAAAAACCATCAAAAGAGGAGAAACACTTCCAATTTGTCTGGCTTTGAAGATATCGTGGAGAAGCAAGATTCAAGGGAATTCAATGATCAAATATAATTACTTTCAAAATCAATCTCATTGATATTCCACTTCAAAAAACAGTCAAATCACAAATTGAATTCAAAAAAATTGAATTTTAAAAGCAAAGGTGGGATAATCAACTGACTATTGATGGTTTAAAGCAGAAACTGAGAGTATGGCTCATCAAAAGGAATTTTATGCCAAGTGGAGATTGAAACAGGCTGATTTTCAGTTTCAAAAAGAGGAAAATCAAAAAAATTGACTGGAAGATCCACTGGAAAAGGAGAGAAATTGGCTGGAAATGAAAAGAAAAGATATGTTATCAGTAGCAATTGCATGTATTGGAAGCAGTAGAAAAATTGAGGAAATATATCATATTACTCAATTACTGGGCTTATGAGTATATTTGATTAGATAAAAAGTCTAAAAAGAAAAATATATATTTTTTATTAAAAAAACTTTTGAGGCTATTTTTAACCCCACCAATAAATAAATATTTTTTATTTTCATTTATATTTTTTTTCTGAGAGAATATTTTGCCACTGGCTTTTGAGTGTTATTTCCCTTTCTTAAAAGCGTTATGAGGATCCAAGGGTTGAAATTTTTCTCCAGAAAATGCAAAATTTTAATAAATCCCTTCCTGAGCTACTTCCAAAGATTTTTTCACAATCTCTCTTTTGAACCCCCTTTGGAAAACAAGCCCTATTCTTTCCATGTCTCTGTATTTTTATAAAATCATATCCTTAAATCTTTTTCCCTCCCATCTAAATGCTTTGATTGATGTGAGGATCAAGAAGGATGAAATTAATTTTATAACATTTTGGAAATCATGAGAGAAGAATTGGCATTCAAAAAAAAAGGATGGGGGTGGGAATAAAAAGGGGTAAAACATGATGTTGCATTGCATAGATCCAAAATAATAAGAGTGAAAATAATTGAAAGAAAACCTATGATTAAACACCCCACCCCCACCCCCTCAAAAAAGGGGAAGAAAAACCATAATAAGTCATTTAATGGCCAGGTGGATGATCAGCTAACGTTAGGAAAAGAAACTGGTTGATGGTCCTAAAAAAAAAAAAAAAAAACCAAAGAAACCCAAAAAACAGCTGTTCATTCAAGGGATGATTATCATTGACACATGATGGGATGGAAAGAAAAAAAATAAACATGTCTTTTGTTGATCCTAAAAACAAAAATTGAAAAAACTTACTTGAAAATCACTTGAGTATCAGCAATATAACAAAAAAGGCAAACAAACCTAGAAGTAACCCCTGAAAAATTAAAGAAAAAAAAAAGGCCCCAGTCAGTCATATGAATCAAAGTGATTAAATGAAACGCCAATGTTAAATTTTCAACCTTTAAACCCCCATTGACTTCCCAAAACAGGTTGCGTGGCGCAATTGGCAACCCCAAATGGGTCGCAAACTGCGCCACGCAACACATTTTGGGTATTGAATGGCAAAAAAAATGAATTTAATTATTTATCTCATTTTATTTATATATATATTTTGTTATATTTATATTTTGAATTTAATTTAATTAATTAATTTATTTTTGATATATTTACTTATTTTTTATCCATTTCATTGTATTTAAATTGATTTTTTATATTTAATTTTTTTATTTATATTTTAAATTTAATTGATCAATTTATTTTTTATTTATTTTTTTATTTCATTTTATTTTTTTATATTAATTTTTTAATTTAATGGATTAATTCATTTTTGGGTGATGTTAAATTCATGGCTCCAACCGTGGGGTAGTTGTGTAGGGCCCTACACGGCTCAAATGAGCCGTGGGGGCCCATAGACGACTACAAAGGGCCTTTTCAAACACACGCAACCCCCGGGGAGTCGTGTAGGAGCCTTGTAACCCCCAAACATTGCAAATTTGAGCCTTTTACCCCTGTACACCACTCAAAACCGCCATATTTGGGGGTGAATGACCCCCTGGAAGTTTTGCCGAAATTTTGGGCACCCCCTGGACCACACTTGGGTTCCATCAACCCAAATTTGGGATCAATGCATAATTTGTGGAACTTTTTTTCCACACCTAGAAATCCCAAAGAGACTTTTAGGTGAAACCAAAGTGAAATTAAAGTGAAAATTGAAATCATATAAAAATCTGCAAACAATTCTTTCTCAACTCAAAAGTGAGCAAACTTTTTTTGTTTAATTGAAAGTTGGATTGAATACTGAAGTATACCATTGCATTTTTTTCATGGGAATAGTGGAAAGCCCTCCTTCTTCTGACATGACTGTGTGGAAGGTCTACATTGATAGTGTCATCAACAAAGCTTTGTAAAAATAAAAACAGGATTTGGGTAATGAAACATTGCCAGCCCCAATTTCATCCTCATCAAGGGTGAAAATTGAGGAACAAAATGTTTCACAGTGGGATTTGACCTCTGGTTGTGAGTAACATTTTAGGTTACCGGTCTTTGCCATATTTAATTTGATTGAAACTGATGGAGTGCATGCCATCAATATAACTATGTAACTATGACAGATCCACTTGAACCACCTCCAGTGAGAGCCTTTCCTACTAGGGAAGACGCACAAAACTATTGTCAAAAATGGGAAATGAAGCATGGTTATGCTTTAACATTTTTGAACTCAAAGCATGACCAATCTGTGGATTTAGCCCGTGATAGACATGGTTCCTATTCAGGAAAACGTGTTACCAAATGGTCTAGAAAAGATCACACAAGGAAGGTTGGGTGCAAGTTTTTAATCCATGCAAGTTTCACAAAGGCAGACCCCTTGTGGGGAATCTCCTATGAAGAAAGGCAACATAACCATAAACTATCTGAAAATCCCTCTGTGTATCCTCAACTGAGGAGAATCTCTGGGAAATCCTTGGATATAATTAAGGAAGGCATGCAAGATGGGCTCAATACCTTACAACTTAACAGGAAATTGAGCAATATTGATGGGTGGGATTTTTTTGATGACCAAACAATCTATAACACTAAGCGGAGAGTAACCCTTGCAGGACTAAAGGGTAAAAGTGTTATTGAGGTACTCTATGAACAGCTTGAAGAAACACAATGGATTCACATGTCAAGTTCAGTGGAGAGTGTCACTTGGAGGTCCTGTACTTAGAACATCCTGAGGCAGTAAAGCTTTCAAAAAAATTCCATCATATTTCTATTTTGGATTTTGCTTATGAGACAAATAAGTACAAAACCCCAATATTGCATTTTGTAGAAATGACATCCAATTGGAAAACTTTCACAAAAGCTCTTTTTTTTATAACCAAAGAAACATTTGAGTTTTACAGTTGGTCTGTAAATGCATTAAAGGAGTTGGATTATGATCCTGAGAGACTTAAAAAATTCTTTGTGACGGACAGTGAAAGAGCTCTTATTTGTGCTATTGAATGTAGTTTCCCTGAGTAATCAAGACAATTTTGCACTTGGAACTTGTCTAAAAAAATACAAGAAAACTGTAAAGTGGGCTTTGTTAATGATATTGAAGGATGGAAAAGCTTTATGACTCTGTGGGCAAAGTATGGGGCCTCAAAGACCAAGGAGGAGGCGGAGTTCAATGATGCAGAGCTCAGAGTATGTTGAAATCACTGCTTCTTATTCTTCCTAGTTTTGGGCTCTGAGCTTTTGACTTGTATAGTGTTTCTCAAAAGACTATAAGGATGTACTCAAGTATATGTAAAATGAAATTTTCTCTATCACAGAGACATTTTTAACGGAGTGGACTTGTATAAACGCAGATTTTGGAAACAAAACAACATCTTGGGTTGGAGGGGACCATGCACCTCTCAAACAATTCCTTGCAAACTCTTTGGGAAACCTGTTGGATTTTTGGAAAAGCCTTGACGGAACAGTTTTGAATCAAATTAAATCAGTTCATGCATCACTTTATAACTCTCCGATCAAGGCATGGAAAGTTCCTCCACCTGAACTGTTACCATTGGGTTACAAATTGTCTTTAGAGGCAATTCATCTTATTAGGGAACAATTTGAGAAATTCAAACGTGATCATGATGACAAAGTGTGCACCAAGTCATACTCCAAGACTATGGGTTTGCCCTTTTCCCACCAAATGGGTGACCATGTAGCATTCAGAGGATCCGTGGTACCTGAAGATGTTCATCCTCAGTGGAGGTTGGACTATGACCCTTGTGGTTCTATTTCTGTAAGTTGGCTTAAGTTGGATTGTTCAAGTTGGATTTTTCAACTCACTATGTGATTAATGCTTTTTGATTATTGAATCCTAATTCACTAATGGTTGATCATTTTGAATTTTTCAAGTGCAATGTTGATGAAATGCTAAGAATTCCTCGGTTACGTGAAAAAGTGAATGCAATGATCTTGGAATCTCCAGATCATGAGAAAAGCAGCCTATTGAAGTATATCATTCAGAAGATTACAAAATATCAATCAAGCCAAGAATTGAACCTAAAGTCTTACAATCAAGTAGGGGCAGGCCCAAATTGACCAATACGCGGCAAGAACCATCTCAGTTTGAGCATGTTGAAAAACAACTCCAGGGGGAAAAAAGGACTAGAAGGGCTCCAAACTAGAAAAGACAAAAGATTGTAAGTCTTTTATTTTGGGATATGTTCATTTTTTTGGTTTAATGAATTTATTTACTAACTAATGATAAATTGTTAGTCAAAGTCTGCAAAATCTGAATCTGAATTTCATAGTTCAAAGGAAGAGACTAAAATTGAATTGGGATCACTTAATTTGGAATCAGCGTCCTCTTCAGAGGAAGAGAATGTGCAGCAAAGCTCAACCAGGAGCTCATCTTTGGTGAGTATTCATTTAATTTATCTGATTACAGAAATGAATACTAAGTTATTTTTCATGATAGGAACCAAACGTGAAATACCTCAACCAAATAGCCAAGAAAATCCATAAGTTCTTGAGTGAGGTTTGGGATCCAATTGGAGATGGTAATTGCAGATTTAGAGTCATGGCTAAATCTCTTGGTTATGAAGAACAAGGTTGGGTTAAAGTTAGGAAGGAAATGATTCAAAAATTAGAGGAAAGTAAAGCGTGCTACATTAAGATGCTTGGTGGTGCAAAGGAGGTTGAAAAGATTGAAGAAATACTCAATCTTCAAGACATCAATGGAAAGATCCCCTCCTCAAAACGGCTGGCTAAATTAGATATGGGTCAAATCATAGCAGACACCAATTCTAGACCTATATGTTTCATTTCATTGGATTCATGTGATACTTATACTCCAATCAAAAATGGTGTTACTAATCAATCAGATCCAATGTTCATTTCCTTTTTAAACAATAACCACTGGGTTCTATTAGTACTTGAGGGAGAAATGATTTCAATCCCGCCCATTGTACCAAAAACACGTTACTTCATTTCTAAAAAATCCTCTGGTTGGGTTAATCATCTCAAAGATCAACTGCAAATTTATTCTAGATTTTAATAGATTTTGACTTCATTTCATCATTGGGTTTCATATAAAATTGTAATTCCAATGCAGCTAATAATTTCTATTAATATAAAGGGTTATCACATTTTGGACATCAGTATATGTTGAGTGTTTTGAATGAGAGTTTAATGGTAAGTCATTTCAACTTGTGTTGGGCTGATTCCATAACAAGCTTAACTTATGTTAAGCCTGGGATGTGATCAGCTTAACACAAGTTGAACTTGTTCTTTTTTTTGGTGTTTTTACTTTAGGGCTGGTCAAAAGACTTCTTCAATTTTTGGGCCCTTTCACTTTAGGGCTAGTCAAGTTGAACTTACTTTAGGGCTTTTCAAGGTACTTTTATTTTTTTTGGTTTTTTTACTTTAGGGCTTTTCAAGTTACTTGTCGTTTTTTTGGTCTTTTTAATTTAGGAATTTTCAAGTTACTTGTCTTTTTTTTTGGTGTTTTTAGTTTTGGGATAGTCCTCTACTTGTGTTTTTTTGGGTCGTTTTACTTAAGGGCTAGTCCATTGGATAGTATCAGTTTTTCTTTTTATTTATTTATTTATTTATTTTCTTTTTTTTTTAACCAAAAAATGAACATTCTTTGATTTTTTGGTTGATTTTGGTTTTTTGGAAGGTTTATTTAGTTTATGGGTTATGCTAGTACCCTTTCATTCCTTTTTTTTGGCTCACCGCAGTCCGGTGGCGTGTGGGATGCCACCAAACTACATTTCAGCCTTTTAAAACTTCACACGGCTTGAATGTAGTTGTGTGGAATCCCACACGCCAGTGGACCAGGCTGGGTTGGCTGCGCAACTCTTTGAGCTGTGGGGGTTTGTACACGGCTTGGATTGGAACCTGTTACATGCCACACGGCCCCTTTTGAACTGTGTGCATGGCTCAATGAGCCGTGAATTTAAAATTTCCCTTTATTTTTTTATTTTTTATTTTTCCTTCTTTTATTTAAATAAAACAAAGAAATAAGATAAAAAAAAGTAAAAAAAATTAAATATATATATATATATATATATCCATATGCGACTCAGATGGATTGTGAATGGCCATTTGCGACTCAAATGGGTTGCAAATTTAACATTGGCCCGATTGAAAATCAATTTCTGGATCAATTGCAAATCAATTTATTTGGTTGTTATTTATCAAAATGAAAGTAAGTAGAATTGAAAGTGGGTGAATGTGGGATCTGTAGCACAATAGAGGAGCTGCACCAGAGTTTTGCCTTTTTCAGTGATCAAAGCTGTGGTAATATAGTCAGCTGCCTTCTGTAGCTATGTATTCAGTATTATATTTGTATAAATGCAGAAGCAAGTTATTGGACCTTTGGGTTATGTTTCTGAGGGCCAACTTTGGGTTATGCAGGAGGGTTTGCGGAAGAGTTTCTAATTTTTGGGATAACAGAGCACAAAACTTAAGGATGCAGCATACGGTTCAAAGGGGATCTGCAAGGAAGATTATTGGGGATTTTTTTTATGAAGTATGCGGGATCAAAGGGGATCTTCTAAAAAATATTGTGAGGGATCTAGCATTAACACATAAAATGGCAGATCAACTGTTAGGGCTATTGGAGATTGCAGGTAAATGCACAAGTAATACATTCCAACAGATTTTATAAAATGATCATAACTAATGGTGATTGGGATCATTGCAGGAAGCATGGGGAAGGCAGTGCACATTAAGACTCTTGTTTTTTTCACTATTTGTCTTTCTTTGGAGTTAAGTTTTGGGTTGTATATATAAGCGGTTGTTTTTTCTAGCACTTTGGGGCATCTCATGGTATTGGAGGGCATTGTATATTTTCCTTTGATTATTGCATTGGTGTTCATTTTATGATATCATAGCGCAGAGTTTCTTTTCCATTATGAAAAGAGAATCATAAAGTGCGGAGCTCATCTCCAAGTTCTTATTTAGATTTGTTTCAAATTATTTCATTGTAGAGAAGTTTTAGAGGATTCCAAAGATTCCAGATTCATAACACAAAAAGCAAAGTGGGAAGTCTGAGATAGCATTCTGAGCATTGCAGATTGGGGTTATCATCTTTACAAAGTCAGAATTTCCTAGGATAAATTTGATTAAGACAGGTATTATAAACAATATAATTGAATAAATCCCAGAACAAAGGGGGATTGTTGCAGATAGCAGCAGAAGCACACTTAATTTCACCACAAACTGGGAGTCTGCCCGGGAAATTCTCCCTTGTATAAATATCTAGAAATAGTAAAATTGGAGGCGGTGTAGATTGGGTGGCATCATGTTTTGGCCATGGAGGCAGCAAAGGAGGAAGCACATGCCCTTCCAGAAAAATTGTTGGCTGGGAGGAATAAAGGAGAGGAGGTAAAGATAGGAGTGGAGACAAGTTGGGAGCATGGGCACACAGATTATGGAGGAACAATGCAGAAAGTGTTTCAGGTCAATTTTTGGTAACAAAATTGTTGAATAAGGGGTTGCAGAGTGGGAATAAAATGGGGAAACTAGAGGGAGCCTGGCTCCTGGTGCAGAAGGAGAAGGAAATTGGGGAAATGGAAGGTTGCGGCACAACAAAGTACAAGTACAGGTCATCTAATCTGGTGCAGAGATGGGGCTTTATTTTGGACACATTGAAATTGGAGAGAGCAGGCAGGCAAGGGGATTATTGGGCTTCCATGTGGGTTTTTAATTACCATTTGTTGGGTATGCAACCAATTAAATATTCGGCAGGCAATTTTTGAGACAATAGCTGAATATAAAACATGATCATGCAGCAATTGACAGGGATAAGCCAAAGAGAGCCAACAGGTCTACTATGAGGAAAGCATGAACAACTGGTTATCCTAGTAACCTATTGGAGATTGCAAGCAAATTTGTGATCAGGCATACATACAGATTGGTTAATGAGACTCTATTTGGTGTTATGCATGCAGGGAATGCAGAATTTAATGCAACTGCAGAGTCCACAAACAAGGAAGTTGAGGTTGCCAATTCAAGGAGTA
Organism: Puccinia polysora; assembly: GCA_025617555.3. Taxonomy (NCBI): domain Eukaryota; kingdom Fungi; phylum Basidiomycota; class Pucciniomycetes; order Pucciniales; family Pucciniaceae; genus Puccinia; species Puccinia polysora. Next base: position 25,891,112 of record CM062626.1, read on the forward strand.
TGGACGGGGATTCTGGGGATTTTTCAGGGGAGGATTTTTGCAGAGGAGTGAACATTGGGGGACAATGTTCAAGTTGAGCGGGGGGGAAAGGGGGCAGGGAAGGTTGTATCACCAAGATCAGCTTTAAAGGTCTAGCCAATTGAAGACCTTTATCTGGGTTGGTCCAGGTCTTTTAGGTGATATGTATTGCAGAGATTTATTTTTATTTTTATCTCAGTTACTTATGATTTGTGTATTTTTACTTTCTCAGGATTGGTTTGGGTTTGGTCTCAATTTTTTCTCTTGCTTATCTCAGATGCAGATTGAGTTTTTACCAGAGTGTGTTTGCCAAGTTTTTTTTATCTCTCTAGGATGGTTTTTGGAATCCTAAAAGGATTTTTTTCTGGGGAAGGAAAGACATCACATTTTATTTCAAGAAGTTTATACAAGGAGAAAGGCAAAATTAAAAGATTTCTTTAAGTATATTTCTGTTTTCAAATGTATTTTAAAACGTTTAGGAGAAGGAGTGTCAAGAAAATTCACAATGGAAAGGAAAATATGTGGTGGTTCTCCCAGAGGGGCTCCTGGAGATCTGCCACCAGAATTTCAACCAAACTTTGGAGTATTTCCAAAATCAAATTGTCCATGGCTTGGAGGTACCAATAAAGTTTTTCCTCCTTGATTCAATGGCCAATTTCTTTGTCATTTGGATTTGAGACAAAGGGAAAATTTTCTCTGAAGTGGGTTAGTTTGGCATAAAAAGAAAAAAAAAGACACTTACGGGGTACCTGTGGAAAGTCAGAACTAATTACAATTACCAAGTGCCAAGACTCAACCTCCGCGGGTGGAGAATCAACCAGAGGAGATGGCAATGGAGTTCCAGGGAGGAAGAGGTAGACGCCAGCCAATGGAGGAATGACCACATGGATGAATATGGGCGCCAGTTCTGCACCACAAGGGACTTGATTCAAGCCAACATTCAAGTTGCGGTGGTGGCCCCAGGCACAAGTGGAGTCACACCACTTGGGGAGGTGGTGTATTCGACACATCAAGGAGGGAGTGAGAGGATTTTAGTTGCCTCCACAACCAGAGAAAATAAGGCAGTGCGGTCAGTTTTTGGGGTCTGGTCCTTGCTCTCAATCAGCTAATCATTTTACACCACAAAGTTGGCCATTGGGCCACAAAAATAGGGCTTGCAGCCGGTGCCAGAGGTTGATTGGGGACAGGTTGGAGGGCAAGGATGCAACATTCCAGGGGTGGGCACCACAAAGGAGTACCAGCAGTGTCCTAGGAAACAGGAATTGCAAGCCAGATGGCTGGGGGTGCGGGTGCAGGCCCTCCTTTTTTTTGTACAATACTTGCAGGAGCCCATGCCAAAGGAAAATTTGGTGCGGGTTCTCTAGATTACTTGTGAAGTAGGCAGGAAGGGTTGGTAGGGTGGCATGAAGAATCACAGATGTGTGTGAGAGTCCTGGGGACAGAGTTCAGGTTTTGGGGGTATGTGGCGGTTATTTATGGAGAAAAACACAAGTAGGATCAGAAGTGAAATTTGAACAGAAGGCTAAGAAGTGGGAAAATGTGGGATCTTCAGCAAAATAGGAAACGGAAGTTGAGCTAGGAGTATTTCCTACTCTGGAAGAGGAAGATGAGGTTTCAGAATTTGGGTAGAAGCGGGATCTGCAGCATAATAGGGAGCTGAGACAGAGTTTTTCCTATTGCGGTGAACAAAGTTGTGGTAAGATAATCAGCTGCTTTCTTCAGCTATCAGTTTTGGATTGTATTTTTATAAATGCAAAAGCAAGTGATTGGAGCTATGGGGTATTTTTCTGAGGGTTGACTACGTGGTATGAACCAGGGGTTTCCAAAGGGTATTTTATCATTGTTACAACAGAATGCAAAAGTTGAGGAAGCAGCATACCGGTCAAAGGGGATTTGCAAGGACAATTTTTGGGGATCTTTTGTTATTCAGTATGCAGGATCAAAGGGGATTGGCTAGAAAAGATTTCCAGGGATATATCATTAATTCATAAAATGGAGGATTAAATGGTAGGGCTATTTGATATTGCAGGTAAAGGCACGACTAATGCATGCAGACAGATTGTCTAAATGGATCAAAACTATTGTTGATTGGGATAATTTTGGGAAGCATGGGAAAGGCAGTGCAGAGGAAGACTCTTTTTTCTTTAATTATTTATCTTGTTTCAGATTTAATTTTTGGCTTCTACTTTCTAGCATGTTGGGGGATTCTTATCTTATCATTGGATTATTGCATTGGAGTGTATTATATGATATCATAGGGTGGAGTTTATTTTTTATTATTAAAGGAAAATATTACATTGCAGATTTCATTGCGGATTTCTTATTTAGCTGTGTTTCAATTTATTTCATTGAAGAGTAGTTTTAGGGGATTCTGAATTTTTCAGTCATAAAACAAGCAACCAAGGGGGAATTACAAGATATTCTTCCAAGTGTTGCTGATTGTGGACATTTGCTTTGTGGAGTCATCCTTTTCTAGGATGAATCAGAGTAGAATGGTTATTATAACAAAGTGAATTTAGTTAATCCTGTAACAGAGAGGGTTGTTGCAGATAGCAACAGTGGCACACTTTCTTGAACCACATTTCTGGAAAAATTTGCAATTGATCCAGCAATTGATTAACAATAAATTGTGAATTGATTTCTGGATCAATTGCAAATAAATTTCTGGAAAAATTTGTGATCAATCCAGAACTTTATTTTTGATTGATTTTTTATTGGTTTCAAGGGGAAGGGGGAGGTGGAGGAGGGGGAGGTGGAGGAGGGGGAAGTGGGGCTAACCAGAGGTACCAGAGAAGGGAGGTGGTGGTGGGTTGGTGAGGATGGGAGGAGGTGCTGGTGGTTGAGGGTGGATGAGTGGGTAGGATTGTTGAGGTGTAGGTGTATGGTGAGTTGGAGGTGGATGGTGAGTTAGTAAGGTTGGTGAGGTGGAGGTGGAGGGTGAGTTGGTGAGGTTTGGAAGGTGGTGGTTGGATGTCTTGGAAAAACTGGAGATGTGAAGCAATGGAGATGAGATGAGTTTGAAGCAATGGGGATGGGGTTGGTATGGATTTGCTGATGTGGAGGTGTAGATGGGTTTTTTTCATGAAATGGTGGTGGTGGATTGATGATTTATTTATCTTTTTTTGGAGCTGAGTTTTGGGTTCTATATATAAGGGGTTGTTCTTTCTAGCACATTGGGGGATTTTTATCAAGATAGTCTTCCAAGTTTTGTGGGTTGTGCTCATTTTCTTGGCAGATTCAGAATTTTCAAGGATGAATCAGAGAAGAATAGTTAATTTAACAAAGAGAATTGAATAAATCCCAGAATGTAGGACAATTTTTGCAGATAAAAGCAGTGGCACATTTCTTGCATTACATTTCTGGAATAATTCACAGTTGATCCAGAAATTAATTCACAATCAATTATGAATGGATTGCTGGAACAATTGCTGTAAAAATTTGAAATCAATGTAGAAATTTATTTGTGGTAGATTTGCAATCAATTGAAAGGGTAAGGGGGAAAATGAGGGGGGGGCTTACAAGAGGTACCAGAGAGGGGAGGAGGTGGTGGGTTGGGGAGGATGGGAGGTGGTGGTGGTGGTTGTTGTTGGGCATAGATGAGCTGGTGGGTGGGTGGGTTGGATTGGTGAGGTGGAGGTGGATTCAGAGTTGGTGGGGTTGGTGAGGGGGAGGTGTTTGTTAATTAGTGAGGTTTGGAAAGTGTTGGTCAGATTTGTGTGAAGCAATGGAAAAGGGGCTGGCTTAGATTTTCTGGTGTGGAGGTGTGGATGTTTGTTTTTAATGCAATGGTGGTGGATGGCTAATGATTCATAGATTTAAAATTCTATTTTTGAAACCCACCATGTCCATGAAACACACCATTTTAAAATACACTAGTTATTGGGTATGTGGATTTCATTAACCTGCCATTGAAATGGCGGGTCTGGTCAAAAAAAAAATGTTGAGTTTCTAATGGAAGGCTTTCTAACTCTGATATTTCCTAATTTTAATGAATAAAATCATTGTTTTAATTTTTCAAAATATTTGGATTTTACCCAGAAAATAGGTATAACTAGCATTTTTAGATGTATTCTTATGTTTGATATAAGCCATTTAAATCACACTGTAATTATAAATTCTTATTCAAATCAGTCAGTTTTTTGTATTCATTTTTTTTTGAAAATGATGAAGGTAACTTGGAGTATTTGAAAATATCTGAATATCCCTCCAAAAACAGATATATGTAGAATTATTCCACTTCCATTTATTTTTTATACAAAGGTATTTACACTCCACCAGAAGGATTGGGTTTTCTTCAAAGGAATCTGTGTCTCATTTTTTTTATAATTATGTAGTGGGTGATGGTAAATTCATGGCCTAAATGAGCCACGTACACAACTCATTTGGGCCGTTTTGCATGCTACACGGCTTGATTGTAGTTGTGTAGCCGCTGTACAACTTGAGTGTAGTTGTGCGGCCCCCAGACAACAGCCCAGGTTGTGTGGCACAACAACCAACAAAATTCAAGTTGTTTAGGCTTGTACACAGATGGAATGTAGTTTTTTTCCCTCCCAAACGACTTCAATTTTTGTGGGCAAAAAAAACTAAAACAAATAAGAAGCTAAAATAAACTAAATAAAAACAAAAAAAAAACAGAAATCAACCAAAAGTTCATAAAATGTTGATTTTTTGGTTAAACAAAAACTAAAAAATAAATAATAAAAATAAAAATAAAAATAAAAATAAAAATAAAAATAAAAATAAAAATAAAAATAAAAATAAAAATAAAAATAAAAATAAAAATAAAAATAAAAATAAAAATAAAAATAAAAATAAAAATAAAAATAAAAATAAAAATAAAAATAAAAATAAAAATAAAAATAAAAATAAAAATAAAAATAAAAATAAAAATAAAAATAAAAATAAAAATAAAAATAAAAATAAAAATAAAAATAAAAATAAAAATAAAAATAAAAATAAAAATAAAAATAAAAATAAAAATAAAAATAAAAATAAAAATAAAAATAAAAATAAAAATAAAAATAAAAATAAAAATAAAAATAAAAATAAAAATAAAAATAAAAATAAAAATAAAAATAAAAATAAAAATAAAAATAAAAATAAAAATAAAAATAAAAATAAAAATAAAAATAAAAATAAAAATAAAAATAAAAATAAAAATAAAAATAAAAATAAAAATAAAAATAAAAATAAAAATAAAAATGAAAATAAAAATAAAAATAAAAATAAATCTAAAAATAAAAATAAAAATAAAAATAAAAATAAAAATAAAAATAAAAATAAAAATAAAAATAAAAATAAAAATAAAAATAAAAATAAAAATAAAAATAAAAATAAAAATAAAAATAAAAATAAAAATAAAAATAAAAATAAAAATAAAAATAAAAATAAAAATAAAAATAAAAATAAAAATAAAAATAAAAATAAAAATAAAAATAAAAATAAAAATAAAAATAAAAATAAAAATAAAAATAAAAATAAAAATAAAAATAAAAATAAAAATAAAAATAAAAATAAAAATAAAAATAAAAATAAAAATAAAAATAAAAATAAAAATAAAAATAAAAATAAAAATAAAAATAAAAATAAAAATAAAAATAAAAATAAAAATAAAAATAAAAATAAAAATAAAAATAAAAATAAAAATAAAAATAAAAATAAAAATAAAAATAAAAATAAAAATAAAAATAAAAATAAAAATAAAAATAAAAATAAAAATAAAAATAAAAATAAAAATAAAAATAAAAATAAAAATAAAAATAAAAATAAAAATAAAAATAAAAATAAAAATAAAAATAAAAATAAAAATAAAAATAAAAATAAAAATAAAAATAAAAATAAAAAGTAAAATAAAAAAAATGAAAAATAAAATAATAAATAAATAAAAATAAAATAAATAAAAATAAATCAATAAATCAAAATAAAATAAATAAAAATAAATAAAAAAGAATTAAAAAAAATTAGAAAAAATTAAAAAAAAGAATTGAAAACAAAATTTAAAAAAATAAAATAAAAATTTAGAAAAAAATCAAAAACAAATTTAAAAAAAGGAAAAAAAAATTAAAAAAACAAAAAATATTGAAGACAACCAAAACAACAAAAATCAAATAAACAATGAAAAAGTCTATGGAGCAGTCCTAAAGTATAAGTTTCAAAAAATAAAAGTTCAACTTGATAAGCCCCAAAGTAAAAACACCAAAAAAACAGACAAGAAGCTTGACAAGCCCTAAAGTAAAAGCATCAAAAAAACAAGTTCACAAGAAGTAAAAATACTCCTTATGATGGGATCAGCCCAGCACAAGTTGAACTGAATTACCAATACAATCTCATTAAAAAAACTCATCACAATGATGTTAACTCAAAACACTCAACATCATGATGTTTACCCCTTTATACCACTAGAATTACAAGTTACCTGCATCATAATTCAAATTCAAATGGAAACCAAATGCTAAAATGATCTCTATAATTGAAGTCTATAATCTAAAATACACATCCAGTTGATCTTTGAGATGATAAACCCAACCCAAAGCTTTCTTTGAAATGAAACAAGAGGTGTTTGCAACACCTGGTGGGATTCAAATCATTTATCCCTCAAGTAATAATAGAAACCAGTGGTTATTGTTGAAAAATAAAATATAATCAGGCTCTGATTGATCTGTAATTCCTTTTTTCATTGAATTATTAAACCAACCATGTTCATCATACCCAAGCAATCTAGCAATTACTCTAAATGTTCTATTCAGATCAACAATTGGATCCCAAAGCTCACCAAAGAAATTATGTGATTTCTTGGGTATTTTTTTGAGGTATTTCACTGTTGGTTCCTATAATCAAAACCCAATCAGCACAAACTTCAATAAAATGAATTAATTACATCAATACTCACCAAAGATGAGCTTCTGCCTGATGCTTCCCCCATGTCTCCTTCCTCTGAAGAGGATCCCAAATCCAAATGAATTGAATCTAATTCACTTTCAGTACCTTCCCCTGAACTATGAAATTAAGATTCTGATCCTGCGGAATCGGACTAACAATTAAAATGATATCATCATCAGTTAATTAAAGCAAAAAAATGAAGATTTAAAAAAAGATTAGACTTAAAATTGTTTATATTTTAGTATTTGGTGCCTGTCTAATTCTCCTTTCCCACTTAAGCTGCTTCTCAACATGTTCAAATTGAGAAGGCTCTCTTCAAGTATCTTTCAATTTTGGAATTCCTCTGCTTGATTGCAAGACTTCAGGTTCAAGTCTTGCCTTTGATCAATAATGTGAAGTCTTCATCATCAAGTGCTTTAACAGCCTGAAATGATCTTCTTCAGGGTATCCCAAGATCATTTCATTTAGTTCCTCATGTAACGGAGAATTGCTGAGCATTTCATTAACATCAAAATTTCAAAAATTAAAAGGCTCAAATATTAATGAAGGAGGAATCATCAATAAAAAAAAATTTATCAAATAGAATTAATCACAAATTTATTTATTTCAAATCCAACAATCCAACTTAAACCAACTTGAAGAACTAGAACTTCAAGGTTCATAATCCAACCTTGACTTAGGATGAACATCCCCAGAAACAACAGCTCCTCAGAAAGCTAGTCAATCACCTATTTTGAGAGAATGGGTCAAACCCATAGTCTTGCAGTATGACTTGATGCACAATTCCCCATCATGGTTTGGCTTTAATTATAAAATTTTTCCACAACAAGTTTGATTGCCTCTGAAGACAACTTGTATCCCAACGGCAACAGTTATGTAGGAAGAACTATTCCTATCTTGATTCAAAAGTTTTAAAGCGCAGCCTGAACTGATTTAACTTGATTGTAAACTGTTCCCTCCAGGTTTTGCCAAACATCCAACATTTTTCCCAAAAAATTTTCATGGAATTGTTTGAGAGTAGCATGGGACCCTTCAACTAAAAAAATTTATTTATTTCCAAAGTCAGGGTTTTCACAATTCCAAGCCATTAAAAATGTCTCTTTGATAAAGAAGATTTTATGATCCATATACTTGAGCACATCCTCAAAGTCTTCAAAGAGACGCTTTATAGCAGTCATAATGTAAGCAACCCAAAACTAGGAAGATTAACAGTAGAGGTACCTATTTGGCACTTACTCTAAGTTCTGCATCATTGACCTCTACCTCCTCCTCTGGTTTTGAGGCCCCATACTTAGCCCACAGAGACATAAAGCTTTGCAACCCTTCAAAGTCATTATTAAAGCACACTTTACAGTTTGCTTTTATGTTTTTAAACAAGTTCCATCAAAAACACTGTCTTGTTGTGTAAGGGAAACTTTTTTCTATAGCAAAAATCAGAGCTTTTTCAAAGTCTCCCACAAAGACTTTTGGAAGTCTCTAGGGATCATAAGCCAACTCCTTTAACGCATTTACAGACCAAATGTAGAACTCAAACTTTTTCCTTGTTATAAAAAAAAGAGCTTTTGTGAAAGTTTTCTGGTTTGAAGTAATTCCTACAAGGTGAAATAGGGGGCTGTTGTAATTATTTGTGTTATAAGTACAATCCATCATAGCTATATGATGGAATTGCTTTAAAAGCTTTAATGACTCTGGTTGATCCAAGAATAGGGCCTCCAAGGGACCCTCCCCACTGAATTTTTCTTGAAAAACCCAACCTGACTTACCTAGTTTCTCAAAGAGGACCTCCATAACACTTTTTCCCTTGATGTCTGCTAGTGCTAACTTTTGCTTAGCGTTAAAGATTGTTCCACCATCTACATATTTTCTGCCATAAATCTTTCTCAATTTTCTTTTGCGTTGAATTTTATTGAGCCCATAACTCATGCCTTATTTTAAATTCACTCAGGCCATCCCAGAGATTCTCCTCAGGCAAGGATGCACTGAGGGGTGTGATGGTTGATGGTTATGGTGATCATTTCTGTAGGAAATTTGCCACAAGGGGTCTGCCTTTGTGCAACTTGCACTGATTAAAAACTTGGACCCAACCTTCCTTGTGTGAGTTTTCTTTGAAATTTTGGTGAGCAATTGACCGGATTCAAAACCATTTCTATCACATTCTAAAGCCACATATTTATCATGCTTTGAGTTGAAAACTGTTAAAACATAACCATGCTTTATTGCCACATGTTTGACAATAGTTTTTTGCCTCTTCCCTAGTAGGAAAAGCTCTCACAGGAGGTGGGTGAAGTGGACCTGTCATAGTTACATAGTCATAGTTGCATAGTCATAGTTCAGTTTCCATCAGATTAAATGAGGCAAAGACCAGAGTAACATAAAATGTTACTCACCACCAGAGTTCATGTCAATTTGTGAAACATTTTGTTCCTCAATTGTCACCATAGATGAGGATGCAATTGGGGCTTCTGATGATTCAGTAACAAAATACTTTTTTTCTGCAGCTTTTTTCATGGCACTATCAATGTAGTCCTTCAACACAGCCATGTTAAAAAAAGGAGGGCTTGCCAATGTTCCCATAATGTAAAAAAAAAATTAGTATTTCAGTATTCAATCCAACTTTCAATTGAACAACTACCAAGTTTGCTCAATTTTGAGTTGAGAAAAATCAAGTTTAGTTGGATTTTTGTTTGCAGTTTCAATTTAGTTTTACTTGAATTTAAATTTATTTTACTTTGGATTCACTTTAGTTTCACTTGGGGATTGCTAGGTGTGGTTCAACATTCCCACATACTACGCGTTGATCCTGAATTTGGGTTGATGGAACCAAAGTGTGTCCCAGGGGGTCCCAAAAAGTTTGGCACAACCCCCAGGGGGTTGTTTCCCCCCAAACACACCTCAAAACGTCATGTACAGGGGGTATACAACACCCCGGGGGTTGCGCGTGTTTTAAAAAACACTGTCAATGCGTGTAGATGTGTTTTTTGGCCCGCAAGCGCGCTTTGGACGCGTCTATGGGCCCCCAAGCGTCCATTGGGCCGTGTGGGGCCTCACACGACTCACACACAACTGGGAGTTGTGAATTTATCATCACCCTTATGTAGGTGATGGATTTTCTTTTTTATAGATTTCACAATATTTGAATTGAATTCATCAAATGGCTATATGAATACTTTTTCTATGTTATTTTGAGATTTTTAGAGAAAAAAAATCTATTTTCTGTTGGAAACATTCCATTTTGTGTGAAAAAATAAATTCTAATCATCTTTCTGATTTTTCTTAAATGTGATGAAGTTTTTATCAAATCTGATTTCTGATTTGGGTTCCTTGCAGAATATTTATAATTAGGTAGATTTTAAATTTGCAACCCAACACAACCATTTCATGACTCAAAATGGGTTCTGTGGCGCATTGTGCAACCCATTTGAGTTGTGAATGGCCATTTGAAAACCATCTGAGTTGTGAGCAGCTGTGTGCAATCCATCTGAGTTTTACAGAGCCTTTGGCGACAAATATGAGTTGTGGAAGGCCTTTCACAACTCAATATGGGTACTGTGGCGCCTTTCTAGCCATCTGACCCATGAACCACCATTTGTAACCCATCTGAGTTGTGAATGGCCGTTCACAACTCCGGGTTGTGAGAAAAAAATCAAAAAAAATTAAAAAATCAGAATGAAAAATAAATGAAACAAAAAACAAAAATTAACTTTCATCACTAAAAAAACAAAAATAAACCAATCAAAAAGGCAAAAAAAGGATCTAAAAGGGCAATGAGATTTTTTTTTTGAATTTTTTGATTTTTTGAATGAACTCTTTTAGGTAAAATAATACATCAAAAAAATCTTCAAAAAAGAATTGAAAAATCTGTTATTTTTTTTTCAACTTCCTGAGAGCTTAAATAACCAAAAAAATGGATTAAAAGGAAAACAAATGGATCCAAAATTTCAATGAGAAATTGGGTTTTTTTATTTCTTTGATTTTTTGAATGAATTTTTTAAGGTAAAGATATCTATCCAAAAAAAATATACAAAAAAAAATGACAGAGTTTTTTGATTTTTTCTTCAACTTAATGAGAGCTGAAATCACACAAAAAAAAATAAAAAGGTAGAAACAAAGCTTTCAAAATCCATTGGAAAATTTGATTTTATTGATTTCTGGAATGAATTTTTCAAGGTAAAAAAATACATCAAAAAAATCTTTGAGAAAATATTAGAAATTTCTTTGATTGTTTTCATCAATTTCAAAAGGCTTGAAAAAGCAAAAAATTCATTAAAACAGCAAATAAAAGGATGTAAAAGTCCAATGAGAGATTTGTTTTTTTTTATAACTTTTTTTATTTTTTTTTTATTTTTTTATTTTTATTTATTTTTATTTATTTATTTTTGTTTATTTTTGTTTATTTTTTATTTTTTTTATTTTTTTTTTATTTTTTTTGATTTTTTTTAATTTTTTCAATTTTTTTAATTTTTTTTAATTTTTAATTTTTTTAATTTTTTTATATTTTTTATATTTATATTTTTATTTTTATTTTTTGAATAAATTTTTTGAGGGAAAATAAAACATCAAAAAAAATACAAAAAAGTATTATTAATAATAGCTCAAATAACAAAAAAAATTAAAAATGCAAAAAAAAAATCCCAAACTCCATTGAAAAATATGTTTTTTTATTTTAATAATTGTTTTTGTACATTTTTGAAGGGGTTATAATTCCTGTAAAATTATCAAAAATGTGGTTTTGGTGCCTAGGCACCCCCAATTAAACCATAAAATGGCCCATTTGAGGCTTTTTGCCCCAATTGGGCCTAAAGTGTTGTTCACAACTCAAATGGGTTGTCAATGGTGTTTCACGACTCAAATGGGTTGCAAATGGCCTTTTGCAACTCATTTTCAACCTGGGGTTGCCTTTTTAACACTGAGCTTATAATTATGATAGTTTTAATTGTCAAATGAACTCAAGTGATGTCCATCATTCAATTCCAACAACCTTTAAACCCTAGAAAAACCCCACAGGCGGACTGGGTGCCTTATTTTAGCCCCCCAAGGCCTCAATCAATGTTTAAAAGGCTTTGGGGGTCAAAAAATTCTCAAAAATTGTTTTTTCACACCAAAAGCACACCCTCAAAGTTGAAAAAGGCATGGCTGACCTTAAATTTGAAAAATTATTCCTTTTTAGTATTGGGAAAGCCTTTTGCGTATTAAACACCTATCTGGGATGGAAAAAAACACTAGAAGGAGTGATTTTGGTAAGAGAAATTGCATTAATCACAAATTTCTTTTAAAAATTCTTGAAATTGGCAAAAAGAATTCTAAACTAATACATTAATTTGAAGAAGGGCATGGATTTTTTAATTTTGAATTTTTGCCTCCTGCTATTGCGGAGGTACCTGAAAAAAGTACCAAAATAAAAAAATAAGAAAGGTAAATAAAAAAATCATAGTAATGGTGGGGGATCCTGGATTTTTTTGACAGAAATGGAATTCCCACCCACAATTAGTTATGGTAACTCACTGGGCTTACCCCCAGAATCCACTTCCTGAAACCCTTCATTAATTGCACCAAAGTTACCATGGCATCAAGTTGGCACTTCTTGGAAATTTTAATATTTTATGAAAAAAATCATGTACATCTTACCTGAATAAAAATCAATCAGAAAATGAGTGTTTTTTTATAGCTGAATTATTATTTACTTATTGGTGTTTTTCCAAATTCCCTCATGCAAAAATTTGCACCATTAAAAGGCATGAATCATGCATGTAGTCCCTCCATCAAAATTCCAGGGATCAACTGCTTCAAAGACAATCCATGGGTAGTCAACAGGGTGAAAGCTTTCCCCATATTTCAGAATATAACTTGCCAAAAAGAAAATTAAACAGTGGTTTCAAAAGACATGGTAAAGGAATGCCGGTGTAATATGCATGCCAATCCATCAAAAATTTCACCAAATCAAAAGATAAGTCAAAATATGACAAAAAGACATGTGAAAAACTGTAAAAATTTCAATTAACACTTTTAATCAAAATTTCAAAAATGTTCAAAACCCACTTTCACAGAGTTCTCAATCCTGAAAAAGTGAAACGTGCACTGGCTACATAACTTATAAATGACAAGAAAAATATATTTAATTAATGAGGATTTCACTCAAGCTTACAAAAATACAAATTAACAACCAACAGGATGTACACACAGTTTCCAGGGTTATTCCACTGGCCATTATCACGCAAAAAATTCCAGAAATATCATATTTCTTGACATGTTACAAGGCCATCCGCCTAGGACACCAAAATCAGCCTATGGGCCAGCTTGATTTCACTTCTGTCCCCATTGAAAGGTTTCTTTCCTTCCTTTTACTCTGATTAACCTTGTGGAAACCCTGATAAACTTTAAAAGGATTAATACAGGCATCTTCCAGGCTTTAAATCCCCAAGCTCCTCATCATTATACATACAGTAACTGCGAAATTTAGGAATCAAGTACTTATTAGGATAAGTAGGTGATTAATGGCTTTAGTCTGACAATTTTATTAAACATTGAACGCTTATAACCTAGCTTTTTCACTGTGGTAAGCCCTCAAAGAATTCAGAAAGGCTCAAAATCTACCCTTAAGCTTTGTTCTTGCAGTTAAATAGGCACCAACCATCTAACCATTGAGTTATTCCTCTCTGATTTGGCTGGTTTTCTACCCAAGCCCAGACATACCACATATTTCCTGCATAATATTTTCCTTTGTACTATTTTACCTAGGTCTCAAATTTGCAGGTGCACAGATTACAAATTTCATCCCCTGAAGGGTGGTTAAAACAATCACCCTTATGAACTTCATCCCCTGTTTTGATTTAATTGATAATTTTTTATTCATTTATCCACCCTTAAACCATACCAAACCACCTCCTTGCATGTGCTTTTATCCATGTAATTATGGACTATTGCGGAATCAAGTTGAATAATGAATTGATGCAAGTTGTACTGCCTTTATTAGCTAGATTATTTCAAGGGTTCTGGCCGCTAATATTCTGAAATGGAATCTTTGAATTTGGACTGGGAACACATAAAACATCACATATGTTACCTGAATAGGTTAATTCAGAAATGAAGTGGTGAGTATACTTTGGGATTTATTCAATACAAATTCATTCAAAAATCTGTGCAAAAAACTAAATCCCTTAAAAATTAATGCAGCCTGCAGGTTCTCAAATTCTCAGGCACAGAGGAATATTGGCAATCCCACAGCCAGTATAAAGGCTGACATATTTGCACCAAGTTGTTAGAGCTAAATGCCATCAAAAAAAGCCCTGGAAGATATTTTAAAACAGAAATGGAAAAGAAATGCATATTCAATATGCATTTCATCCATCAGGAATGTCAAAAATCTCATAAATAATTCAAAATAATCATAAAAGACAGATGAATGCCTCTCAAAAAAAGGATTTGATTCATTTTTAGTGATTAAAAAAATTGCCAAAAAAAAGCACTTTCACAGACCTATCAGGCCTGTAGATATAACACCTGCCCAGGGAAAAAAGAATAAAATTTCCAGAAAAATAATTTTCATTGCTTAAAATTATTGAAAGAATATAATTAATAAAAATAAATCCTCAAAAAATTGTATTCATGTATTTCCAACCCATTTTCATGCTTTAATCATGCAATAAATGCAATAATTGTCAGCATTCCTGATGTATGAAATGAAACTCCCACCTCCACCAATAAAAAGAGAAATTTTGAAATGCATGAATGCACTTCTTCACCCATTGAAAATCTTCTACCCCCTGCTTTATCATGATAAAAATCATGGGAACCCCTGATAAAACAGAAAGGCATAAATACTGCTCCTTTTTCAGGATTCATTTCCCCCAGAGTAATTGTTATAAAAAAAACTGTTAAATTAATATTCAATTATTTCTAAAAGGTAATTAATTCATTATTGGATTTACCCTGACCTGTTATTTAAACCATCCAAACCTTAAAATACAACTTTTTCACCATGATAATTCCTCAGAGAATACCAATAGGCTCACTATTCAACCTGTCAATAGTCATTTCATCTAACCTTATTTTAAAAAATAAGATATTAATCTTTGCTCTGGTGCTTTTTTCACCTTTTAAAGGGCATAAAACATATTTTGTAGATAATGGTACCATTATAAAAAGGTAAGAAATTCCCATTTTTATGTGTTATAAGTTGAATCAACTGAAGATATTTTTTAAAGATACCCAGTAAAACTTTGGATGCTCTCTTTTTTTTATTAATTGATTAATTTGAAATTAATCAAAACCAAAACACCTCCATGAATTTTTTGCATCTATGTTCTCATGTATTATTACTGCATTTCCTTAGATAATAAATTAAATTAAGAAAAGAAAATCACTAAAATCAAAAATCAAGCTTAAACAATTTTTTTTGATCCTTTTTTCCAAATATCACCAAAAATAAATATAAAAAAAATTTAAATGAAAATAAATTATTAGAAATGATTGAGAATATTTTTTTATCCCTCTCCCTAGTGAAATACAAGAAAAAAAATATAAATTTCTCTGCTGCAGTAGATTTGATTGATCAGGATCTCACTTAAATCCCCACTATCCATCCAAGCAAAGCTTATTGCATCCAAGATGTAATTTAAACCAATAATGGCTGCCCCAGATAACCCCCAATAGACAAATATATATACATATATATGAAAAAACCTATGGTATATCCAGTGAGTTTGGTTGGGTGGGCACCTCCAGGTGGTGATAAAACAAGCTGTGGTTGATGGCCTGACAACATTGGTTGATGGTGAAATAGCCAAGGGGGCCGTATCTTGCTAGGTCACAACTAGACCTGGTTGTCAATCAACTCAGTGCAACAAAAAGCAATTTTGCTGCTGCTGTTCTCCTCATGAACTTTAAAACCACATTGACCACCTTAAAAGAAGCAGTTGATCAAATGCCATGTGGCCTTAATAACTTGCCAACACTG
The DNA here is from genome assembly GCA_025617555.3 of Puccinia polysora. Classification (NCBI taxonomy): domain Eukaryota; kingdom Fungi; phylum Basidiomycota; class Pucciniomycetes; order Pucciniales; family Pucciniaceae; genus Puccinia; species Puccinia polysora. Next base: position 25,906,962 of record CM062626.1, read on the forward strand.
GTTTAAAAAAAACCACTGAGTTGAAAACCCAACCAAACTCAGTGGACACACCATACACGTTTTTTTGAAAATTCTCCAACGCAGGCCCAAAACCCATTCCACAGGAAAAATTAATAATCTTGATATTTACCCCTGGAAAGGCCCACTAGAATAGCCACCTAAAGTGGCTGAAATAACTGGGATTGAACAAAAAATTAAAAAAACTCCAACAAAATACCTGCAGAATGCAGCTCCCAACACACCTAAAAACATTTTTAAAAGGAATTCCAAAGAATTGAATCTATCCCAGGGCATTTCAGCTTTGATTAAAACTCTTCACAAGGGGATTTAGCCATGGAGGAAAGGATCAAGGCCCTGGTAAAGGAAAATATTAAAAATTTGTAGGAATTCAAGGAATCCCAGTCGCAAGGGGAACAGAAATTGATGAAAAATCCAATTTCACAGGACAAGGACACAAAATTTCCCTTCCTGAAATATATTGAAAGGAAGGAGGTGGAAGAATATGTAAAATTATGGAAGCCCTGGGAAAAATTGACTTAATAAAAAGGGAAGTAAAAGGTAAATAAGATTTAATTATATTACAAAGACCAAAGTTCCCTAGAGATTGGCATAAAATTATATATCTAGCCAAAAAATGGAACAATGTGTATGTAAAACTGAAAGAGAATTTGCGTTTTTTTCTAAATTTTCCAATGATGTGGGAAATTATTTTAAGATCCTCTGAAAGAATCTGCACATTATTTAATCCCAAATATGAAAATTTACCTTATTCAATTCCAAAACCAACAGCTTTCACCATGATTAAATCAATTATTTGATCCAGCAGAGTATCTGTGATGATGGTTTAAAAGAGCAGATAAATTCATTAAAGGACATGATAGAAAAGGTAATTAGTTTTAAGCCAAACATATGGGAAGTATTTTCTCCACTCTCCAGGAAGATTTAATTATTTAACTTAAATTCCTCAGGGAAGAAATCAAATTCATTAAAGAAGAATTTATTTAGTCCCACAGTAAAAATTTAGACCAATTTAGTGCATAACTGGACCTCCAGACCAGCCTAATTCAAAATTATCTCAGATATCTGAAGATAACTCTGAAAAATGCCTTGGTGATTAAAACAGAGTAACTATATCCTTTAAGACCTACCAAACCTCTTATGTGCTACTCAGCAATGGAAAACTGAAAATTGGGACCTTGAGGGCTGCCATAGTCCTTCAAAAAATAAATCTTTGAAGCTTTGACCCCCATAAGTGAATTTCACAAATAATCTGGAGAAGGAAAACACAAACACATCAGTTTTAGGAAATTTATTGATCAAAACATAGCCTCCTGTGAATTACCTGAAGAGATAGCCAGGTGAGGCTACCCAGACTATTTGAAGGAGTGGCCCTAGATTCTTTTTATCATTAAAGGGAAAAAAATTTGTTGTATTGAATGGAAATAATGGCAGAAATCTATTCAGGAACAGTTTTTTTCCAGGATGGGGAAAAGGAAGACCATGATAAAAATTTCAATATCCTTTCTTTGACCACAAAAAAGGTAAAACTCATAAATAGTGTCTTCATCAGATAAAAAATTAGGAATGCATCCACCCAGATGCTGAACCTGAAGATATCAATGAAAAGCTGCTCAAAAAATGTGGTGGCCATCTTAACCAATCTTTCAGATGCATAATGAGAATTGACTAAAACTTACCAAAAGATTTCAGTATTTTAGAAGATATCATATACATGAATGGAATGGAAAAGAAAAAAATTGCAAGAAATAAATAATTCATTCCAAAACCAAGATAACCTGCTCCTCATTTAACTCTCCCTGGAAAAATGAAACCCTTAACCACAGCGCCTAAGGATTGAGTAATGGTAAATTTATGGAACTAAAACAAGATTGGAAACATGAAAAAATAATTTCCCATAACTATTAGGAAAGTGGTTGCTGTCCTAGTAGGAGTATTGAAAGAAGGATCTGGTTAAAAGTATGCTGGCACTGAAGGATCCATATAAGAATATTAATTAATTTTAAATAACCCCATCAATTTGATCAATGAGAAAAATATATCTCCCTGAAATATTGTAAGTGTCCATGGATATTCCCACTCACCAAAAAAATTGGAAGATTAAATGCAGATACAACACGTCTCTGATGCCAAAAAACTGAATATATTTCCCAAAGCTGATATGAGCTACACCACCAGAAGAAAATTTTATTCTACTGGTTCATACTTAGATAAAAATTTCAGAATACTGCTAGATATTGAAGCTTTCTGCTCTTGGTTAGCCTCCAGATTTTTAGAAAAATTTAAAAATGACTGGAAAGAAATATTACTACCAATTCAGGAACTCAAGTTGAGCAGTTTTGCTCCAAAATTGGTTCACTGGGGGTAATCTTGAGAAAAATATTATTCCCTTGCTCCAAATGATTTTTAAGAATCTGAGAAATGTTGAATTATTTGCTAAGAAAAAGCTGAGATTCATTGAAATAAAGGCACAACATTAAGCAAAAGTTGATTTGGTTGAGCAAATGAAAATTGCAACACAGGAAAAAACAAAAGAGTTACACTGGCTGATAGCTATGAGTCTGAAGATTTTGTTGTGCAAAGAAGGAAACAGAGACTTGTGAGACTTGAATGAGAGAAAGTTGGTAGAAGTCTAACTGAGTTCATGTGAGTTTGGAGGCATTCACTAATAGCCAGTGAAAAGAGCAGAAACACCAGGGATGTTAAAATGAGGGAGGAGTGGAAGCGCCTTGAAGAACTGCAGAAAGAGATTTTGTGTAAGTGGACTGACTGAGGAGTTGAGGATTTTTTCTCTTACTTTGTTTGAGCTGGCTGCTAGTCTTTGTTGATTGTATTAGTTTTTGTTGGTAATCTATTGTAATGGTTTTGAAGATTGATTGGCGGTCAGTTTTTTTTTGAATTAATCTCAATGAAGATTACAAGGGTTCATCAAGGATTTTTGAGGATTTTCTTGCTGGGCATTTCTGGGATTGAAGCATCTTCATCCAATGTTTGCAAAACCAGTTCAGAAAAGCCGCGTGGGTGATAGTTCAAAAGATTATGTTAAAATAAAATTAATTTAAACCAAACAGTCACAAGTAGGCAGAAAGTAAATTAAAATAAAATAATAGCCAGGAATCATGAGCAAATGCATCTAAATATGGAGAGCATAAAATGACTTAAAGAGAATCCAAGTAGAATTTCTTGTACTCTTAAGTAATCTCTGTGACCTTTTCATCTTGAGGAATGACACCCTGTGCCTCAATGGGATAGATTTATTTAAAATTGAGGATATTCAATTTAAAAATGGAGGTAATTTGGAAAAGAAGTTTTACCAAAGCTACATTCATCCAGCTATTATTATTGAAGTGCCAGCTGAAAAAATTAAATAAAACAACAAAAATAAAAAAAAAAACATTAATTAATTATTAATACCAAAATATTCCCACAAGAATGTATTTCCAACCCAAAATTAGGTAGGGTCACTCCATGAGCCCACCCTTGAAATTTGACTTGTTGACCTTTAACTGAATTTTCCAGGAGCACCTCAACCCCAACCTGGAAATTTTTGGCCATCTTGATATTTCACAAGAAACACCACCTGTGTGTTAAGTCACTTAAATTAAGTCAGAAGCTCAGTTTGGTTTATATTTTAGAATTTGTGGACTAAAAGAAATTTTTTTAGAATTCCCACATGCAGCTGTGTGCAACCGTACTTTCCTAGAATATGTAGGAATCCCCTAGCTCTAAAATTCCTGTACACAGCCACATCAAAGAAATTCCACTGAAACTATGCAGTCTGACAGCTGTGTACCAATCTTTCAGACATGAAATAATCACAAAAAACCTTGGTAAAGGAGTTTCAACAGGCATGGAAAATTCATGGATATGAAATATGCTTCTCAATCCATCAAAATCTTTTTCAAAAAACTGAGATATGTTGAAAATTTCAGGAAACAAATGTAAAAAAATCTCAAAAAATCATTTAAAAAATTTTAGAAAAATAAAAAAAATGGCTGAAAAACCCTATCATAGAATTATCAGAACAGGAAGATTGAACCTTGCTCAAGTTTCATAGTATAGAAATTTGCCAAAAAAAATTCAATGAATTAATATCATTTTAAACATCATTTAAATACAAAGAAATCCAAAAACAGGATTTATAAATTCACTAAAGGCCAATTTACCCCCTTCAATACCATGAAAAAATACAATAAAAAACATATTTCTTGAAATTTTGAATGGCCATCCATCCTACACAGTCAATAGAATCCTTTTGGCCCTGCATCACTGTGCTACTTGATCCAGTACACAGTTTCTTCCTTTCTATTTGACCGGATAAAAATCAAGGGTACTCCTAAAAAATTAAAACAGCCTAAATAAAGGCAGATTTAGACAATATTTTCCTTAGAGAATCATCCTTGTATACCTATAGAACCCGTGCCATTAAGGAATCAAATACTCATAAAGATATTTTAGCTATTTTTCAGCTTATAGATACCAGGAAACTTGCAGTCCTCTATCTAATAGAAGTGATGAAGTTCAAGAATAATTATATTCTTAAAAATAAATAGTAAACAATCTCCAAAAAGATAAATATGATTGGTAATGGTGCAAGGCTCAAATGGTTTGGTAAAAATGGTCTTCCATAAAATTGAATGAAGAAGGGGCCATAGTTTATTCCAACTGGGCTTCTTTAATACCTCTTCTTCAGGAGATCAACTTTGACTCTTGTAACCTGGAATAATGGTTGCCTTATGAATTAACAATCTGGAATTTCTCTTTTCTGAATTAGTGGTATGGCCAGGCTATGGTAGCACACAGGTCATACCAGCAATTAAATAAATGTATAATTTAAGCCATCACTTGCTGGTTATTTGCAATTTTTCAAACTTGAATGGTTATAAATCCAAAATGGGTTTCTTGTTGATTTATTCTTCAATTCAAACAATAATGGTGGCCATGAATTAATACTAATTTGCCTCAGAATGAGCAAATGAATCACCTTCTTATCTATTTTTAACAACTTGATCACAATTGGCATAGTTTCTGGATGATATATGATTAATTTGAATTGGAAAGAGCCAAAAAGGGTGCTTTATAAATACCTTTTTGGGTTCAAGAGGGACTTCTCAGGGAACCTAGAGAGGTTTGGGAGGATAAAAAGCCAGTCATAGATGGATTTGCACGTCGCCTTGCTTGTATAGCTCATCTGATCCTCAATCCATAGGATCAATGCATGATTTTGGGTCAGGATCAGTTATTATGTTTATTTTTTAATTCTAATGATCCTGCATGTAATTCAATCTTTTAATATTTATGATTAACTAAATTTACAATAGGGCGTATCAGAGTTAGAAAACCCTCCATTAGAAAGCCACCATTTTTTTTACCAAACCCGCCATTTTTAATGGCAGGTTTCTGAAATACACGTACCCCCCAACTAGTGTATTTCAAAATGGCCGGTTTCATGAAAATGGACAATTTAAACATTGAACCCGCCATTAAACCCACCATTTATGCATCGTCATCCATCCACCATCCATCACATCCAAAACACCCCTCCACATCAGCAAATCTATACCAATACAATTTACATCACATCACACATCTAATCTCCATTGCTTCACATCTTTATTGCTTCACATCTCTATTGCTTCACATCTCCATCTCCACACAAATCCCATCATAATCTCATCAACCCACATTAAATTACCATCTTTCTCAACATTTCCCATCAAACTTCCCAGGAGCAAGTTGAAAATGCAAAAAAGCTGACTGAAATTTTGTTAGCATTTGACTGCCATTCAGACTCCAATTCAGACTCCAATTTGGAATCAGCTTGGTTCGCTATGAATTCTTTATTGCAAAAGCTATACATGGTTCCAAAAAAACAAACTCTCCATAACCCTATGTATGAAAGGCAAAACATTCATCTCCTCCCCAACTGAATCTTCCAGAAACTTTTCCAAACTCTATTGCCTTCATGCATAAAACTTTTGGAGATGATTGAAAAACACCACATCTTCCAGAACAATTCTTGGAATCCCCAAAGCAATCCAGATATCCAAATGGCTATTGCTCTTTGTAGATTGAGATTAAATGGAAATGGGGCAGAAATTCATTGATTAGAAAATCTATTCACAGTTGGTTATGGAACCATTGACTCATACACCAAAAGAATAATGATTGCTATCCTATCTTTCCATTGCTCAGTCCTTTGTTGGTCAACCAAAGAAGAATGCCAGGAGATATCTCAAGTACTGGAGACTGAAGGCTTTCCTGGTTTCATTGAGTTTGTTGATGGAACCACCATCCCCTTGAGTGAAAAAACCAGGCTAGATGGCAACCACTATTTCAATTTAAAAAAAATGCAATTGATTAATTTCCTTTCCAAAGCCTTTGATAATACACTGACAAAATATGTTATATTGGTTTGTATAGATACTCTGTTGCACTACAACTTGTTTGTGATAACAACAAGAAGTTCATATTTCTCCATGCTGGCCTTCTGGGTTCTTGTCATGATTCATATGTTTTCAATTGGATGTGGATTGCCCAAAAACCAGAGAACTAAATTGACCAAGATCAATACCTTCTGGCCAATTCGGCTTATGCTAGTGGGAAATATGTGGTTCCAGCATACCAGAATGTTTTTTCCAAAAATCAAGGAAAAACAGATTTCAACTATCATCTTGCCCAATCACATGTTTGGATTGAGCATGCCATAGGAGTCCTGAAAGGAAGATAGGCTAGCTTAAGGAAAATGTAAAACCAGCTTCAAAACTCCAAAGGCATGAAGTTCCTCATCAACCAGATTATCACTTGTGTAATCCTTCACAATCTTTTGGCTGAAATCAAAGATGAATGGGACAAAATATTTGAAGATGATATTCCTGATCAGCCTCAAGTCATCCCTGTCTCATCTCTTCCCTCATCTTCTTCTATGAGAGAATGGATTCCTCCTCTCACCCTTGCTCACTTTGATTATTAATTTTTGATTTCAAATTAGGTAAAAAATCCCTACACCAAATTTTTTTGGTTTTGTTTGTTGACCCAAGATTCCTAGGCTGAGTTGTTTTTTTTTCACATTTGGTGGGGTGGACTTTGGCAAAACAGATTCAAAACTTCCAAACCCCCTACCTCACCCCACCAAACCACCGGTCAAACAAACCACCTCACCCCAACCAAACACAGACCTCCTCCTCATCCTCCCCATCATCCAATGCTCATCCTTTGATTCATCCACCTCCATCCCTCTTCAGGCCCCCCACCCCCTTTGTTTATTGCCCAGGTAAGCTTCCCCCTCCCTCATCCTCATTCTCCTTGTTTCCTCCCCTCACCCCCTCTCACTCCCTCCCACTTGTTGGGATGATATATCATCAATCTCTTTCTTTGTTTTATTTTTTTATTTCCTTTTCTTAATTCTCCTCATCACATCATGTCACACCTACATGATATCTTTATAACCAGTATCTAATGTTCCAGTTCTTTCTCACTCTGTCATCAAGACACCTGCCAAATCTCTCAAATTTCACACATGTTTCATTTCACAGAAGACTAAAACATTCACTCAATGCCCATCACCTGAGGACAGAATTTGGCCAGACAGAAAGATTTCTCTACTCAGCTTTCTGTCCGCTTCCATATCTCTGAGTATCCTCAGGTAAGTGTTGTGTTCATTATCATTCTTATTTCTTTGTTCTGATTAATGATAATCCTTATCTTTCTTTCCACTGCCATATCTCTGAGTATCCTCAGCCTCATTGAGTCAACAGGTTATGAGCCCAGATAAATTTCTATTCCAATAAGTTTCAGCAAGATCCGTCACTGCCTATCACAAGTGTTGATAAAAAATCATGGAAGAATCATCATCCTCTCACCCAGTTCTCAAACCTCCAGTTATCATTCCCCTCAACTCTCCTGGGGCAGATTTGAATTATCTCAATTGTTCAATGATTCTGCGTATAAATTACCAAGCTTCTGGCATTGGATATCTATTAAACGGTGATTCTGAAAAAATAAACAGAAAATCATGGTCCAAGGACAAACTTGCTGTGTGTTCAGTTATCTCAAGATCAGTAAACCCTTCAAATTTTCGATTCATTCAAAAACACAAAGAAAGTGCCCTCGGAATGTGGACAGCTCTCAAAAAATCTCACCAGGAAAATTCATCTGGAGGATTTATGTAGTGGCTTCAAAAATTCTTACTCACCAAACTGAAAAACAAGGATATGACGACTCATATTAATGAGATAATATCTTATGGAGAAAAAGTCTCCTCACTCATTACTCACAAAAATCCTTTCACTGCTGAAAACTTGCAATCAATGGCTATTCTTCTCTATCTTCCAGACGACTGGCTCAACTGCGTTTTGGGAATGATGAACAAAGAATCTATTCACTCATCAAAGATCATCACTGCCCTTAGGCAGGAACATCTGAGAAGACACACACGGAGAAAAGAGATCATAGTAAACTCAACAAACACCCAACTCAAGTTACAACAGTCAGCCTCAAAAACCAATCATCCTTCATCTCAAGGTTACAGCAGGGGTCCACCTAGAGTCTACTACTGCACCAACTGCAAAACAGAGGGCCACTCATTCTAATTCTGCCCTGAAGTTTTGGAAGCGTTGGAAAATTCAAAGAAAAATAATTTTCAGCAAAAAGGAAAACAATCAAAGTTGGCCAAAGCTAACCTTAGAAAAGTCAATACTGTTGCTTGTTCAACATCCAACAATGAAGATGACTTCTCTGATTCAGACATCATAATTCACCCAGGATTGACATTGTGTAATCTAACTCACTCAAACATGAATCTCAGTAGAGATCTCAATCTCAATTCCCGCTGCTCTGTCTTGATGACTCCTTATGAACATCAACTGACCAATATGAAACCTAATCTCCCCCCAATAAGACTTGGAAATGGATCAAAAATAAATTCTGTTGAAGAAATAAAATTGAATTTTTTATTCTGCCAAACCAAGTCCCCCCTGGTCCTGAGTCTTCATGAACCCCTTCTGTCAGTATCTAGCCTATGCAATCAATTACTTAGGGTTCTTTTTAGAAGGGAAAGCTGCATTATTCTTAATGAAAATGCAAAACAACTGGACAGAGAGGTCTTACAGCAAGGATATCAAAATGGAAACCTATACTAAATCCCACAAGGAGTGGTAAGTAACTTTCAAGTATCATCCAACTCCAGTGTCTTGCAAGCCACTGAAAACAGCCTTTTTGGCCATCACTGCAGACTATCTCATCTCAATCTGAAGTCTTTGAAGGAAATTCTCAAAACTCAAAACATATCTATTGAACCTTTCAACAAATTGGAAGTTCAAAAATGCAAAACCTGTATAAAAGCAAAAATTTCACAACTTCCCTTCCATACGCGACTAAGTTATAGATCAACTTTCCCAGGTGAAATAATTCACTCCAATGTTTTGCAGTTTTGAGAATCAATCAAGGGAGGGCTAAAAATACTTCATTACCTTCATTGACAACGGCTCAAAGGCTTTATTTGCCTATCCTATGTGACTTAAATCAGACTTCCTTTCATGCACCAAACTCTTTATCTCCTTTTTTGAAAATCAATATCAACATCATGTTTCTTCTTTGTGCACCAAAAATGGGGGCGAATACATCAGCAACAAGATGAAGGTCTTCCTCTCCTCAAAAGGCATCCTACACAAACCAGGTCCTTCTCACTCTCCATAGCTCAAGGGTGTTGCGGAACAGTCCAACATAACAATCAATAATCTAATTTGGTCAGCCTTAATATCTTCAACCATACCCAAGTCATTCTGGGTTGATGCACTTTGCCATTCTCTTTTCTCTTTCAACTCTTTTACGTGTAAAACCCCACAGGGGTTTAGATCTCCCAATTCCATTCTCCAACAAGAAGACACTCCCCTCTCCTATCTCCATCCCTTTGGTTGCCTTGCCTGGTACAAGGTTAATGAAGAAAATTGCACCAAGCTTGACAACAAAGAAAATCCAGCCATCCTCCTATCTTATCTCAGTCATGGAAACAGGTATCAATTGCTGGAACTTGCAAGAAAATTGGTAATCAAATCCCATGAATGCCTCTTCAACAACGCATCTTTCCCTAATGTCATGAATGATGACTGCATGTCAAAGGATTCTTCTACTCCCACTGATTTATCTGCTCCTCTTGTATCAATCCCAGAACCACCATTGTCTCAACGCAAAGCCCCACCACAATGGGTGGAGTAACCCCGTCCTTTGGAGCCCTCCCCATCCCCATTGAATTTGCCAGATTTTTCAGTCAATTGTTTGGAGCTTGTTCGTCAATCATCTCCTCACGTGGCCCTCAGATTCCTCAAACCTTTTGTTCCCCATATGGTCTGTCCGCGCTTGACAAGTCTCATCTCTTCCAGCTCTTACTCTCTCCCGTCTCCACCACACATCACGCCGCCTTCCTCCCCCTCCAGTCCCCTTACATCCTCAGAACCCACCCCTGTTTCGCAGCCTTTTCCCCATCCTCCATCTTATTCTTGTCCGGTCCACCGTTCTGCCAGAGTACAACGTTCCCTGCAGAAATTTGGAAACTTTTCTTGTTCCGCGTTGGTGAAGGATGATCTCACCGCACCCACTACCTGGAAGAATCTTCTCCAATTGCTTCAAAAGAAACTTTGGATCTTGTCTGCTCAGGAGGAGATTGCCTCCCTCAAGGGCATGGGGACATGGACCCTAGTTCCTCCTCCCAAAAACCGCAAGATTGTGCGCTGCAAATGGGTATTTTGGGTAAAGCGTTGAGAGGATGGTTCCATTGTGAAACTGAAAGCCTTTTTGGTGGCCATGGGTTTCTCCAAGGTCCACGGCCTAGACTTCTCTGAGTTTTTTGCCCCCACGCTTTTGCTTGAGACCCTCCATCTTCTGCTTTCTCTTCTTGGTCACAAGAACTGGGTTGGTTTTTAAATCAATTTCAAAACCGCCTTTCTGAAAAGGAAACTTGACAAGCCAGTTTACTTTTCTCAGCCACTGGGCTTTGAGGATCCAACTCATTTGGACTGGGTCTACAAGGTCACTTGGGCAATATACGGCCTCAAACAATCCCCGCGGCAGTGGAATCTGGAGCTGGACGCCACTCTTGTCTCCCAGGTTCTGCAGCAATCTTCCTATGATCTTTTGCTGTATTTCAGGCTCAAGGGTGGTTGCCTTGTAGGTGCCATCACCGCTCACGTAGATGATCTTGCGGTGATAGGTAAACCTGACTTTGAAGCGTCTTTTGTGCAAAGAATCAAAACCAAGTTCCAAGTTGGAGCTGATGAGGACCTCCATCTCCATTCAACGGGAAAAACTGTCCAGGAAGGTCTTGCTAGGCCAGGCGCATTACATCAATTCTATCTGCGCGTCCTTCCCTCCTCCTGGTGAAGCAAAGACTGTTAAGGCTCTAAATGAAGGCAAAGTCAAACTTCTTGCTTGACAATCAGCCAACTGCAAAGAGGCACCTCCCCAGTACAATCAACTCATTGGTTTACTTCTCTGGTTTTCTCAATGCACTAGGACCAACATTGCATTTGCTGTTAATCAACTTTCCCAATTTCTTCAAGGTCTGTTGCTGGCCCACTGGGATGCTGCTGTCCAAATTCTGAACTATCTTTGGACTACTTGTACCCTGCGTTTGGTGCTTGGTGGTCCAAAGTTTAATCTGGAAGGGTAGACTGACTTGGATTGGGCCAAAAACATCAAGGATTGGAGATCCACCTCCGGTTACACCTTCCAAGTTGGAATCAGCACAATATCCTGGAAGTCAAAAAAGCAACCAACTGTCTCCCTGTCAAGCACTGAGGCTGAGTATAAGGATTTCTCAGATGCATCCAAGGAAGGTCTATGGCTTTGTAACATTTTAGGCAAACTCAAACTCCAGGACTCCTCCCTTTTTTGTCTCTACATCAACAACAGCGGTGCTGAAGCTCTTGCCAAGAACCCCCAACATCACTCTAGAACTAAGCACATCAACACCCAGCATCATTTTATTTGTGAGTGCGTCAAGCATCAAGTCTTCAGCGTCAGCCACGTCTCTACCTCCAACATGATTGCCAACATACTTACAAAGGTTCTTCAGCGTGTTCTTCTGCAATCCCATCGCTGCCTGCTTGGTCTCTCATGATGTGATCAGAAAGGGGGGGGTGTTGCAATGGTATATCATCAATATCTTTCTTTTTTTTATTTGTGTCTTTCCTTTTCTTTATTCTCCTCATCACATCATGTCAAACCTACATTACATCTCTATGGCCAGTATCTCATGTTCCAGTTCTTCCTCACTCTGTCATCAAGACATGCGCAAACTCTATGAAATTTCACACACATTATATTTCACAGTAGAAGGTAACATTCACTCAATGCCCATCACCTGAGGATAGATTTTGGCCCAACAGAAGTATTTCTCTCCTCATATTTCTGTCCGCTGCCATATCTCTGAGTATCCTCAGGTAATTATTGTGTTTATTATCATTCTTCTTTATTTGTTATGATTAATGATAATCCTTATCTTTCTGTCCGCTGAAATATCTCTGATTATCCTCAGTATCCTCAGTATCCTCAGCCTGATTGAGTCAACACCACTCACTCACCAGCACCCCCCCTCTCCCCCCTCCCTCCTCTTGCTTTCTTGGCTTGCCACCCCCCCCCCCCCGTTCTCACCTTGGCTTCTCTGTGCTTGTCTCGCCGCCCCCCCCCCCCCCTTGCTCCTCCTCACTGGCCCCACTTTTCCCCCCCTTGTCTCCCTAGGCTTGCCGGCCCTGCCCCATGTCTTGCTCTCATCTGCCGCCTGACCCAAGGACCACCCCAAAGCCAGGCCTAATTTTCTTGCACCCCGGTAAATTTATTTTTTGTTTATTTTGTTTTTTTTTTTCTTTGGTGATGACATTAATTTTTTTTTTTTTGGTAATAAGCCCAGCCCAATGAGCTCATGCCCACGCCCAGTGATTTTTTTTTTTTTGTGATCATGTGACTGACATGGTTTTTCTTTTTTTTAACCCTTCTTTTACCCCTTTTCCTTCAATGCCATCCCTTCTCCCACCACACTCACAATTTTATACTCCAAATTGAATCCCTTCTTGATCCTCACCCCAAGCCAAGAATTTTCCTGGGAGGGAAGAAGATGGAAGGAGATGAGGTGAAAAACAGAAAGAGAGGTGGAAAGCAGAGGGCTTTAAAGCAAAAGAGGGATCAAATGAGGGCATCAGAAATCTCTTTGGAACTTTCAGAGGGTGGCATTCATGAAAATTTTTTATGTTCAGGACAGAAAGTAAAATCTTTGAATTTGTGTCCTTCCATCACTGCGGAAAAGAAAGAGAACTATTGAAAACCCTCACCCACTGAGTTGGAACATGCCAAGCAGAAAATCAAGAAATTCCATTTCTTCAGCCATGGCAAAGTAATGGTTCTCAATAAATCTGATCACAAAGGTCTTGTTGCAATAATTGAATTTTTCCCCTTGGAGAAACTTCCTGAAAAAGACAAGAAGGACATCAACTTTGTGACAAATTTCCTTCACCAGTCAAGAAAATTTGTCAAAAATGTTGGTCCCTCAAGATTATGGGGTGGGAAAATGTGGTAAATTGGAAGGCAAAAATTCACAGACCCCTTTGAGTTACTTGGAAGCTATGTGAAGCAATCATCTATTCAATCTTCCCCTCAAGAGTATGCTTTTCTCAATCTTAAGGCAGACAAAGTCTCTTGAATTTTAGGAAAAATTTTTTGCAATTTGGCCAGACTTCCCTTTGAATAAAACAGTGAAATAATGAAGGAAAACCACATCACCTCCTTCTCATCACTAAAATTTGGCTGTTGGCCTTGTTAGAATTCTAGTCTTAGATTTTGTTGCCTAATACTAGAGTGCTATTAAGCTTTATATTCTCTCCTTATGCTCTAAGTTTTATGTCTAGTGTGATCTTTATAATAAGCTAGTTAGTCTTATTTCTAGTATCATCTTTATCTTAAACTACAGCAGCTCTCACCCCAAGTATGATTGTCTAGTGAAGTCTTTATGTTGGTCTGGCAGTATCAACTCCAGTGCATACTTTATCTTTCATCTATTGTTTGCCAATTCCTTATAATTATTTATTCTGGGACATCTTGTGTGTTACTGAAAATCTTCATTGATTATATTATTTCTTAACCACTAGTAAGGCTTATTTTAATTACTCTATTTAAGTCTGTGTCTGATCTAGTGAAATCAAACCATCTGTTCTTCCTTACACTGAACCGGAGTTCCCCCATGACTCCCAAGATCAGCTCCTCTTGGCGTCACAAGATCTTTCCTCACCTCCTCTTAAGTTTTTCAACCGGAGCTTTGAGCTCAAAATCTCACAGGCCTACTCCCTTTGACTGCTCTCCGCATGTCACTTTCACATCCAACTCTTTTTACAACTCACCTCACATTGACAAAGGTGACATCTCTGAGTATTTCTTTTTACTTGCAGTTCCAAACAAGAAATCAAATGGACAAATTATCGCAACTACAGATGAATATGAAGTATCAGACAGCCAATTTGTTCTTCCTGACATTGGATTTGGAATTTATTTCAAGCAAAAAGGTAAAGTGAAAATGGTCTGGGCAGCCAATAAGTGCAAGAACTTTAATTTTCCTGCTGTGGAGACTGCCACTCATAAAAGAATGGCAATTTCAATGCAAATCAAAAAAACGACTCAAAGCACTTGCAGGGACTTGGGGAGTGGGAAAATATATCCAGGAAAAAAATGTAAATAAAAAGAAAAAATATTTTTTTATTGGTGGGGTTCAAAATAGTTTTAAGCATTGTTGTAATCAAATATGATTTTTTTTCTTTTTAAGTTTTTAATCAAAGAAAATATATTTGAAAGCCCAGAATTTGAGTAATCTGCTTTAATTCATCTACTGTTCTACTTGTACGAATGTATGCCACAGCCATTGACCACTTATTCTTTTTTTCTGTTTCCATTTGCTCCCTCTCCATTTCCAGTTATGCTTTCTGTTGATCCTTCTCCTTTTACTCTTTTTAGAATTCTAGCTCAGCCTTTTTCAATTTCCACTTGGCATCCAATTTTTTTTGATGAGCCAAACTCTTGAATTTCTGCTTTTGGAAATCAATAGCCAGTTGACAATCCCACTTCTCCTTTTCAAACTAAAGTTTTTCAGATTCAATTTTCAATTTCACTGTTTTTCAGAGGGGGATAGGAATGAGCTTGATTTTGAAAGCAAGGAGAATCCAACGTGCTTACTTCCATCTTTCTTCTCCATGATATCCTCAAAGCTCAAAACATTTGAAGTGTTTCTCCTATTTTTAATGCTATTGGGGTTGATGTTGACGGAATTGGAGGCCTTTTGCTTTCCCTTAGCAGAGGAGGTTTTTGTGGTAACATCATTGCTCTCATTTGAAGGGGATGTGGGAGGCCCCATTGGCTTGAGCTTTTGGCCATTCATGAATGAATGAGCCTGTTTCTTTCATCTCTAAATCAGTTAGGATCAACCAGACAGAAGAGAAAAGAACTTGTTTCCATACTTGGGAAGATTTGAACAGCAATGTTGATATGGGAATGACATCCTCCTCATTGGCCAAGTTCTTTTGTTCTTCCATCCCAGGAAGAGAGCAATCTAAAGAAGTAATTGAGGGGTCCAAGGTTGGGTTTTACTCATCAATCAATGCAGAATCAGATGTGATTGGAGCTTATTGTGTTTGAATATTCTCCTTGGAATCGGATGGGGGCCACTCAAAGGCAAAGGTTTTCTCAAGGTTCCCTTTGCTAGGCTGAGCATCCCCAGCCAAGTCCTTGGAATTGACTGAATCAGATTGTTGGGCCTCAAAAGAAGCTAGAGGGGTGATGTTTGCGTTCTTTCCAAAGATTTCATCCATTTTAATATAAAAAGGAAAAATGGATTCAAACTTATTGAACACCAAGTTGATTCCCTTGGCTTTGTTGGAGTCAGTGATACCAAAGCTGGTGGAGATTGACATGGAGTGGGCCTTTTTGTACTTGGCTTGATAATTCTTGAATTGCTCCCTCATCTTTTTGGATGAAATTTCCAGCATAACTTATGGTTTATTCTTGAGTTCATTGGCCATCAGGAGATAACCATTCACCTTAGAGGATGGAGGTTGGCCAACACATGGTTCATTGTCAGATCCAAAGAAAGAATTGTAGTTAGACAGAATTTTGAGCCAGTTTATCAGGATGATCTTATCAGCTCTCTTGAACTGACTTGAGCCTTTGGAAGCTGATGGGGGAGGATTTTTGGATGTTGAGTTACTGGGGGATGTTTGCTTTGGTCCATTGCATTGTTTAGTGGAATTTCTGGGGGGGGATTCCTGAGGGGCCATTATGAGAGTGATGAAGCAAAGAGGATAGCAAGAGATGAGAGTGATGAAGTACCAAGAGGGATAAAGAAATGAGATTTAGGATTTGATGAAATCAATAAAGCAATGAGGGTGAGGTAGTGATGAGGATAGTGATTCAATGGTTGATAGTTTTAGCTGGATATAATGAAAGTGATAAATTGAATGAGATTTGATGAAGCAAAGAGGATAGCAAGAGATGAGAGTGATGAATTGACAAGAGGGATAAAGCAATGAGAGTTAGGATGTGATGAAGGCCATAAAGCAATGAGGGTGAGGGATTGATGAGGATAGTTGTGCAATGAGAGTTAGCTTTAGCTGGATGTAATGAAAGAAATGAAGTGAATGAGTTTTAGCTGGATTTGATGAAAGAAATGAAATGATGAAAGTGATTAATTGATGATAGTGATGCAGAGATGAAGAGTGATGAAGCAAATTTTGTTCCAATGAGGTTGGAGGTAGAATTTTTCCAAGGTTGGAGGTGGAAAACCAGGGGTGTATGAAGTGGACAGGTGGTGGAAGCCTTTATATATTTTACTTGAAAAACCACACTTATTTCCAGGTAAATCTGACACGTCTCATGCGAAATAAGTGTGTTTTTTTTATTTTTAGTGGCGTGTTTGAAATGGCAGATTTGGTTTGAAACCCGCCATTCAAAATGGCGGTTTTTCTTAAATCTGATACAACCTAATAAGAAGATGCTCAATGATTTTGTAACACCTTCCAATCACTTGATGAAGATTCCTTATTTTATTAACAGATATATTGATGTGTTATGTTGTTTTCAAAGATCTATATCTGTTGATTTTTTGGGACCTTTTATTATTTGACTTGAAATTTAAAATGGTTTTTAGTTTAATTTTCTCCATTTCTATTTGAAATATAAAATTCTTGTATCATCCTTCATGCATATTTCAAATTTTTGCATATGGATGGGCAATCTGTATAGTTTTGAGCTTATATGAGGGTTACCTGTTGAAATTTGAGTTTTGGAGGATCTTTAATGCCCATAAATTATCTGCTGCATGCAGGCTTTGCATGTGGTAGTGGCTGATTTATGCATGCAGGACTGATCAGAGAGGCATAGGCTGGGTGTGGGAATTTCAAAAAAGCCTATTATTTCCTGTAACCCCTCAACTGTAAACAACTCGTCACTCTTGCCTGATTTTCTAGTGTGAAACCTATAAGTGACAAAGCATGGGAAATATCAAATTGGAAAAAAAACAAAATTTTTGTGCCATAATTTTTGGACCTTTATTAATGTTTTATTTCAAGCTGTCAAGGAGTAAGAATCTAAAGGTGGGGTCAGTGAGTGAACCTACTAAATTTGGGTGGAGATTCCAATTTTTTAATAATATTGACTGATTTCTTGCTCATTTTTTTCATTTATAAATCAATTTATTTTGTTTGTTTATTTTTTATTTGATTATTGTTGGTAATTTTCAACAGGTTTCTCTGTTAATAGTACCAAGCTGAAATTCCCCCACCCCAAGATATGGCTATATTTGAAGAAATTTTTGTCTAGAATCACAGAAATCTGCATTTCACTTGCTAGAAAGTGCAATCAAGGAGCTCATTCCCCATTTATAACCAAGATCTGTTCATCCTCTGGCCAAGCTCAGGTCAAGATTTATCCAAGCTCCAATGTGCAGTCACTGTGAACCAAAAATATGTTGGAGCATGTACATATCTTCAACTGGAAATTGGAGAAAGCTTCAACCAGAGAATATTTGAATGCAGTTGCTAGCAAGTGCCATCACTCTTTTCATGGTGTAGTGTCTCTTAATAGCCCTATAGTTTCTCAAGTGTATAGGTCCATCTGGTATGTTTTTTTTCTTGTAACAATTCATCTTTTAAAGGTAATTATCCTTTATATCTGACTAATTAAAGCCTGAAATTTCATCCTTTTATCCTTTATTTATTATCCCTAAGGAATTTTATAAATTTCCCTCTATCATTTTTAGGGTCAGGTTCAAAAGGTGTTTGAAGGGTAGGGATTTTATCTCCACTCCTGGGATGGAATTTTTCAATTATTCTCACTTGGAAGACTGGGTTTTTTGTAAAGATTTCCTCACTCAAGATAAACTCTACATCATTTTTAAACTGAAACTTCTTGATGGTGAATATTCCTAAAAATTCAGGTCTTATTCTTCTGTTACCAGCTAGGTTGTTGAAGTTGGAGGTGGAGACTAAGACCTTGTCTTCAATTTGGAGTTTTGGATAGTTTGGGTGTACACTGGCCAATCCGTTTTTGATTTTGTCTTGGGGAAACTTGGTGCTCCATCCTCTCTCTAGTACATAAGTAGCTTCCTTTTTAGTAGAATTCTTGCTGCTGTTATAAGCCATTTCTGGTTCAGGTAGGAGGCTCACACAGTAATGCCAATATCTGTCTGAATTTTCTTTTTATGGCCCAAAACAGAAAAATATCCTGAGAATATCCTCTAATTTTTGGATCATTTTTTCAGCCATTCAATCAGTTTGAGGATTTTATTCCTAGGATAAATCCAGGGTTGTTCCTAACATGTCATGGAGATTTATCCAAACCTCAGAGCTGAGATTTCATTCTCTATCACTTACTACTATTTTAGGGTACTCCCACATCAACAATGAGTCTGTTCCAGAAGCGGAATGCTACTTCCATGGCTATGCAACCCTTATGAGTAGGTAGGAATTAAGCCTTTTTGGAGAGTCTGTCTTTTATAAATAAGACAGAGTTATAGGAGAAGGCTCCTCCAGGAGGTAATACTGTTACAAAACCCATATTGATGACTTCCCACCTATCTCTAGGTTCAGAAATCTTTTGCAGGAGGCCAAAACTCTTTCCAGAAGTCCTTTTGTAATTTTGAAATTTTTCAAAACTGGAGACATATTTAGTTGTTAGGTATCTTCACTTTGTCCACAATGCTGTTTTCTTAACCTTTTCCAGAGTTCTTCCTGGTTAAAATTTTGCAAAAGAATATTCAATATGACATTCAGGTAGTATGTGCTTGATATTTTCTTCTTGAGTTAAGAATATGAAACTGGATTTTTGATGTCTGTACTATACTATGTGAAATATTTGAAGTGATCAAAAACCTAGACCCAGAGGAAAACTTAGTTCTACAGGCAGTATTATGGCCTCTAAAAAGACTAAGTAGAGCTATGCGCACATACAGCTAAATAGCTATCCAATAGAATCTTTAAAATCATTCTGGTTGATGTAGGAAACCTCCATCAATACTGAGGATGAGTTGAAGAACTTGTAACTAACTAAGTTTGTCCTATACAGTTGATTTTTGTCTTTGGTTGAGTTGAAACATCCATACTTGCAAGTGATGGATTGAGATCCTATGACAAGTTTGACTAGGAAGGTGAATGAATGAGATTGTATGTTGAGATTCCAAGCGGGCTCTGTTGTACTTTGGGTGTTTGGACTGGATAGGTGACAGTTAAGCAACAGGACCACAGGGAGTGAAGGTGAAAGAAATAATCAGACAGAGAAACTACAGTAGCTATGAGATAACACAGTGAAACTATGTAGTATGCACATTGAGCAGCTACCAATCAGAGTAAGAGAAATTGAAACAAAAGACAAATAGATAACAAATAAGAAACCAATTAAAATAATTGATAAATTAATCAAAATTCAGGCTAAACTCATCATCAGTAGTTAGATTTCAGAGCCAAAATATTAGCCAGTTTAGAAACAGCCATGGCACTTGCTGCCTGGGTTAATAGATTGGAAAGCTTGTCTTGAGACAAGATTATTTTGATTTGAATCAGCTTGCTTTTCCAGTAATTTTGTAAGCTCTTCATTTCTATATCAATATACTTTTCATGTGACTTAGTTCCAATTTTATTTTATTTTATCATTCAATCCTTTTTTATCAATCAGATGCAAAGGAGGCTCAAAAGTAGTTTTCCATACTTCTGAGATAAAATGATTCAACAATCTGGCTTCAAAATGACTGGCTGAGAGTGCATTGCACTCTGATTTGGTGGAAGAAAGAGAAATACATCTCTGATGCCGGCTTTTCCAGTAGAGTGGACTTCCCTTAAATAAGGTAATGAAACTGGTTTGAGAGAGATGGGTATTGGGGTCATCTCCACATTTTGCATTGGTTTGAATGACAAGGTGGTTTTAGTTGCTCTTGGATATGAAGATTAGCTTGTGATCTATTGTTTTAAGCAAATAGTGCCAAACTCAAATAACCTCCCTCCAATGGAGTATTCCCTAATTTTCCGAAAACCTTGCCAAGCTTGAAACAACATAGCTGATTTCAGGAAAAGCTAGAGTTTCTAGGAAGTTTAGGCATCCTATAGGTGATCAATAGTTGACATTTAGTTGCTTGAATTGGTCTATCTAGAGTTCTGTTGCTGGTACCAGATGCAAGCAAGTGAGACACGGGTTTGAGAGCAGTTTGACATTCAGCAGATTCAACTCCTCAAGGCCCTTGAGAATGTGATTTGGCAGGGATAGAATGATTGAGTTCTCATCTTTCTGAACCTTAATCCCAAGAATATTTTCCACCTCATGAGCTGATGATTCTTTGAATTTATCCAAAAAGAGAGTCTTGAATTTGTTCACCTCTCCCACCACTACTTAATTTTCAACATGAAAGAATAAGTATGTGAACCCATCTTCATGATGATATAGACACGGGTGACAATCACTCTCCTCAAAACAAAACTCTTTATCCACTCACTAAGGGTTTTGTACCAATTGAGGGGAGCTTGCTTGAGACCATTGTGGTAGTCCAAACCTCTCCTATAGCCATCACACTCACTTTTCTAGTGTAAAAACAGCTCAAAACCTCAAAATTACCTCAGAAATGGATTCTACATCAGAAATAATCCATAGTCACTCAGCCAAAGTACCCCCTATCTCTCATGGATTAGAAGATACAGCCCAAAAAACCTCCAACTGTGGCAAACTCATACCCAACGAGGTGTCACAGCTCTGTGGAAGGCATGAAGACATAACTTGGAGACCCTCAGCTAACCCTCAATGCCAGGAACATAAAACCCTATCTCCTCAGCCAGAATACAGCAATATAGATACAGGAGGCTGTGCAGCTAGTTCAGCTCCTGTCACCTCACCAAACAAACAAGCAAATAAACATACAGGAGGATGTGAAGAATTATAAAGGAACATTACAGGCAGTGGGAAGTGACACAAATCTCAACCAGAACCAAATAAACTACCAGCACCAACCCACCCCAGCACCACACAGCAATTTATACAGCCAGTAGCATGTGATGCCAAACAAACTACCAGTACCAACAACCCCCAGAACCACACAGCAATTTATGTATTCAGAAGCATGTGATACCAAAAAACCACCAGTAACAAAAACCCCCAGTACTGCCCAGTAATATATGCAGGTAGGCAAGACCATGCAGCACCAAAAAAATCACCAGTAATGCACAGAAATAAATGAAGGTAGAAGCAAGTAGCACCAAACAAACCACCAATGAATGCACAGCAATACATGCAGGAAGAACATTCAGTACCAAATAAGCAACTAGCGCCAGACCAAACTTATCAGCACCTCACAGCAATTTATGCAAGGCTGTGCAGGCATGGGAACCTGGTAAAATCATTTGCCAAACAGAAGAATTTCCTCAGTTTCATGCAGTTTCTTTTGTCTAACCAGCAGAATTGCCTCAGTTTCATGCAGTTTCTTTTTCCAACCAGCTAAAATGTCTCATGTACCTGTATCCCACTGTAACAGGGGAAGCCCCAGGGCACCCTCAGGGGAAGCCTTGAGAATCCCCTGAGGACCAGATTTTCTATTTAAGGAGGGCCTCTCTGCCCTATCCAGGTTGTATCAGCATGCCATCCATGCCCTCAGATGCCATCTGGCCACCCACCTCTCCTCACATATCAGGCCCTCTGGACCATCAACCCATCCATCTGTGGTACCTACCCAGATAAATATTATTAGTGAATCAGTTATAAAGGAAAAAAGAAATCAGAAACCAAGTTATTACACACATTTAACCAATTAAACCACCTACCAGTTTCTTGAATAAGGGTTCTTCTGTGACCTAAATATTCAGCACCAGATTAAACAAAACCCACCCCTTAATCAATAAATAACCCTTAAAAAGAAAGAGAGGACAACAAAAAGAAACTACCAACCTTTCCTCTACCCAGCCCCCCATGGGTAAACCCATCCTTGGGTCCTCTCCTAAACCGTCCCCCTTTGATAAACCCTTGAACCCCTGATATTGGGATATTGGTTAAGATAAAATATATCTGATCATTAACTGACCAATAATCCAATACATCTGGTCTATTCTTCAACAAATTGTACCAATATCACAGTTAATAATTCATCTAGTTCTTATCTGACACCTATTTTAAGTCTCAAAGAAACCAGCCATTAATTTAAATAAATTATTGTGCAGACTTACTATAGTACTAGAAGGGCAGGCAATTCAATACCACTCTTAGTATATACTAATACTCCAAAGGAGTAGAAGTAATACTAAACTCCCCTTCAAGGTATGCCATCAAGCTATTTTGCTACTTTATTTATATAATCCCACAGGAGTCTCTACACTGTAGAGTGACTTGATAAGCTTGATATACTTTGCCTTTCTCTTTGAACCAATGGGGGTTTTAATATAGACAGTTTCCTCCAGCGGTGCATATTGGGAGGCCCCTTTTACATTGAATTGAAGGATGGGAAGTTTCTTATCAACAGAGTAGATGAGTAGAGCTCTGTAAAAAGCTATTTTACCAGTAGGAGCAAAATGCTTGAAGTAACCCACCCCATAGCGTTGATTAAAGCCTTGCACACACACACAAGCTTTGAGTGAGGTGGAACCAGTGTGAATCTGGCAATAAGAACCAGTGTGAAGGTCCTGTTTACAGAGGAAGGCCCAAGTGGTGTCAAGGGGGTTGGTAACCTTGGATTCATCAAATCCAGCAATTGGCACCAGTGTGAAGGTCCTTTTTACAGTGGAAGGCCCAAGTGGTTTTTAGGGGATTGGTAACCTTGGATTCATCAGCATCTTCCCACACTCCCAGTTCTTCAGAAGTATCAAGTTCTTTATTAATAGGTGCTGTTCATTTGGGAATTTTTAGTTCCTCTTGAATGGATTTGGGTAAGTTGGTATGGTGATAGCCATATTGCTCCGGTGGTTTCAGCTAATCTTCATTGAGAAGTTTTGGAAGGAGCCTCTCTTCAACAATTGAGTTTTAGCTTTCAGAGTCTGAGGGTATTAAATTCTCCTTGGAAGGAAGATCCGGCTTGACATTGACAGAAGGTTCTGACTCCAGTTCCCGGTCTACAGATTCTGGTTCCCTTTTGGTTGAAGTGCTCATTTTGACCTCAATATTGTCTTCTAAGTCACTATTGAGGATAATGTTCTTGGCCCCTTGAGATTTCAGGGAGAGAACATGCTTGGAATTTATGATGTTACCAGAAGTCTACAGAACCTTGTAGGAAATCAGTTGAGGGTTGAAAATTAACAGCATACCTTCTTGCCTTTTTCAATTAGCTTTGATGCAACTTTGCTGTCATTCAAAAAGTAGATAAAAGCAGTTTGAACAGGTTTTAAATAGTCCTTTTGCAGAGTTGTACCATGCATCTGTTCCCAGGGGGTTTTCATTACAGCTTCTTGGGGCATTTGGTTCAGCGCAAGACAGCAGCTTTGGATGATCATGCTCCAATGGCTTTTGGGAATGTAGGATGAACTGAATACTGATCTGAAGGACTCCATAATGCTTTGATTTTCTTTTTCCGCTTTGCCGTTTGGCTGAGAGTGATAGGGTTCACTAATTAGGTGGTTTATTCCTTTTTATTTGAAAAAGGAGGCAACAGTCTTGTTAACAAACTCCCCACCTCCATCTGAGACAAATTTGGTGGGAAATCTGTTGTTCTTCTTTGTTTCATTCTTGATGAAAAAGATAATCCTTTCCGCAGCTGCATCTTTTCTTGGTAGAGGGAAGGCAGAGAGACACCCAGATTTGTTATTGACTATGGTAAATGCATATCTCATGCCACCTTTGCTTGGCAGATTAAGCGGACCCATTGGGTCTAGATGCAAACAATCAAAGACTTTCTCAGCTGGTTGTTGATCCTGTTTGAAGGAAGACTTAGTAAGTTTTCCTTCCTTACAGGCTAAGCATTCAAAAGTGGAGCAAGTTTCTTTTTCAACACCATTTCCAAGGTTTTTTTCCATCCTTTCCAGAATTTCATGGCCAAGAGTTTGATGCAGTTCTTGAAGCTTTTAAAGATTCATGAAACACTCTTGTTTTGCCACTGGAGTGGGTAAGTTGATAATTAGGAGATTTTTTTCAATTATCCCACCAAGAATGGTAAATCTCTTTTTCTTTAGCAAGAAAGTAGGTGGGTGGGATTTTCTATTAACCTTAAGCATGCATCCTTGGCTGAGAAAGGCACCCATTGAAATAAGATTAAAGGTTGCATCAGGGACCCATGCAGTGTTTTCTAGATTTGATTTTATTTTTCCTAAGTTCAAGTTAGCGGTATCAAGCCCTTTTAGGGTATTCCATCTCCCTTCTTCCCAGTTTTGATTGGTTTTTTTCTGGTTTGATCTGTTATTAAATAAAAAAAAGGAGCAATCATTGATCATATGAATGGAACAAGCACTATAAAGGATGTATTGCTTGTTGAAAGCCTTGTTCAGCTGACTCAGTCCACAGAAGAAGGAGTAATATTGAAACTCTTGTGAATTCTTCTTAGCTCCTTTATTTGACTTATTTGGTAAACTCTCAGGTTTGAGATCCGGAAATTCTTCCCAGAAGTTGGCAGAAGGGTGATTTTGGATGGAGGGATTATGTTTACTATTTTGACAGCAAGTGTATTCAGGATCCAGCTGATTGTGAGTGAAAAGGGCAGAGTTAGTTTCCAATGCTTCCTTGGATTTTGATTGAGCTTCATTTTTATGTTGAACTAAATGGTTCAACACAAAAGCAACTTTCAGGTCAACACCAGAGTGCATAATCTTTGATTGTATCCCTTTCAGATATTCAGGTAGTTTGGAAGGAATCAAGTAGCTTAAAATATCACTAGGTAGACAAATCCCAACTTTGTCAAGTTTCCCAAGATTTATTTTCACTGAAGTGACAAAGGCATCAATTTGATTTTGATTTAATCATAATTACAGAAAGTTGAAGATCATTTTTTTCTCAATTTTCAGCTTCATTGGAGACAAAGTGTTCCTTGGCAGCAATCTAAATGAGCTTGGTTGAGTCCTTATTGTCAGCCATTACTATGTTGGTGTGGGTGGAAGGATCAAGCTTAGACATGATATAAGCCACAGTCTTTTATGCTTCAGGAATCTCCTTGAGTGTATTAGAACAATTCATGAGAGAAAAAATGCCACAAATTTTAAAAATTCTCTCCATTTTCTCCTTCCAGATCAAATATTTTGTTTTGGTTAGGAGAGGTGTAGATTCCATTAACAATTTAAGTGCCAGCGCCTTGAAGTTGCTTTTGCCTCCAGGTCCAGGAAAAAATTTTTTTGGTCCATTCCAGTAGCAGGATAAGTCCTTTTTGGCTTTGAACCATGTGGAATATTTGAAGTGATTAAAAACCTAGACCAAGAGGCAAACATAGTTCTACAGGTAGGATTATGGCCTCTAAATAGACTAAGTAAAGCTATGCGCACAAAAAGCTAAATAGATGTCCAATAGAATCTGTATGATTGTTCTGGTTGACGTAGGAAACCTCTGTCAATACTGAGCACAAGTTGAAGAACTTGTAACTACCTACATTTTTCCTATACGGTTGGTTGTTGTCTTAGGTTGAGTTGAAACATCTGTACTTGCAAGTGATGGGTTGAGATCTTATGGCTTTGACTGGGAAGGTGAATTAATGAGATTGGATGTCAAGATTCCTAGAGAGGTCTTTTGTACTTCCAATGGTTGGACTGGATAGGTGACAGTTAAGTGACAGGACCACAGGCAGTGAAGATGAAAGAACTAAGCAGACAGAGACACTACAGTAGCAATGAGATGCACAGTGAAAATATGTAATATGCACATAGAGCAGCTATCAATGAGAGTAATAGAAAGTGAACCAAAATACAAATATATAACAAATAAGAAAACAAGTAAAATAATTAAAAAAATAATCAACATACTAGAGCATCCCATAATGTGACCCTTTCTGCTTAATTTTTTTTCAGCAGAGTTTCATGTAATCTATTGATTGGTTCAAAGGGAGGTGAACTGGTTTTCATGATAGAGATAAGCTTCTTCATATCTGAGGTATACGTCTCTTTGATGGACTCAACAAAGGACTAGTAAAGTTGACAGATATTTATGCATACTATTGGAGCTTCCATTTATAGCTGGTGCATCTCTAGAATAGGAAATTATTCATGATCCTCTTCTTCATGGTCAGGTTTTCTAGGTTCATTTGGTAAAGAATTCCAACTAACCCTTTCATCATTTTTTTGCTTAGCCCCAGCTTTGTGGAATATATTAATTTTCTCTATACTTCTGTATGGATATAAGCCACTCAAGCAAATTCCTGCTTGGATTCTTCACATTCATGAGAGTCCTGAAAGCACTAAACTCTGTTATTACCAAAAATTCAGTACCTTTGAGGTATTAATGGAGCCTTTCTAAAACCCAAACTAGTGCAAGGAATTAAATTTAACTGGCACCATATCGTTTCTCTGTGTCTTTTACTTTCCTATATATTAATATTATTGTTTTTTGCACAGTTTTTTTTTATTTTTGCTTATCTCCTAGTGTAAAAAAACTCCTAGTCCATCCATGCTTGCCATGAAAGAAATGGCTGCACCTGCTGGCAGATGTAGCACCTTGGATGGTGAGTGAAGCCTGTTTTGACTTTTTTGAGGTTTTGGAGTCAAACATCAAATTTATTCCTGGATGGTCTCAGAATATTGCTGCACAAGATTTATGTGATGCATGAATTGAATTAAAAGTTCTGAAAGAACAGTAAAAATTGGGAATTGATTTATTTATTCTTCATGTCATATTTTTTCACAACTGTTGAGAATTTCGGTTCAGAACTGTGTTGCACAAAACGTTTACTGGATTTTTATCAAGATTCATAATTAAATTTTATCAATTCAATTGAAAAAAGGAAGTTTAATTCATATTGATAGATTAAATGTTTTGTTTTTGATTTCTCCTTCAAGAATAAATTACATCCCAGTGATTTTACTCATCTGATTTTTGAAAAAGAAAAATTTGGAACATTATCTTTGAAAAATTTCAAAAAGAATGGCCTGGATGCCCTCAGATCCATAACCATAAAACTTTAAAACAAATCAACAATCTGATGAAGCATTATACCTTGAATCAAAGTTGATTTTACACACTTTTCTTTTCTTTTTTTTTTTTTGAATTGAGCTCTTCATCTGTACATTAAAATTGAATTTTTTTTTTCTGTTTTCATCTTGATTTTTATTTTGCATTTTGATTTTTATATTTTTGATTTGGGTAATGTTAAATTCAAGGCTCCAACCTTGGGGTATTTGGTTAGTGCTCTTGACCACCCATTTGAGCCATGGGGGCCCATAGAGGACTACAAAGGGCCTTTCTAAACACGCGCAACCCTTGGGGGGTTGTATAGGAGCTGTTTAGCCCCCAGAAATGGTGATTTTGAGCCATGTATCCCCGTACATGGCTCAAATCTGCTGTTTTTTGGGGTGCGCAACCCCCCAGAAGTTGTTAAAGAATTTTAAGGACTCCCTGGACCACACTTGGGTTCCCTCAACACAAATTTGGGATCAATGTTTAATATTTGGGACAGTTGGAACACACCTAGCAATACCAAAGAGAAATCAAAGTGAAATCAAATCAAAATCAAAGTGAAATCAAAGTTAACTAAATTGAAGTATCCTAGATATTAAAGTGAGATTTGAAACACCTTTCTTAACTCAAAAGTGAGCAAAATTTCCAGTTGTTCATTTGAAAGTTGGATTGAATACTGATGTAGCATTGCAGTTTTTTTGCATTATGGAACAGTGGCAAGCCTTCCTTGTGACATGGCTGCATTGAAGGACTACACTAATAGTGCTGTTAACAAAGCTTTTGAAAAAAAGGATTTGGGTAATGAAACATTGGAATCCCCAATTGCATCCTCATGTAGGGTGACAATTGAGAAAAAAATGTTTCACAGTTGGATTTGACCTCTGGTCATGAGTAACATTTTATGTTACTGAGGTCTTTGCTGGATTTAATTTGATTGAAACTAATGGGGTGCATTTAACTGAAACTATGAACTAACCAATGAATTTTTACTAGATCCACTTGTTCCACCTCCTGTGAGAGCCTTTCCTACTAGGGAAGAGGCGCCAAACTATTGTCAAACATGGGCTATGAAGCATGGTTACCCTCTGACAATTCTTAACTCAAAGAAAGATAAATATGTGTATTTTGCCTGTGATTGACATGGTTCCTACTTGGGGCAACTCCTTACCAAAAGGTCTTGGCAAACTCAGACAAATAATTTTTGGTGAAAGTTTTTAATCCATGCAAGTCGCACAAAGGCAGACCGCTTGTGGCAAATCCCCTACAAAGAAACTCAACTTAACCATCAACCATCAGAACATCCCTCTGTGCATCCTCAAATGAGGAGAATCACTGGGGTAGCCTTAGAAAATCTAATAGAAGTCATGAATGATGGGCTCAATACGTTGCAACTTAGGAGAAAATTGAGCAAGATTGATTGCAGCAATTATGTTGATGTCCAAATGATCTATAACACTAAGCAAAATGTAGCGCTTGAAGAACTAAAGGGGAAAAGTGTAATGGACGTACTCTACAAACAGCTTGAAGAATCAATTTGGATTTATTGGTCAAAATTCAGTTGAGAGGGTCACTTGGAGGCCCTATTCTTGGACCACACAGAGTCATTAAAGCTTTCCAAAAATTTACATCATATTGCTATGTTGGATTGAACTTATAAAACAAATAAGTACAAAATCCCTCTATTGCATGTTGTAGGAACAACATCCAACCGGAAAGCTTTCAAAAAAGCTCTTTTTTTCATCACAAAAGAAACTTTTGAGTTCTACAGTTGGTCTGTAAATGCATTAAAGGATTTGGCTTATGATCCTGAGAGACTTCCAAAAGTCTTTGTGACGTACCATGAAAAAGCTCAGATTTGTGCAATTGAATCTAGTTTCCCAGAGTCATTAAGACAATGTTGCACTTGGCACTTGTCTATAAAAATACGAGCAAACTTTAAAGGGCGCTTGGAAGGATGGAAAAGCTTTATGACTTTATTTGCAAAGTATAGGGCCTCAAAGACCAAGGAGGAGGCGGAGTTAAATGATGCAGAACTCAGATAAGGTCCAAATCACTGCTTCTTATTCTTCCTAGTTTTGGGTTTTGACCTTTTGACTTGTATAGTTATTCTTGAAAGACTATGAGGATGTGCTTTAGTATATGGAAAATAATATTTGCCCTATCAAAGAGACGTTTGCAACGGCATGGACTTGTATAAACCCAGATTTTGGAAACAAAAAAACTTCTTGGGTTGAAGGGGCCAATGCCACTCTTAAAAAATTCCTTGCAAACTCTTTGGGAATTATGTTGGAATTTTTGAAAAACCTTGAGGTAACAGTTTTGAATTAAATTAAATTGGTTCATGCATGACTACACAACTCTTGAACAAAGTTAGGGACAGTTCTCCCACCTAAGCTGTTACCATTGGGATAAAAATAGTCTTTAGAGGCAATTCTGCTTATTAGGGAACAATTCAAGAAGTTCAAACGTGATCATGATGGCAAAGTGTACACCAAGTCATACACCAAGACTATGGGTTTGCCTTGTTCCCACCAAATAGGTTACCACCTAGCTTCAAAGAGGATCTGTGTTACCCAAAGATATTAATCCTCAGTGGAGGTTGGACTATGACCCTTGCAGTTCTAGTTCTGTGATTTGGCTTAATTTTGATTTTTCAAATCACTATGTGATTAATACTTTTTGATTAATTATTCCGAATTCACTAATGGTTTATCCTTTTGAATTTTTTAAGAAAAACATGGAAAAAATGCTGAGCATTCCTCAGTTATGTAAAAACATTAATGCAATTATCTGGGAATTTCCAGATTATAAACAATGAAGCCTATTGAATTGTATCATTCAAAAGATTACAAAATATCAATCAAAGCCAAGAATTTAAACTAAATTCTTACAATCAAGTAGGGGCTGGAAAAAATTTTCAGATACATGGAGAGAAACATCTTGGTTTGAGCATGTTGAAAAACAACTCAAGTGGGAAAATAGGACTGGAAGGGTGGCAAATAAGAAAAGAAGAAAGATTATAAGTCTTTTCTTTTGGAAAATGTTCATTTTTTGGGTTTAATGAACTAACTAACTAATGATGAATTGTTAGTCAAAGTTGGAAGGATCAGAATATGAATTTCATAGTTCAGAGGAAGAGACTGAAAGTAAATTGGGATCAATTAATTTTGAATTGAAATCCTCTTCAGAGGAAGAAAAAGTGCAGCAATCCTCAACCAGAAGCTCATCTTTGGTGAGTATTGATTTCATTCATCTGATTAAAGAAATGAATACTAAGTTAGTTTTCATGATAGGAAACAAATGTGAAATACCTAAATCAAATACCCAATAAATTCCATAAGTTCTTGGGTGAGTTTTGGGATGCAATTTGAGATGGGAACTGCAGATTTAGATTCATTGGTAAATCTCTTGTCTACAATGAACATGAACGGTTCAAAGTGAGAAAGGAAATGAATAAAAAATTAGAGAAACATAAAGCATGCTAAATTAAGATGCTTGGTGGTGCACAAGAGGTAGAAAAGATTAAATCAAGTCTTGATGTTGAAGACATCAATCAGAAGATTCCTTCTTCAAAATGGTTGGCTAAACTAGATATGGGAAAATTATTAGCAGACACATACGCCAGACCTATATGTTTCATTTAATTGGAGTCATGTTGTTCTTATACTCCAATGAAAAATGGTGTTACATATCAATCAGACCCTATTTATATTTCCTTTTTTAAACAATAAACACTGGGTTCTATTAGTAATTGAGGGAGAAATGATTCCAATCCTGCCCATTGTACCAAAACCATGTTCCTTGATTTCTTAAAAAACCTCTGGTGGGGTTTATCATCTCAAAGATCAACTGCAAATGTATTCTTGATTATAGAGATTATAGACTTTGAATTCATTTCATCATTGGTTTTCATATAAATTGTAATTCTAATGCAGCTAACAAGTTCCATTAATATAAAGTGTTATTACATTTTGAACATCATTATGTTGAGTGTTTTGAGTTAACATCATTATATTGAGTGTTTTGAATGAGATTTTAATTGCAAGTCAGTTCAACTTGTGTTGGGCTGATTCCATCATAAGGAGTTTTTTACTCCTTAACATGGGATCAGCTTAACACAAGTTGAACTGGTTTTTTTTTGGTGTTTTTACTTTAGGGCTTGTCAAGTTACTTGTTTTTTTTGGTGTTTTTAGTTTAGGGCTAGTCCAGTTACTTATGTTTTCTTTGGGTATTTTTACTTTAGGGCTATTCTATTGGATATTACCAGTTTTTTTGTTTGTTTTTTTTTTTATTTATTTATTTTGTTTTTTTTAACCAAAAAATCAAATTTTTTGATTTTTTGGTTTATTTCTGTTTTTTTGGAAGTTTTATCTAGTTTATGGTTTATGTTAGTACCCTTTCATTCCTTTTTGTTTTTGCTTTTTTTTTGTGGCTCACCACGGTCCGGTGCCATCTGTGATTCCACACAACTACATTCAAGCCGTGTGGAGTTCTACACGGCTTGAATGTAGTTGCATCCCACACAAGCCTGGACCATGGTGTGTGGGCCACGCGGTTTCCACACAACTACATTCAAGCCGTGTAGAGTTCTGCATGGCTGGAATGTAGTCGTGTGGCATCCCACACAAGCCTGGACCGCTGTGTGTGGGAGGCGCGGTTCTTTGAGCCATGTGGTGAATGTGGACATGTGGCGTGCCACACGGCTCAGTTTTAGTCATATCCACCGCTCAATGGGCAGTGAATTTAACATGACCCTTTTGATTTATCCCTTTTTTTATTTTTTTTCATAGTTTTTTATTTTTTTAAACACTTTTTTTTATTCTGGCCATTACTTTTTTCACAAACCCTACTCTGAAATACACAGATATTTTACATGCCCTTGATTTTCTGCAAACACATAAAATTACTTGGAAACAGTCATTTCAAGTGTTTGTTTTGTAAAATTTATAACACTCCAGCCTTTTAGATTAGTATGCAAAGCCCTTATGAATAATGATTCAGACTTTTAAATTTATTTTTAGACCTTCAAAAATCCATCCAAAAACCAGGAAAATAAAAAAACAACTCTCAATGCATTATTGGGACTTTCCTTTTACTTCAAATTAAAATGTTTTTGGTGATTTGAAGACTTTGAATTGTGGAAAATCCATTCAAACCTTTAAAATATCTTCTTGGAATTTTTTTGATGTTTTATGGTCTTTTTAAGATTGGATTCAATTTAAAAGGACTTTTAAAATCACATCTATTTCAATAATTTTTATAAAAATCAGGAATAAAAGTTTCTTTCTTTTCAGAGATTTAGAATATAATAGGGTGTATCAAAGTTAGCAAATCTGCAATTAGAAACCCGCCATTTTTTTTTACCAAACCCGCCATTTTCAATGGAGGGTTTCTGAAATAAACATAACCCCTAACTGGTTTATTTCAAAATGGGGGGTTTCATGAAAATGGCGGACTTCAAACATCAAGAATGCCATTAAACCCGCCATTTATGCATCATCATTCATCCAGCATGATTGCATGCAAAACACCCATCCACACCTCCACATCAGCCAATCCATCCCAATCCCATCCCCATTGCTTCACACACACCTAATACCCTTTTCCTGGACTTCCAATTCTTCTTCCACAACCCTGAAATTTTATACAAAGATTTGAATCCCTTCTTGATCCTCACCCCAATTTAAGTATATGATTGGGAGTGAACAAGATGGGAGGAGATGATTTGACAAACAATCCAACCATCTTCAATAGATGTCTCCTTTTTCCCTCTGCCTCACCTTTGATCTTTTGACTAACACTTGACTCTCTCATAATCTTACCAATCTTGTTCAAGTGCACTCTCTCAAATTTTAATGCCTCCATCTACTTCATCCACCCTCACACTCCTTCAGGATGGTCAATCACCCTCACCCTCCCAAACGCTGGGGTCTACTGACCAAGTTAGTGCCAGCTCAGATCATCAGGGACCAAATCTAATAGCCTACTCGTCCCAATATATCTTAGCCACCACCGACCACTCAGCCATCACATCATCAATCACCATCAACTTCTCAATCCTACCCATCATCAATCAATTGACCCCATCCTGGTCATTCAACCTACCCAATCCTAGAATCCTACCATCACCAACTCACACCACTATGAGTAACTTGAGATCCAGTTCACCAGGACCAGTACCAGGATCAGGATCACAAAAGCAGCAGAAAAAAACTCAAAAACAGCAACAGCATCAAAAACAACACCAAAAACAGCAACATCCTTCAAGTTCTTCATCATCAGCTCATCATCTCTCCTTCTCCTCCAATGGCACCCATCTCCTCATTGCCTATCATACACTACCATCCTACCATCTCAGGTTATCCATCCTCCTCCAATCCAACTCAATGGCCAACAATTGGAACCTAGTCTTTGATCTCATCCTACCCCCCTACCCTCTCAACTCATCATCTCACTCACTCAGATCTCTATTCACCGCCTTGTTCCTCAACGGATCCCATCAATTAATTCATCCCTCACCCCATCTTCCATCTCATTCAATCCCCCCCTCATGAGCCCTTCAATTTTCCTTATTAGTGGTTCACAGAGCTCATCTTCAA
This sequence comes from Puccinia polysora, assembly GCA_025617555.3. Taxonomy (NCBI): domain Eukaryota; kingdom Fungi; phylum Basidiomycota; class Pucciniomycetes; order Pucciniales; family Pucciniaceae; genus Puccinia; species Puccinia polysora. Next base: position 25,941,149 of record CM062626.1, read on the forward strand.
CCCATGCAACATCCCTCCCAATCTCATCTTCAACTTCCAATCCAATAAATACCAAAGGCTCAGCCAAACCCCTGGTTGTCCCATCAACTCCATTGCTCAGGGTAAAGGTCAGATCATTGTTGCTGTCTTGAGCACCAACAAGGTATGCTCCAAAAGTGGCCTACTCCTCTATCCCAACCTCGATTCTCCCCTTCTCAAATTTTACTCCAACATGGACCTTGGTTCCAATCTCCCCACATTGATTCATCCTCAGGATAGATTGAGAAGGAATTCTTTTTGGATGCTCTTACCTGCAAACTGATTGGAATGAATTCCGACCTGATGTTCCAGTCAGTCAATTGCGCTTGCTCCAGGTTTTCCAAACTGGGCTCTTTCCCCTGATCACTCATCCTCTTCACTTGTTGCATTTAGGTATATTGAATTCATTGCTGATAGACTTCTTGTTGCCCTAGGAAACAAGAAATTCTACAAAGCGACCAACCCTTTTGATTTGTAAGCTCTCTTGTCCACTGTGGATGACTTGTGCAACCCGCAATTGTTAATCTTACTGTCTACACCGTTTTTCATTCTCCTTTGCCCATGTTCCACAACTCTAAGTATGGATATTATTTCACTTTCTGGAAAGACCAACTTCTTTGAGAAGCAAGTATCAGACTATGCCAAGGCTGGTGTTATGGCTCAATCTTGAGGAGAACATGGAGCCAAGGCAAAGGAATCCGGCGGTGGTGGTCTTTTCTCTCTTGACAAAGACTTTTAGTGAGGGCAGGCTTCTCAATCCTGTAACCAAATAAATGCTTAAAGGCTTGTCAGTAAAGAAGTTTGTATTTCAGAACAGTTTTTCCTCTGCATTCTTCTACAATGGAGTCAGTTATGTTTTTTTTCACATCTCTTGGATTATCTTTTCTAGCTTTCTGGCGGGTGTTTTTTGTTGCCCAAAAGCGCAAGATCAATGGGGAAACCCTTGCTCCTTTGAAAAAAAGCCATGCATCTTCCCTGCCCTTTCTCTTGTTTTACCACTAGCATATATACACCATTCTAATCCTTGAGTTCCATCATTTCTTGTTTGCCTTGCATCTTGGTGTTCAAAGTAATCCATCATGAACTTAACTGTATTATTATATGATTTAAAACTAGGACCATTGTTACAATTTTTACTTTACCTTCTCTCTTATTTTAGATAAACCAGAAGTACTCTAATCCACCGCTAGTGCAACGGTGACAAGCAGGCCTGTGCAGTTGTGCAACAATTTTCTGTAAAGGCTCAGCAGCTCATTAGAGGGTTTTCTCCCATCCTCTTGATCTTGACCTTACTTATCTACACTACTTGGGTTCCTCAAACTTCTCCCATATTGGGACTCACCTCAAGTGACTCAGTGCTTATGACAAACTGCAGTAAAGGGTTTGGTTAGGAAATACACAAGTATGATCTTAACCCTTCCCAGCACCAGCATGGTTCTTGTAAAGAAGATCTTGCACCATTGTCTCCCAGAAACACAAGCTAGCACTTGTCTGTAAAGATCCGTGGAAACAGGATACTAATAAGATTTGAATGTATTTCTTGAGAACTGAAAAACCAGCGGACTAGAGAAAAGAGTTAGAATGATGAAGAAAGTATATTGAGAAGTTAAAGAGAATGAAACTACCAACAGCTTGAGTCACTTAGATAGAAGAAAAGAAATCAGACAGCATAGAGAGTTGGCGGCAAATCAAGAGAGTGTAGACAGGAAGACAGAAGACTATAAGGTGGAAGAGGTTGTTAGAGTGACCATATTGGAATGACCTTGAGGACTAGATTCTTACCAGGAAGAAGTTGGATGACAAGGCAAGAGTTTGGATCAGAGTAGAGAAGTTGAGAGTTGGGATCAAGGTGAAGTTGTAAGATTGGACTTTGAGAAATAAAGATAAGAAGAGTAAGAAAAGGTAAAAAGAATAATGAAAATAAATAGGAATAGAAGAGATTGAAAATGAGGAAGAAGAGAATCGGAAGAAGTCGAGTCGAGAAGATAAAAGGAGAGAGTTGTCCCAAGAAGTGTGCCCGGGGATTCCGGGAGGTGAAGGGACCGGGGAAGAGAGAAATGTCACAAGGACCCACCTCAGTTTGTCCGCGGAGCCGGTTGAGTGAAAGGCGGAACATCAGGGAAGATGGCGTAGTCTTAACACCCCTTGTGACTGGTAAGAGGGTAGTCCGAAAGATCAACTATGATTTGGCTTGAAGATTGTGTTTTGGAGGAGCTGTAGAGAGGTCGGTGAAGAAGCCTTTGTAAGGGAGTCCGCAACCATTGAGTGACTTTGGAGTAGGTTAAGTGTAAACTTGTTGTTTGCGTAGTCCTTGCGCCGTCCTTTGGTTTTGATTTCTATGTGTCTCAATTTAGAGTGCAACCCAAATTTTTTTATTTTATTGTCTAAGCCCTTATTGTCAATATGTAGAGTAGGTTTTAGTTTGGTAATTTGGTGAATTTCAGCAATGAGATGCTTGATCCACTTGATTTCTAAGTAGCAGTCCAATAGGGCATTCAACTCCAATTCAGTGGAAGAATATGTGATGTTTTTCTGTTGAGTAGAGTTCCAGATGGCTGGACTACCGTAGTGAAGAATCACATAACCTGTTTGAGATCTGCAAAGGGTGGGATCATCTCCCCAGGTAGCATTGATAAACCCTGAGAGAATCTCCTGCTTCGGATTGTACTTGATTACCAATTTTAGATCTTTTGTTGTTTTGAGGTACTTCCAAACCTTTTTGACTTCCCTCCAGTGAATCATGCCTAGCTTGGTATTGAACCGGGCCAGACTAGAGACAGAGAATGAGATATCGGGCCGGGAGTAATGAGCCAAGTGATTTAGAAGTCCAATAGCGGACCTATAGTTGATATTAAGTTGATAGAATTTGGCGTGGTTGACGTCGGAGGCAGGTTTGAGGTTTAGATTTTGAGTCAGTGGAATGTGGGTATCTTTGCAAGAGGTCAACCCGAGTTCTTCCAAGCCTTTTGCTATGTGTTTGGGCTGACTCAGGAGAATTTTGTTGTCCTCGACTTCCATGAGCATCCTGAGTATGGTGTTAGGAGGGTGTCACGAAGAATTCTTGAACCGTTTGAGGAAGTTGACTTCAAAGAGGTCGGAGTTGCCTACATGAATAAGATCATCTACATTGAAATAGAGAATTTCGCCGGTTTTGGCGTTGAGATATAGACAAGGGTCGCTGGTTGATTCATGATAACCTTGAGATTTGATCCATGACGTCAGAGTTTTGTACCAATTCTTGGGGGATTGTTTCAAGCCATAAAGAGATTTGTTTAGTTTAAGGTAAGGAGATTTTCTAGATGACCCTTCTGGGGTCCTTATGATGACAGTTTCGTTAATAGGAGCATGGAGGAATGCGCCTTTCACGTCGAATTGGGTGAGCTTCATCTTGTTTTTCAAGCCATAGACAAGAGCTACTCAAAGGGAACCAAGTTTACCGGTCGGTGCCCAAGTTTTGTTATAGTCTATTCCTAGGACCTGATCAAACCCTTGAACGCAGAGTCTAGCTTTGTATTTGATGGGGTCTCCATGGCAATTTTCTTTGATCTTGAAAACCCACGTCGTATTTAAGACATTTTATGGGGTGCCGTGGTATTCTTCCCAGACACCTTGGAGTTCTATTGAGCTCAATTCCTCTTCTGAAGCTTCCTTCCACTTTGGCCATTCTGGGCAATTGCGTGCTGCTTTGTAGGAGGGAGGCTCATAGTAGTGATGGAACACGTATCGTTGGTGCCTTCTTACCTCCCTTCTGGGTCTTTGAGAGATAGTTTGAATTGGAGGATCAGGGACTGGCGACGGAGGAAGGGAAGGATCAGAAGATGGAGAGACTGTAGATGCAGAATCAACTTGATCTGAGTTGGATTTGGAGGAATTGTCTTGAGTTTCTCAAAACGTGTATTTCTTTTTGATTGTTGAAGAGTTAAGTCCTTGAGATTCAGATTCAATTTGAGTGAAAAGGTTGATTCCCGGGGATTCAAGGAGAGGGAAGTCGTGGATCGGATTCTTGAGAAACTGTACATGTTTGGTTTCAATAATGGCACCAGATGAGCTGAGTATCAGATAAGAATGAAAAACGGGATTGAACCCAACTAAGATCCCTTCCAATCCTTTCTCATCAAACTTCCTTCCCTTTTGTAGCTTGTTTGCCAGATAGACAACAGAAGATCCTACAGGTTTGAGATAATTAGTAGGGAGTTTCTTGCTGAACATGAGTTCCGACGGCAATCGATCATTACCTTCCCTCGGAACTTGATTAAGCATAAGGCAGCAGCTTTGAATCACGACGTGCCAATAGCACTTATTGATCCTAGATGATGAGAAGGTTGCGCAAGCTGATTCTACAATTGTTCTGTTAGCTTGTTCAGCTCTACCGTTGTGTTGAGAGTGATATGGCTCTGAGGTGAGAAGTTTGATATGTTTATATTTCGCGAATTCCTTCAGGGTGGAGTTGGTGAATTCCATTCCTTTGTCTGAAAAGATCTTGGTAGGATAATAGTTTAATTGCTTATATTCAGTCTCGAGGATGTTAATAATGACGTTGGGAGTTTCTTCTTTGGAATGGAGAGGAAAGGCCGCCAGATAACCCGTGAAGTTATCCACGAGTGTCAAGATGTACCTATGACCAGCTTTTGACTGAGGGGTGATCTGTCCAATCAAGTCTACGTGAATTTGTTTGAGAGGTTTAGATGAGGGCGTTGAGGTGCCTGAGAAGGGAGCCCGTGTGATTTTTCTCCTTACGCAGCCATCACACTGGAACCTGTTCAGCTCGTCTTTAGAGTATAGGTCCTTGATGATTGGTTTGAGCATCAAGATGGAGGCATGACTGTATGTCTTGTGGATATTGGATAATGTTTGAGTTTGACTAGGTGGAGCAATTGATGATTGGCTGGAATGATTGACCAAGAGGTTATTCCCGGCAGTTTGAGGCTTCTCAATCACAAATAGATTATCCCAAATTAGACCTCTAAGAACTTTTGAGTCTCCATGGGTGACACTCAATTGATCTTGTTTTTGAGATAAACTGCAGCCCTTTTTTGCCAAGAGGCCGGGACTGATCAGATTGACAACAATATCCGGGACATACATGCATTCCTCAAGGGTGATTACAGAATCCTTCCACTTGAGTCGCACGGTACCAGTCCCTTGTATCTTGAGGTTTGCTTCCAACTTGCCTGTCTTAATTTCTTCAAGCTCATTGTGCAGGTCGATGGAGATGAAATATTTTAAATCATTGAAGATATGTATGTTAGCGCCTGAATCAAGAAGGAGATTAGGAGTGCTATCTGCGTTTATCCAGAGGGTGAGAAGGGATTGGTAGTTTATGGTGGGTGTCTTCTTTGTCCTGTTCTTCCACTCATTTTGCTGTTTGATCCACCAATTGGGAGCAATATTAGGATGCAGGTGGAAACAAGATGATTCAGGATGAGGAGCATTTGGATTGTTAAAACCTTCTTTGCATCTGATCCTTGGCTTTCTATCATCTTTATCGGGTCTGCTCTTGACCATCACCAAGGAAACATTGGTGGTTGATTTGCCAGTCTTGAATTGCGCCTTTCTCTTGTTGTTGTATTGAGTTAGGTGATTAAAAACAACTTCTACTGTTATAAACTTTTCGCCGTGCATGATTTGCTGTTTCAGATTTTCTAGAGTTGATGGAAATTTGAATAGAATTAGGAACAACAGTATGTCATTCGGGAGATCTATCCCTACATCCGCCATTTGAGTAAGAGATTTTCGAATGTCTGTTATGAATCCTTCAATCGCGTGTTTGTTGAATGGAGCGTGAAGGAACTGATTAAAAATCCGTGCTTTATTAGCTGTTTGGGATGAAGCAAATCTACATGTGATCTCTGTTGAGAGGAAATTGGTTTCCCACACCGCTCCCGCTCCCCGCACCAACTTAGCTTCTCACACTGCTTCCGCTCCCTACTCAAGTTTACCAAAACCCCGCTCCCGCTCCCGTGCTCCTCACTCATCATCTGCTCCTTCATCATTCTGATCCGCTCCTCCCTCATCTCATCATCCCTCATCCGCTTCTCCAATCCCCTCCATCCGCTTCTCCTCTTCAGCTCCCCCTTCATCTCTTCGTCATCCGCCTCTCTGATTCCCCATCAGTCTATCATCCGCTCCCGCTCCTCCACCATCACTTAAATCCCTGCTCCTCATCCGACCGTTCCCTTCATCTATCCTCCTTCTTTCCTTTGAGATCATCTCTTGACCCTCATATAAGCTCCTCAATTCCCAACAGCTCCCATCCAATACTCAACCCTCTGTCCTGTCTCGACACTCAACTATTGCCTCAAAACCTCAACTGATAAAGCTTTTCACCAATTTCCTTTTCTGTTCACATGTGAGGTTGACCTGTCTCAGATCCCATGACAACCACTGACCAATCTTGAAACATCTCTTTTCAGTTCCATTTATTTTCATTTCCTCATTTCTCAGATTGTCATTATTATTCAAGCGCTTTATCTTGTTCATGTCCGCACTGAGTGAGAACCTCCAGCCTTCTACTGTCTTCTTTCTCATGCGTCTCCTTCATTGTTTGTTAATTTCTGTTCCTTAGTCTGTTGGTTCAGGTAATCAAATTTTTTTTAGCTCTTCAATCTCGGTCCAGAGTAACTTGGAGGATGTGATGTTTGAGGGATTGACAACATTGGCGTGTGTGGTGCTATCCAGTTTGGATAGGATGATAGCCCGGATCTCTGGGTCTTGTTGTACTGCGAGTTGTCCAAGGTTCTTAATCATGACGTCCTTGATGTCCTTAAGATTGAATAGCATCAACATCTTGTCGCGCCAAATGGAGTAGTTGTCCTTGTTGAGTGGGGGAATGGCATCGACGGAAGCCTTGAGTGCAACTTGATGGAATTAGTCACTTGCTCCGGCTGGTTTGTTCATCTTTGATAACATGGAGTCGTCTTTTGGCTTTTAACCGTAATAAGATTTGAATGTATTTCTTGAGAACTGAAAAACCAGCGGACTAGAGACAAGAGTTAGAATGATGAAGAAAGTATATTGAGAAGACAAATAGAATGAAACTACCAACAGCTTGAGTCACTTAGATAGAAGAAAAGAAATCAGACGACATAGAGAGTTGGCGGCGAATTGAGAGAGTGTAGACAGGAAGACAGAAGACTATAAGGTGGAAGAGGTTTTTAGAGTGACCATATTGGAATGACCTTGAGGGTAGATTCTTACCAGGCAGAAGTTGGATGACAAGGCAAGAGTTGGGATCAGAGTAGAGAAGTTGAGAGTTGGGATCGAGGTGAAGTTGTAAGATTGGACTTTGAGAAATAAAGATAATAAGAGTAAGAAAAGGTAAAAAGAATAATGAAAATAAATAGGAATAGAAGGGATCAAAAAGGAGGAAGAAGAGAATTGGAAGAATTCAAGTCAAGAAGATAAAAGGAGAGAGTTGTCCCAAGAAGTGCGCCCAGGGATTCCGGGAGGTGAAGGGACCGGGGAAGAGAGACATGTCACGAGGACCCGCCTCAGTTTGTCCGCGGAGCCAGTTGAGTGAAAGGCAGAACATCAGGGAAGATGGCGTAGTCTTAACAGATACCATCAATAGCCATCTAATCAGCCTGAAGATTGGTGTGTTTGAGACTAAATCAACACCTGTGTGACATGCAACACAAGCCCACAGAGGATAGACAGAGACGGGAGAAAAACAAAAGTTAGTCAGGGAATGAATTTTAGCCTTTTGGTGGATGTGTGATGGAGTGATAAGGATAGTGATCCAATGAGAGTTAGCTGGATGTGATGAAAGAGATAAAGGGATGAGAGTGATGAAGTGATAAGGATAGTGATCCAATGAGATTTACCTGGATGTGATGAAAGCAATGAAGTTATGAGATTGATGAAGTGATGAGGATAGTGATCAAATGAGGGTTAGGTGGATGTGATGAAAGCAATAAAAGGATGAGAGTTATAAACTGATCAGGATAGTGATCCAATGAGAGTTATCTGGATTTGATGAAAGCAATAAAGTGATGAGAGTGATGAAGTGATGAGTATAGTGATGAAGAGATGAAGTGAAATGAATCATTTTTTTCCAATGAGGTTGGAGGTAGAAGGAGGTGGGAAGCAAGGGGTGGATGACGTGGACAGGTGGTGGAAGCCTTTAAATACTTTATTAGAAAAAAACCCACTTATTTCATGTTAACTTTCACACGTCTGATGTGAAATAAGTGGTTTTTTTCGATTTTTAATGGCAGGTTTGAAACTGCGGATTTGGGTTGAAGCCCGCAATTAAAAAATGGTGAGTTTGGTTAACTTTGATACGCCCTAATCATAAGATTTCAAAAAAAAATATTTTTCATTTCAATCAAAGCTTTTACCCCTTGAAATATTTATCACCATGAAAATTGGTTCAAATCAAAAGGGTGGTAAACTGGGTGATCTACATTTTGAAAACTTGTTTTTGTTAAATATTAATGAAAAAATAAACAATAATTAAGTAAAATATAATTAATTTTTCAGTGAAAATTCTTAATGGGCAATATTGTAAAAACAGATTGGTATTGGAATTGCTTTTATGATTTTTTCTGTATTTTTTTCCTTGGAAATATCAAAACAGACATATAAAAAGAAAATGCCAGCAACCCCAGTACTTAAATGATTCTTTGAAACTTGCCAGGGGGTCTTAAATAAAAATTCTGGTTCTTTTATGCTTTTTTTTCTCTCAATTTTGGTTTTAATTTTTTCCATTGATTTTTGTTGAATTTTTTGAAATTTCTTTCAATCCAATTTTTTTTTCTTAATGGTCAATATCTTCTAGAAAAATGAAAGTTTTTTTTCAGTTTCAAACTTTATTTTGGTGAGGGTGAAAAACATTCTAAAATGATGATATTTCTCCTTAAAAACCAGCTCATCCTCACTACAAACTGTGTCTTTTAAGCATCATCAAACAGTAAATTTGAGGGTACTCACTGCATTGGTATACAATCCTTTATATAAGGGAAGGACCAACGATTTCAGCTGGCAGAATCCAATGTGGTCCAGTGGCTTCCCCCCCCCACCTTGGTTTAATTCATCTTACCAGTATATGAAACTCCCCTAGACAAAGGAAATGCCTTTTCATGCAAAATGTCATGGGGGAATGAAATAATCATTTATTTAAGACCAAGTGTCATCAGTAAAACAATGCTCTTGATTTTTTTTTATTTTTTCTTTTCTTTTCTTTTCTTCTTTTTTTTCATTTTAAACTTTGGGTGGAAGCCTTAAAAAAATCCTGTTTGAATTTTGATTTTGCTCCTCAAACACGAGCTCATGCTATCTTCAAACCATGTTTGCAAAAGACCATACAACATTAAATTTTTGATACACAGTGCACTCTTCTGCACTCCCATAAAGTCGGTAAGGACCAATAATGTCAATGCACAGAACCCAAATATTTTTCAGGATTGTTTCGATTTTTTTGATTTTTTTGTGATTTTTTGTAATTTTTGTAATTTTTTTGTATTTTTTTGTTTGTTTGGAATATGTTGTTTATTTGATTTTTATTTTTATCTTTTTTTTTCTCTATTAATGTGTTATATGACTTAGTCTAAGTAATCCACCTCCCTACGGTCATTTGTATTTTTTCAGATTTTTTTTCTTTTTTTTTTCAATTTTCTTTGTTTTATTTTTCCCTCTTATTTGTGTGAATCCTCTTTTTTCCAGAAAAATAAATAACTTGGCCAAATTTTTCCATTAACCTGGCAGTTGGTTCTGGCAAGAAAGACCCCTGCCTGCCTCCCTGTGCCAGTAAGGGAGGCATGCAAAGAATTCCTGAAGGGAGGTGGACAACATAGCCAAAGTCTTCCACTATATTGATGGGGAGAAAAAAAAAAGAGAAATTAAAATTAAAAAAACCACATACTCAAAAAAAAAAGGAAAAATTTAAAAAATGTAAAAAAAAATGTAAAAAAAAAATTTCAGTTCTTTCTGGCATGGTGGACAAATTAGGCCTAGTTTTCCACCTGGCAGAGCAAAAAAAAAAAAAAAAAAAAAAAAAAAAAAAAAAAAAAAAAAAAAAAAAAAAAAACTCAAAATTGAAATCAAACCAAAAATTGATAAAATCACAAAAAATAAAAAAAATAAAAATAATAAAAATAAAATCATGGAACACATTTGGGTTCTGCCAGCTGAAATTCTTGGTCCTTCCATACTATATGGGAGTCAATGTGCACCAGTGCACTGAGTAGCCAAAAATTAATTTTTTAATGGGTTTTAGCAAACAATGTTTGTAGTAAGGATGAGCTCTTGTTTGAGAAGCCACATCAAAAATCTAAGTTTCCTTAAGTAATCCATCAAAATCAAAAAAACCAAAAAAAAAATCAAAAAAAAAAAATACAAAAAAAACGGTGATGTTAAATTCAGGGCTACACGGCTTCACCTGAGCAGTTCAGACCCCACACAATTTGAGTGTGGTTGGGCTGTGCTCCACATGGCACTGGACCGCTATGTGGTGGTGGAATGACTACATTTGAGCCATGTAGAGCCTCACACAGCTCAAATATAGTCGCTTTTCTGTGCCACACGGCCAGCCCAACCACATTAAAGTCATGTGGGGCTCTACACGGCTTGAATTTAGTTATTTAGCCATGCCACAAGGCTTACAAGTCTGGTGGGAAAAAAATAAAAATAAAAAATAAAGGGTATAAAATAAACCAAAATAAACTAAATAAAGATACAAAAAAACAGAAATAAACCAAAAGATCAAAAAAGTTGATTTTCTGGTTAAAAAAACAAAAAAATTAGAAATAAAATAAAAATAAGTATAAATAAATAAATAAAATAAAAACAATAAAAAATGAAGACAACCAACCGGTTTTCTTCAGATTCAAGTAAAAGATTCAAGTTCAACTTGACTAGCCCTAAAGTAAAAGGGCCAATGAATAGAAGAAGTCTTTTGACCAGCAGTGAAGTAAAAGTGCGAAAAAAACACAAGTCTTTTGACCAGCCCTAAATTAAGAACACCAAAAAAACAAAACAAGTTAAACTTGTGTTAAGCTGGTCCCATCACAAGCTCAAAACAAGTTAATCTTGTGATGGGATCAGCTCAACACAAGTTGAACTGACTTACCATTAAAATGTCATTCAAAAAACTCATCATAATGATGTTAACTCAAAACACTCAAAAAAATTATTTTCAAAATTTTATAAACCTTGATATTAATAGAATTAAAATTTCAGCATTTTAGACCCAACCCAAATGATTAAATCAATCTATAAGTTAGAATACAGCTCAAGTTGATCTTTGAGGTGATCAACCCAAAAAGCTGCTCTTTTAGAAATCATGGAACATGGTTTAGAAACTATGGGCCAGATTGGAATCACATCTCCCTTAAGTACAAGATGGACCCAATGGCTATTGTTAAAAAAGCAAAGGAAAATAGGATCTGATTTTTCTTTCACACCCAATTTCATAGGAGTAAAAGAAAAAAATTATTCCAATGAAATGAAACATATTTTTCTTCCATAAGTATCAGCTATTATTTGACCCATGTCAATCGTTGAAATCCATTTCAAAGAGGGAATCCTTCCATTGATTTCATTGACATCAAGTCTTTTTTCTATCTTTTCAACATCTTTACTGCGGCAAACAATATTAAAATAGCAATGCTTATTTTTCCTTAATGTTTCAAGCATTTCTTTCCAAAATTTGAACCATCCATCCTCATCATACCCAATTAATTTAGCAATGACTCTAAAACCACAATTTCCATCACAAACTGTGTCCCAAACCTCACCCAACAACTTATGTAAGCTCTCAGGTATTTTATTGAGTTAATTTAATTCCTAAAATAAAAAAGTATTCAGCCAAAATTCTAATCTCATTAAAGGAATCAACACTCACCAAATATCAGCTTCTGTTTTATTCCTCCATTGCATCTGCTTCATCCCTTGAAAAGGAATTTGATTACTACGGTACCAAACCCAATGAACTTTCAGTCTCTTCCACTGAACTACATAATTCAGATGAAGAGCCTGACTTGGACTATTAAAATTTCTCAATTAGTTCATTAAACCAAATAAATGAACTTTTCACAAAAGAAAAGACTGACAATCATTTGTCTTCAATTCTTTGGTGCCCTTCTACTTCTCTTTTGCACCTTAAGTTCCTTTTCAATGTGTTCAAATAAAGAAGTATCTTGCCAGGGATCTGTCAGCTTTTGGACAGCCTCTGCTTGATTGCAAGAGTTTAGTTTCAAGTTTTGGCTTTGATTGATAATTTTTTGTCTTCTTCATCAAGTGCTTCAACAGCCCGCAATAATCTTTATCAGGATGATTCAAGATCATTGCATTGAGCTTCTCATTTAACTGAGAATTTTTGAGCAGTTCATCAACATTGACCTTGAAAAATTCAAAAGGATTAAATATTAGTCAAGTAGGAAACATCATTTTAGTCAAGTAGGAATCATCATTCAAAAAGCATTTATCAAAAAGCATTAATCACAAAGTGATTTGAACAATCCAACTTAAAAAAACTTGCAGAACTAGAACTGCAAGGTTCATAAACCAACCTCCACTGAGGATTAACATCTTCAGGCACAACAGAGCCTCTTCACGCTAGGAGGTCCCCTATTTGTTGGGAAAAGGGCAAAGACATATTAATTGAGTATGACTTGGTGCACACTTACCCATCATGGTTCCGCTTTAAACTCTCTAATTTATCCGCAACAAGTTTTATTTCTTTTAAAGACACCTTTTATCCCAATGGTGACAGCTCAGTAGGAAGAAATATTCCAATCTTTATTTGAGAGTTGCAAAGGGCAGCCTGAACCAATTCAATTTGATTGTAAACTGTGCCCTCTAGGTTTTTCCAAACGTCCAACATGTTTCCCAACCAGTTTGCAAGGAATTTTTTGAGATTATCATGGTCCCCTTCAACCCAAAAGTTTTTTTATTTCCAAAGTCTGGGTTTTTGCAATTCCAAGCCATTAAAAAATTATCTTTGATACAGAAGATGTTATGATCAATATGCTGGATTACATCCTCACGGCCTGCCAAAAAACACTTTATACAAGTCATAATGTAAGCGACCCAAAACTAGGAAGATTCTAAGTAGAGGAAGTGATTTAGCACTTACTCTAAGTTCTGCATCATTGACCTCTACCTCCTCCTTGGCTTTTGAGACCCCATACTTAGCCCACAGAGACATAAAGCTTTGGCACCCTTCAAAGTCATTATTGAAGAGCACTATACAGTTTGATTGTATGTTTTTAGAAAATTGCCATTGACAGCACTGTCTTGTTGACTCAGGGAATATTTGTTCCAGAGCACGTATCAAAACTTTTTCACGGTCTGTCACAAAGACCTTTGGAATTCTCTCAGGATCATAAGCCAACTCCTTTAGCGCATTTACAGACCAACTGTAGAACTAAAATGTTTTGCTTTTTATAAAAAAAAAAGAGATTTTGTGAAAGTTTTCTGGTTGGAAGTAATTCCTACAATGTGCTATAGGGGAATTTTTTAGTTATTTGTCTTATAAGTACAATCCATCATAGCTATATGATGGAATTGCTTGCAAAGCTTTAATGACTCTTGGTGAGCCAATAATAGGGCCTCCAAGTGACCCTCTCCACTGAATTTTTCTTGATGAACCCAACCTGAATTACCAAGTTTTTCAAAGAGGACCTCCATAACACTTTTTCCCTTCAGTTCTTCAAGCGCTACCTTACTCTTAGTGTTGTAGATTATTTGGTAATCAACAAATTTGCCACAATTGATCTTGCTAAATTTTATTTTGAGTTGAATTTTACTGAGCCCATCATTCATTCCTTATTCTGAATTCACCAAGGCCATCCCAGAGATTCTCCTCAGTTGAGGATGCACTTGGGGTGTGGAGATGGTTCATGGTTATGTTGACCATTCTTGTAGGAGATTGTCCACAAGGGATCTACCTTTGTGTGAATAGCACGGATTAAAAACTTGCACCCAACCTTCCTTGTGTGAGTTTGCCTTGACCATTTGGTGAGCAATTTCCCAGAGTACAAACCATGTCTATCACAGGCTAAATCCACATATTTATGATTGTTTGAGTTAAAAATTGTTAGAGAATAGCCATGCTTTACTGCCCATGTTTTATGATATGTTTCTGCCTCTTCCCTAGTATGAAAAGATCTCACAGGAGGTGGGGAAAGTGGATCTGTCATAGTGAAAGTTTCATTTTTATATTGATGGCATGCACTCCATCAGTTTCAATCAAATTAAATATGCCAAAGACCAGTAACATAAAATTTTACTCGCCACCAGAGATTATTTCCATTTGTGAAACATTTTTTTCCTCAATTGCCATCCTTGATGAGGATGCAATTGGGGCTTCCAATGATTCATTACCCAAATTCTTCTTTGCCGCAGCTTTTTTCATTGCACTAATGTAGTCCTTGAACACACCCATTTTAAAAGGAGGGATTGCCACTGTTCCCATCATTCAAAAAAATTCAATGCTACTTCAGTATTCAATTCAAATTTCAATTGAACAACTACCAAGTTTGATCAATTTCAATTTGAGAAATATTGTATTTGTGGGATTTTTATTTGCATTTTCTTATAGTTTCACTTTAATTTCACTTCAATTTCACTTGATTTAACTTTAATTTCACTTTAGTGTCACTTAATTATTTCTAGATGTGGAACAAAAGTCCCACATAGTAAGCGTTGATCCCAAATTTGGGTTGAAGGAACCCAAATGTGGTCCAGGGGGACCCAAAAGGTTTGTCACAACCCCTGCGGGGCTGCATACCCCCAAAAACGGATCAAAACCTCTGTGTACAGGATTAAAAAGCTCAAATATCCTTTTTAAGGGGTGTATACGGCCCCCCAGGGGTTGTGCTTGCTTGAGAAAACCCCTTAGGCGTTTCTAGAGGCGTGTATAGGCCCCCACGCGTCCCTTGGGCCGTGTAGGGCCCTACAAAACTCCCAGAAAACTGGGAGTGGTGAATTCAACATCAACCAAAAAAAATAAATCTCAAGCCATTGGGTATGGTGGACAACTTAGGCTTTTTCCACCTTCCAGAAAAAAAAATCTCTAGCCATTTGGTATGATGGATGACTGCGGCTAATTTGTCCACCATGCCAGACCAAAAAAAATCCAAAAATTCACAAAAAAAAACGAAAAATGAATAAAATCACAAAAAAAAATCCTGGACCACCTTTGGGCTCTTCCAGCTGAAATTTGTGGTCCTGACCTACTATATGGGAGTGCACACCAGTGGACTGAGTATGAAAAAATTGAATGGTTGTTGGTGTTTCACAAACACGGTTTGTAGTGAGGATGAGCTAGTGTTTTAGGATCAATATTAAAATTCTAAAAAAGGTTTCACTTTTCACCAGAATAAGCCTTCAAAATACAAAAGATATTTCATTTTTCTCAAAAATTCACAATTAAAAAATAAATAAAATAAGATTGAAAGGAATTTTAAGAGCTTCAACAAAAATCAAATAAATTTAAATTTAACATAAATTGAGAAAAAAACAAGCATAATTAAAAGGAACAATTTTTGAAGTCACCCTGGCCAGTTTCAAAAGATTATTTAGGTAGTGGGCCTCCCTGCACATTCTTTTCTTTTTTTGATATTTCCAAGAAAAAAAAGAGGGAAAAAACTATAAAAAAATTTTCAATACTAATCTTTTTATCAGATAGAGCGCTCTCAGTATTTTGCTGGAAAGAGTATTATGTTTTACTTCAATGTATTTTTTTTCTGAATGTAACAAAAGCACTATGTCAAAATGCAGACCACCCCTTTTATTTGCAGTTATTTTTGTGGTGATCAATATTTTATGAGGTAAAACCTTTGATCAAGATGAAAAATCATTTTTCTTCCAATCTTTTAATGATATTCTAAATACCTGAAAAGAAAGAAAATTTTATTCCTTATATTAAAAGAAAATATTGAAAAGGATGAGTTATTTTGAATTTGTTTCATGTTGGACCCAATTTTTTGTGGTCAAGAATACATCCAAAAAACACCAAAAAAAAAAAAGAGCTTCAATTTGTTTTTAGCTTTCTCAGAATTCAATCCCAAACAATAATTCATTGAAATTGAAAAGGAATAGTTAAAATAATGCATTGAGTTTTGTTTAAATTTTTTGTTGATTTTTGAATCAATTTTTGAAGTTCATCAAAAAATTCAAACTCTTTTTAATGTTTTTGAAATATAATTTACAAGAATCTGGTGTTTTAAATTCAAAAATAAAAAATTTTATGAAATATCTGTGTCTTCAAGAAAATTCTGGTGTGTACAGATCATGACAGGGATGTAAAATACACACATATTTGTTTGAGGGTAAGGATTTTTCAAAAAATAAGGCAATAAAAAAATAAAAAGTAAAAAAAAATAAAAAGTAAAAAAAAATAAAAAGTAAAAAAAAATAAAAATAAAGGTAATAAGCTTCAATAAAGAACCTGAAAAAATTCACAATAATAAAATCACAAATAATAGAAAAATAATAAAATAAAAAAATGTAGCTGGATGGAAATGTAAGTCAAAAATGTAAATTAAATCAATCAAATAAAAATCCATCAATTCACAATAAAATTATTAACAGGAAAAAGCATTAATAAAAAAAAGAAAAAAAAGAGATCAAAAATTGAATTATTCCACCAAAAATTTACTATAACACTAAAATTGCTAAAAAAAGTGTGTATCCAAAAGAATGGGTAAAAGATGTTATTATCAAAGTATACTATTTTCATGTTTGAAAATTGAAGGGATGAAACCCTTAATAATCAGGAAAATTTGATGTAAACCACTCAAATTTGATCAATTCTCACAAATATTGAAATTAGATATGATTTTCTTGATTTTATACACAAATTTATTCATTACATAAAATTTAAATTACCTACAATTTCAAATATTCTATATTCCATGCAGGCACTAGAATTACTGGAATATTCAAGAAACAATACAAACAACTTTTCCCAGGTTCCCACTCAAGTTAGAAACCAATTTTTCTCAGAATCAAATCCAAACCAAAACGATTTCCAGGTCCTACACCTGCTGGAAGGTGCAGCCTTTTTTTTCATGGTGGCCAAAATCTATATATACCTTGAATATTTTAAAGTAATCTGTTTTGATCAGCACAGGTGATGTGGTCATAGCTATTTTTAATTCCTAATCATTCTTTAGTCTTTCATGATTCATCTCAAATAATGTATTTTTCTTGCAGATCTCATATAAATTCTTGGTTAGAATAGCAAATTTGGGCACTTTCTGCCTGCAGTAAATGCATAAATTGACAACCACAGTAGCTCAGTCTTATTCTGAGGCATGGGCCTGTTCATGACTGATGCTATCTTTCTCTGGTCAGCTGTCAGGTTTAACACAGAGACTAAATTTCCTCAGAGACTGCAATTCCTAAGGCTTTAAGTCCTCCATATCCAAATATGCAATTTTTTATGTATACTTTAAGTCCTAAAGCAGAGATGGTTCTAAGGACTAATCTTACTTGATCCATGTGAGTCTCCCATTCATCAGAGCATATAATGAAATCATCAATTTAAACAATAATCCATCCTTTTCTGATAAAATTTTCTAGGATAGTGCCCATCATCCTTTGAAATTGATATGGAGAGTTCTTGATTCCAAAGGGCATCCTCATTTATTCATCTATCCCCAGGTTGCATATGATTCTCATAAACTTCCTACTATCAGGGATAATTGGTAGCTGATGGAAACCTTTCAGAATATTCATTTTTGTGATTTATTTGGATTTAGACAAGTTATGTAGAGAATTACCAAGCCTACTTTTTCTGTAAAAGTCAGCTTGTGTAAATTTATTAAGCATTCTAAAATTTCCAACCATGCTTGATTTATCATTATGAAAAGCTATAATGAATGGAGTTGTGATGTCAACATGTTCATTATGTCCTAATTTCCTCAGAACTTGTAGGTCTATCAGCTCTTGGATGTGAGTCTCAAGGGCTGCTCTGGATTTTGGGATTGATGGGTAAGCAGGCCTCCCAATTTTTGAGGGTTAAGTGGGTTTAATAGTCAGAATTGAAATCATATCATGCCCTTTGATGTTTCAGATTGGTTTATGCTTGAAGCAGCAAGCACTCTGACTCTCAAAGAAAAATGTGAGAATATCTCTTTTATGCTCATCACTGAATTGAGATTCCAGAGCTTGTTGTGAAAATTATTAATTTCTGAAGGCTTCCATGTGTTTTTTTAAACTAATCTGGCTCCTGGGAAAGAATTTTTCATATCTAGTATATTTTATTCCAGTCTCCTTCTACTGTGAAGAACCTTCCTTCACTCTGGAACACATCTATCCCATAGAGGCAAAAGGTGTCATTACCAAGGATTAAGTAGTCACATACACCATTCTTGATTACTAAAAACTATAATTTCAGTTTGGGAGATTATTTATTATTTTGGAGTACTATTTCTGTAGTTCTTAATCTTATAGTATTCAGGGAAGAATTGCAACTGCTTTATTTGGGGTGGGGAACAGGGATTAAATTTTTGTTTCCAGTTTTTATCCTTTTTTCCAGATAATTATATACAACATGAGAACAGAAAACACCACTATCCAATCAAATTTTGACAGGGGATCCTTGTATTAATCCTGTGGCATAGCAGTTTTTAGCAGAAGTATAACTCTTGCTAGAACAAGGCTTTGGATTAAGTTTTTTGGCTTGAATTATATTTTGGATCTTCATGTTGGGATCCAATTTCTGGGGAAGGTTATGATCTCCATTAACAGGGTTTGTACCAAGAGAAGACTCAATTTTACCTTCTATAACATTGATGGTATTGGTTAAAATTATTTCACAATATAATATGTATCTGTCAGCTTCCTGATTCCAGGGAGCTTTCAGTCCTCTAGGTAAAGAAAGTGATGCAGTGATGGAATAATAATATTCCAATAAATAAACACATAAAAAGCTAAGAATAATGAATATAATGAGAGCTGGTGCAAGGTTTGAGGTGGTTTGGTTAAATTTTTTTCAATATTGTTTTCAGAGGGGCCACACCTATACAAAACTGGGGGTCTTTACTGCTTTAGAAACCTCTGTTCAGGGGATCACTTTGAACAGTATAAAACCCTGGGAAAATGGGTTTCTTATGACATAAAAAAAAGGGTCACACCCAAGGGAATGGTGGGTATAGTCGTTCCAAATAGCACATAAGCCTAAGCAGGGAGGCAATAAATTACTTGGAGTATTTTCTCTCAAGATATCTGCAGGAATTCATGTTTTAAAGGGGCTCAGACCAAAGGTTGGGGTGTTTTTGCTGATTTTCTTCAAGGAATAATAATTGTATTGGAATTGGTAATAATACTATAAGACTGAGGCCATATATTACTTGCTTATGTCTTATAAGCACCTAATCGAAAATGGCAGAAGGTCTGGATTGATAATTTAAAATTCACTGGCGTTTAAAAAATCCAAAAGGTACTGTATGTATACCTTTTAGGGGTAAAGAAGCCTTCTCAGGGCACAGGGACAGGGTAGTGCTTGTGGGATAAGGCTAGAATACTGGCCAGGGCTGTTTGAGCACGAATTTTGCGTTCTGTCACTCAGCTGTACCTGCCTCTGCAATATTTATGCGTCATTTTTGTTTCAGGACTTGTCTTTGTGGTAATTTGCTATTTTTCAGTTCTGAAATATATCCCATTTTTTTAATACATTTATTTGAGATAAATTATCACAGCCCGTTATTTGTAAATGCTCCATCATTTTTTTATCATTTTGTGATTTTAAATAATTTTTATGGGAACTCCTTGGTAAGTTTTTTCTTAATGATTTGGTAATGTTGTTTTTGTGACAACCTTCATTATTGTTTCTTTTAAGTTTTCAGTTTTATAATTTGATTTTTTATGTTTTTATTAAACTTTTGGGGTTTTAAAACAATCTTCTATCCATCATTTACATCATTACATATGCATGATTCATGCATATTGTTTGTAGCTGTTACGTGCTGTACCTTTTCAACAGGAATTGTCACTGCTGGTTTGAAATGCGCAGGTATGAAAACTGTGGGTGGTAATTTGAGATGGGTTGTGGAAAGCAGACAGGTACATATTGAATGTGGTTTTCCTGGAGGTGTCTGTAGTATTGTAGATTTGAAGCCCGCAGCTTGCATTGAGTGGATGTGGGCTGCATGCGGTACTTCTGAAAAAACACAAATTTTCCTGTAACTTCTGAAATATAAACAAAACTTCAATTCTGACAAAATTTTATTTGTGAAACCTATACATCACAATACACATGGAATATTAAAATTGCCAAAAAGTCACTGCAGTGGGGTTGTGATTTTTGGTTGTTTTCTTAATAAATTTTTTTAAAAATGAAGGAGTGAGAATTCAAAAGTGGGGTCAGTGAGTGACCCTAACCAATTCTGGGTGGGGAATCCATTTCTGTACCAATATTTATGAATTTCACTCTAATTTTTGGTTTTAATGATTTTTTTTGTTTTAATTTGTTACTTTGACGCATTGCTCTGTAACTAGTAGAAAGCTGACAGTATCCTTTTGTTTCATAATAGTGTGGACCTGGTCCTTCATCCTCTTCACCTTCCACCAGATTGATTCTTTTCCTATGAAAGGGACAGTATGCTCTTAATTTACCTGTTTTCTTGAAGTTCCAACATAATTTTGCTTTAATTTCTGAAGGATTCTTGTTTTCTTGGAAAAAACATTCTCGGGAAGGAGTGTCTTTAGTTTTAGGACTTTTTTCTTCTCTATTTCTGCATTTAGTCATCTTCTTGTCTAACCAATGCATATCTATGAACTCTTCAAGAAAACTGATAGGATTTGCAAGCTCAGAGTCCACAGTCATTCTACACCTCAACATTTAGTTGAGGTTTCCCAAAAAGAGGTTAAGGATTCTTTAATCAACTTTCTTTCTATCATCTTCAAAGCAGAAGAATTCTAACCTTTTCTTTTTTTTCTAGGCACTGCTTGTGAGGTTTGTCTCTGGAGGGGTCAAACTGAGATCATTGGAAGGTCTTCATCATAATCCTCTTCAAGATTCTGGATCCAAAATTTTCTTTAAATGTTTCTTTCCAAGAGTTCCAGAATAGAGAGCCAACTTCTTCTTTATTAATAATCAACAAATCAAGAGAAACTTGTTCAAATATTCTGGGAAATGTGACTAAAGCAACAGCCTCAGGAAGTTCATAGGAAGCTAATGTGTGGTCTATAAATTTTATAAAGCTGATATGTTTATATTCTCCTTCTCCAGAAAGTTTTGGAAATTCAGTTATGGGTGGGAGTAGCTTCAATGCTTGCTCCACTTCAGGGGTAGGAGTAGGGCTAAAGCTGTAACTCCTAGTCATTCAAAATAATGGTGGTTCACAAGGAGTAGTGGTAAGTCTGGGAGGCTCTGGTTCCTCTGTGATACTCCCCAAGGGCTTTTTCAGACTTCTTTTGAGATCTCTGAGATCATTTTCAATCATACCAAGTTTAAAATCAAATTTTTTACCAATTAAATCCATTTTTTTATTTGAATGATAAACAGAAGATTTTTTAAAATTCTTAAGGTCTTTTTTTATGAGTTGGAAAGGAATTAGGAGCTATTGTTGGACAGTGGAGAAGGCATCCTCCATTTTTTTTAATTGAGACACTTTGTCTTGATTTATTTCATCTCTTAGTTGGCTATTCAAGAGTTCAACTTCATGGGGTTTCACATTTCCAGCTTGAAAGTGAATATCTTTGAGAAGACCAAGGTTTCATAACCACAAATTGACTCTCCATACTTAGTCTCCTCAGCCATTCTGAAACCTCAGTACAATCAACCTTCTACCCCCGGACTTACCAGCTGGATCTCCTGAAATATCTCCCTGAATTCCCTAAAGGTCTTAGGCAATCTCCCAGGCTCTTCCCCTATCTCTATGGCTTGGTTTATCCTACACCTATCCTTCAGGCATGAGAAGTATATACACAATACATACTGTACATCCATATTATATACTCCTGGCTTGAAAACCATAATTCCAGTTCAGTACATGACACACCTTCCTTCACAGGCCCATCACCCAATCTTTCAAGCCACTGCCTCCATCCCATCAGGTTAACATGTAATTCCATGGGGCATCTCAGTCGCTGCACCAGTCACTTCCTCCTCAATGACTCCTCTCAGCTCTCAAATATACTGGCCTCTCCTTCCCTCCTGGAATGATTCCCCCCAAGTAATTATTATACTAATTTTTATTGGCTAGTCCCCTCCAATAGTTGTCATCTCAGAAAAACAAATCCCACCAGCCTACCCTTCCTCATCTCAACTTCCCCTCTGGTATTACTCTTATAGGATTAATTCAATCAGTTTTCTTTAGAGCGTTAATCTGGAATTTATCTCTTCTCCTAACTCACCAACTCTTTTCCTAACTTCATTCCTCATCCCTTTCAATAAATTCTTCTCTATCCCCAGTTTGGTGAGCAGTAGTGCCTTTGCCTTCCACCCCTTGCACTCCAGCAGAAGCTGTGATACAAGGCTAATTTGTCCAATTTTACATAAATTCCATAATTTTTGCTGCTTACTATTTTGAATTAGTTCCTTGCATCATTTGAAAAGGAAACAAAGGTAGGTAAATTTATCAGTGATACACTTTTCTTCCATTTTTGGGCTAGGGATATAATTTTTTCCTAGTGCTTGGGGTCCTTTCCACTTAGCTTTTGATGAGAGGAGGACCTCTTCTTTTGAGTTTCCTTCCCATTCAATTGGGCCTATTTGTCCCATCAATCCCAATTTTCTGAATAAGTCTCTACCTCTTTCCTGGTTATCATTTTTTGTAAGCAAATTTAAGTGGTTTTGGCCTGGGATATGGCCTTCTTTGTAGCTGGTACATGCCCTTGCGACTGAGCTTCCTTGAACTGATCCATTTTCCTCCCATGCTACTTGATCGATTGATTAACCTTCTCCTCTTGGAATTTTTCCACTTGGGGAAAAGGAAGTGAACCAGTGGCAACCCAGGATTAGTTTTGCAGTTATTCAGACCTTTCCAGTATTAAAATTGTTCAGTTGGCCATTGCGGAGGTGAACCTGGCGCAGGCAATTTTAGATTTGTGGGTTTTCTCCCCCTCATTTTGGTTGAAACTGGCATCCTTTTGGGCTTGTGTTCATCTGGGCAGAGATCCATAGGATGGGGCCCTGATGGTGGCTTGGGCATTGCACCTGTTTTGAAACATATTTTAAAAAGATATAAGTTTCTTTTTTTAAACTTAATGAAAAAAATAAAATATTTTTATTATTTGTTTCTTGTTATTTTTAATTATTTTTAGGGTTATTTCTCCCTTAGGTTAAGGTCTAAATTTCATAGGGCCTGTTTAGGTTGAAAAAATCCTTGTTAGTTATTCCAGGAGGTTCCTGGTGAGTGCAAATCAGACCTTGTGATGGAACAAATTATTCTGGGTTTGAAGCTCCTCCAGGCAATTCCCAGTCAATTACAGTGAGAATTATAGGCCCACAAGCTTTTTCAAAGAGCAGTACTTAAAGCAAAAGAAATTCTGAGACAATAATGTCTTATTATTGATCCTAAATATGAGGCAGAGGCAATGGCACAGTGGTGAATGTGAATGAATTGGTGAATGAAATTGGATTGGAAACAGCAGGGAGAAGAGCTCCTTAAATAAAAAATATGGTGCTCATGTGGAGCTCATGTAATGACAAGCAAAAGGCTAAAATTGCGCCCTAAATGGGCTCTATAGGCTCTAAAAGCCTTGCTACTTGGTTTGGGCTTACTCAGTCCACTTGGCATTAGTCCATGAACCCTTATGACCAGCCTGTACTGGTTGAGTTTGGTGTTTCCACCCTTACTGGGCTGAACCAGCCCTTGTTGCTGTTCAGACCCTGGCTGGTTGTCCCTTACAACCAGCCCAGTTAACTCTGTGACCTCACTTACCGGGCTGGTTGCCTCATTTAACCAACCTCTGGCCCCTAAAATGGACCAGGTGGGACCCAGAACTCATCTGGGTCCGCTCTCAAGCTCACAAGGCAGGGGTGGTCAAATCCCCTGCTGGTTGCCTAGGACACAATTTTCCCCAGGCAGAACGTTGAAAAAAAGATGGGCTGGAGGTGGATCAGGTCCCCCCCAGCCCTTGGCACCTCCCCCTTGGTAATGGGGGGGGGGGGAGAGCGCCCCGCTTGCTGTTGGGAGGGTGGTCAGATCCCCCCCACCGCTTTGTTCCTGCCACCACCAACAGGTGGGAGAGTGATTAGGTTCCCCCAACCCTGGCCGGTTGCCACATGAAACCGGTTGATGGCTGGTTCTCAATGAGGAGGACCAGCCATCCTCCCTCTCCCTCACGACTGAGCAAGGGGAGGGAGGGAGGCAGGGGCCGCCAGCCACTGCGGCCTCAACCAGCTGGGTGGCGCAACCAGGGCCATGGCCTGGCACACAGCGGGTGGGAGGAATCCAAAAGGAGTCCCCTGCCCTGTTCAACTGCCCTGCGTGGGCAGTCAGGCCCCGCAACTGGCCCAGGCAGGAAACAAGCAGCGGCGACACGGGGGGTGGCCCCAATTGGCCGCCAAGGCCCTAAGACCCCAAAAACTAAACTTTGGCAGGCCAGCCCCTCTGGGAAAGTGTGTCCAAAATTACCCTTGGGCCCAGTTATTCCCAAATAAACCCATCTGGCTAAGATGGCCCATCCAGGCCTGGCAGGCCCGTTAAGGCCTGTGTTCCAAAAGACCTGGAAAACGTGTTTTGGCACCAAAATGTCCAAAACCAATAACATCCCCATAGGCCCATGTGGCCCATGTGATGTCTAATGGGCTGTAGAGGCCCATTTGTGCATCCCATTTGGATTCAACACTAAAATGCACATAACACGAGTGCATCCATATTTTAACAATTACATCAGGGTTTTTGGTGGTGATGAGGGTGGTTTCCACTAAAAAAAAAAAACAATTTATTCTCATTCTTATTAATTATTTTCATTTATTTTTTCATAAGTATTTATTAAGATATTTTTGGCTTACTTGTGGGCCCTTATACTAGTAAAAAATAATCCTTCTGTACTACTTTCAGGCTATGTGTTTCCCAATTAAAAGATTGAAGTTTATGAGTCTGTTCAACCCTTTTACTTTTTCTTTTTCACCATCTTCTCTGTGAAAAAGAAGTCTTTCTGTTTTTTGTGCAGGGGCTGAAGAATCCCAACCAGTGGATCTAACATTCTTTGAATACTTTTCTTTCCTCTGGTTTTGAAGGTTCAAATCATGCTGAATCAATATCCATTAGTGTTTAGATCTGAAGAGTTGAAGAATGACTATATTGTCATGAGGGATGAAAAGGTAATGGTAGGCTATGGAGGAGCCTGATGAGGAGGAATAATAAGGCTACAAAGAGCCAATAGAGAGGGGATAAATCTTTTATAGTCAAGAGGAACTGATCTGATGAGGAGGAAGGGGCACTCCGGTATTGTTGACTGGTAATCAGATGATTTTTCATTCATGGTCCCAAGGAAGGACCAGTATTTGAGCACAACTGGAGAACCCCCAAAAGGGGCCTAAGACAGCAGGTTAGTGACAACTAGAGAGCCCCAGAGGGGGCCTGAGACATGAGTAGTTATTTAATGGAAAAAGTAAGTTGGAGATAAAGGTAACTAAATTTGTTAGTTACAGAATATGAACAGAAAAAGACAAAAAGATCCACTAAAGAAATGTTGATAAGGAAAATTTAAAATCATTATTTTTACTTATTTTTGTGTTGAATGCCTGGTCCAAGGAATAATAATAATTAAATATAGTTATTTTTAGATATTTCAAAGCTGGACCCCCATTTTTCAGCCTCTAGATACCAGGAACCATTTAGTCCTGTAGCTACTAGAAGTGTTAAAGGTCAAGAAAAAATATATTCTCAATTAAATTATAAAAAATTTCCAAAAGTATTAATGAAATTGGTGATGGTCCATGTTTTAGATAGTTTTGTTAAATTTTTATCAATATGATATAATAAATTATATAAAGAGGTTCCACAGGTTATACAGACTGGGGGTCTTTAACACCTCTTCAAGTATTACCCTCTAAAGTATTTTTATTACTGTTCTATTTTAGCACACAGGCCAGAGCAGGGAGAAAACTACTTCCTACTTTGAGATTTTGCATTCTGGGTACCTTTAATGGTTCACAGTTCAAGGGTTTCAAATCAAAGATTGGGTGCTTGTTGATTTATTCTTCAATGCAGAAAATATGGTGGCCATGAATTAACTCTAACATGCTTCAGAATCAGACCATAGATTACTTTATAATCTCTTTATAAGAACTTTATCACAATTGGCATGATTTCTGGATGATATCTAATGAATACTGCTTGGAAAAGAGTCATAAATGTTGCTGTATAACTACCTTTTTGCGGTTAAGAGAGCCTTCTCAGGGAACATAGAGAGGGTAGGGATAATTTTCTGAGGCTAGAAAGCCATTCAGAGATGGATTAGCACTTCTTTTTGATTCTTTAGACCAGCTGGTACTTAATCTTCAGGATCAGCGGATGATTTTTCCATAAGGATAAGTTTCTGTGTTCCTTTCTATATTTGCTAATCCTGCCAGTATTGAACTTTTTTATTATTTATTTTTGAGTAATATGAACATTAGTGGGTTTTTATGGATTTTTGATAATCTGTTGATCATTTACTATTTTTTATTATTTCATTATTCAATCTCCTGATGTGTTTTTTTCCTGTCTAAAGGTCTTGATCTGTCAATTTTGTGGTAATTGTAATTATTTGTTGTTCAAATTCAAGTAATTTATAATTTTATTTTCTATTTTTTTGTTTGATACTTCACCTTTTCAGATACTCCTCCATTCATATTTCACAACATTAAATATGCATGGTTGATCCATTTAGGTTTTAGTGTTTAAGTGCGGTACCTGCAAGCATTTTTGATTTTTTGGGGATCTGACACGCGCAGATCAGATATTCAGGGTGTAGGAGCTGACCAGCTGCATGCAAGATGGTTGCACCAGCTTTACACATTGGTCCTGGATCAACATGTGCATGTGGTGCTGTTTCAGAGGGCGCAGTTAAATGGCAGGATGGGTGGGCTGCGTGTGTGAATTTTGAAAAAACGTGTTTTTGCCTGTAACTCCTAAACTAAACCCAACTTTTCTATTCTGACTCAATTTTGGTTGTGAAACCTATTTTAAAAGGAGTGTGAAAAATATTAATATGGCCAAAAATCAAAACAGTGGTTCCTTGAATTTTGGGCTATTTTTAATATTTATTTTTGGGTTGGTATAGAATAAGGATTTAAAGGTGGTGCCAGTGAGTGAACCTACCAAATTTTGGATGGAAAATTAAAATCTGTAATAATATTTAAGCTTTTCCCACTCCTGGGATATTTTTTGTATCATTTATGCTGGTTTTTTTAGTTTACTTTCTTCATTTTATTGTTGTTATTTTTAAAGGTTTCTATGTAAATAGTAACAAGCTGAAAACAGTGGTTCCATTTCAAACCCAATGGCAGAATATCAGAGTGGTTGAGAAGGTGATCATCAGCCATTTTCCAAGCATTTAGCCTGTTATGCTTGATTTGGTTTGTGGATCTGTTCCATTAACCAATGCCACAATTTTAGTTCAACCTGCTGTCAGATATTGAACTTGGACTCTGGTTAGGAAAAGTTTTATCTGATCAGTGGGTTGCCCAAGTTGATATATACATGCGGATTTTCTATAATCTTTTGTGCATGAAGTATTCTTATGACCTAAAATTTTATCACCTTGTGGTTGTATTTCCCATATTTTTTAATTTTTTTCTACTCTACTATTTACACCTATCACAATGAGGAAGTCAATTAAGGAGCTGGAATTCAGATTTAGGGCCAGAAAGTGACCCCACCAAAAATTGGCTTAAAAGTCCAAATGTGTAATAATATTTTGGGAAAATCAACTACTTGTGAAATAATCCTTTGCTATTGGCTTTGGGTACTATTATCAGCTTTTTCTAAAATATCAGCTAGCTGACATTTACAACAACCTAATACAACTAATAGCATGATTAGATTTTATAATTGTATTTTTTAATCTGACTTACTAAGTTGTGAAGTTGGAAAATGTTTGGCTAATAAAACCAGTAGATTTCAATCATCAATAAGCAACAGAAACAGAAATATGAAGGAAGAACAGGGGATGAAGTGATAAAGAAGGACAACTATGAACCTAATAAAACCAGGTCACGAGTCAGGTCAGACAAAGCATGAAAGTATGAAGTATAGCTGATGAGAGATATTGATCTATCTTGAGGTTTGGCGCAGGGCTGAAGGGATTGCTGTGGTTGGTTGATGAAGAATGAAGATTGGTGTATCTTGACTTGAAGAGCGGCTGGAGAGGGTTTGGTCAGATTGTTGAGTTGAAGGATACTGAGAGCAGAATGAGCGGCATACCTGATCCTAGTCCCCTGGGTGCCGGTGGTGCAATCTCATGGTTTCACGAGGAGAAGAGACACCCAGGATCTAGGATCAGCAAGCAAGATAAGTTTGGGGCTGGTCGCTGGTCTTGAAGTTGGAGTTTCCACACTCAAGCTACTAGTCAGGTTGTGGGGGTTCTGCTGAATCAAGGTTGAGGTTGAGCAGCCAGTAGAGCGCAGCTTCTGAGACTGAGTTAACACAATAGAAGAAAGATGAGGGACTAATAATAAGAGATCTAAAACCAAGACACAAAACACAACATTAGAGATCAAAAAAAGATTAGTAAACAGCACTTTCTCAGCATTATCAGGAATTCACAATTCCAACATCCTCCCTTGCTGAGAATTTGTTCAGCAAAATCCCAGATTTGATAGAGATGTGACTAATTTGGTTCTGCTGAGAGGCTTGGTGAGGAAATTGGCCAGATTTGCTTGCAACAACACCTTCTTTATGGTGATGTTTCCTTTTTCAATCTCTTCTCTGATTTAGTGGAATCGGAGTTCCATGTGTTTGGAGTGAAAACCGGATTGATTTGCCTGATTCAGAGATATTTTGATGGCACCCTTGTTATCTTCAAAGAGAATAGACAATTTTGATCCACTGTTGGGGAAGACTTGATGTATTAGGGAGTTTAGCCAAAAAATTTCCTTCACAGCATCAGCCATGGCCTTATATTCAGCCTCTGTTGTAGACAGAGACAGCGTTGGTTGGCGCCTAGATCTCCAGTTCACCAGGTTTCCCATCCATCTGATGGAGATTCCTGAAACCAATCTCCTCGTACTTGGACAGGTTGCCCAATCAGCCTTGTCAAATGCAGAAAGGGTCCAATTGTCTTGTTTGAGGAAGTTCAGCCCCCAGGTGGAGGTATGTTTGAGGTAGTTGAGGGTCTTTAGCGCAGCATTGAAGTGGTGGTGAGCAGGTTTATTCAAGAATTGCGTGAGGTAGTTCACCCAGAATGTGATGTCCGGACGAGTGCAGCAGCTCAAATGATTTAACTCCCCCATGATTTTTTGGTATTTTTGATTCAATTTCTCAAATTTGTTGTGTTCTTCATTGGTTGCAGGTAGCAATTTGCCACTGGGTTGGAAAGGAGTGGAATGAATCTTGAACACCGGGAGATTGTAACTGGAAACTAGGTGTTGGATTTAGGCGCCTTGATGTAATTTGATACCTGTTGAGGTGACTTCTACATTCATTCCTAGAAGTAGCAAAGCTTGACCAAGATCCTTGATGGTGAATCAAGATCCAAGAGCCTTGATGAATTCTTCCGGTCTTCTGCTGAAAATAGCTATGTCATTGACATGGACATAGAGCCAAGTGTCTTTGTTCCAGAACACACATTTATCGGTGTCAAATTGTTTGAATCCGGAATTGAGAAGCCAGTCAGTCAGAGTAGTGTACCAGGCAAAAGGCGCCTGCTTGAGTCCATAGAGAGCCTTCAGAAGCTTGAGCGTTTTACCAGGGGAGATGTGAATATTTGAAGGAGGTTTAATGTAGACGGTTTCTTTAATGGGAGCATTTAAGAATGAATATTTGAATTTGACTTGGTGAAATTTTAAGCCTTGAGACGCCGCAAAGGATATGAGAACCCATAGTGAGGTCATGTCACCAGTAGGTGAAAAGTTGTTGTGATATTCGTGACCCCATTGTTGATGGAAGCCCTGAGCACAGAGTCTAGCTTTGAAATCAGTGATGCGGTTCCTGGAGTCCTGTTTAGTTCTGAAAACACACATGCAGTTGATGGGTACTGATCCAGGGGTCAGATTGACTTCTTTCCATACATCATATGATATGAGATTGAGTTCCTCTACAAGCATTTCTTTGATCCACTCGTTGCAATATTTTGAGGCTAAGGCTTCTTTGAGATTGACCGGATCCTTGTATTCTGAGTTGCAGATGAGAACACTTGTGTTGGACCAATGGAGGAGTCATTGCGGCGAGGAGTAGAAAAAATTTTGTTGGGGGTTAATCAATCATAAGAAGGAACGGCTGGTGTTGGTGAGGATCTGATGGGTGTGATAGAGGAGTCAGGATAGGAATGATCGGAGGGAGAGGAGGAAGTTTCAGCAGCAGCTTTATCCGGGATGGAAAGGAAAGCAGGCCCGGAATTGAAATCATGAGACACAGAAGGTGGTAAGGAAATGGAAGGGAAGATGGCTTTGCAGAAGACAAAATTTTCTGATATGTATATTTTTAAGGTGACAGGATCTAAGCATCTGTACGGCGAAAAGTTGTTTACATATCCCAGTAATATGCATTTCTTGCTAGTGGGAGCCTGTTTTGATTCACAAATTTGTTTTGGGATTAGGGAGTAGCCAAGACTTCCAAAAGGTTTGAGGAAATTTAAGTTGAAGTCTCTATTGAATCAGAGTTTGTAGGGAATGCTATTTGATTGTGTACAAGATGGTTTGAGATTGAGAAGATGCGTGGCTGTGTTAATGGCCTCGTCCCAGTAGGTGAGCGGCAATTGACTTTGAGAAAGTAGACATTGAGCTTTCTGGAGAATGGAGCGTTTTTTTTGCTCTGCCAGGCTGTTCTGTTGAGGTTTATAGGCAGGAGCATAGTTCTGAACTATACCTTGAGATGAACAGTATTCCTTGAGTGTGATGGAGGTAAATTCCCCTCCGTTGTTGGAGATTAGGGTTTTCACTTTCTTCATTGTTTGCCTTTTGGCCGTGGCGATGAAATTGATCAGTGCCTTCTCAGCTTCATTTTTCAACTTGAGAAAGGAAACGGCCTTGAATCCGGTGTGTTGATCCATGATTGACAGAAAGTACAGGTTGCAGGAGCGGGATTGGACAGAAAAAGGGCCCACTAGGTCAAGAGCTTCTAGCGGGTCTTTCACAGCCTTGAAGTTGTGGTTGAATGGGTGGCTGTACCCTTGCACGTCTTGCATATTTTGCACATGACCTTGGTGTCCTTGTCGGGGAGCTTTAAAATCTTCAGAATTTACGGATTGGGGTGCCCCAGCCGACAGTGCCAATCAATTGTGTTGTTATTGGTTTTCAAGAACCTACTGGGGTTATCCTTGGGTGGCATGAATTTTACTCCACATAGTTTGGTCAGTTTGTTGTGAGTGCTACCTATGAAGGAGAAATTGTCAAGAGTTATCTCAATTCCTGAGTAACCAACCTTATCAAACACTGACTTCTTTGAATTCAACTGAGTGAGGGATATCAATGACCGATTGAGCGATGGGATGAGAAGCACATTCTCCAAGTTCATTTCCTTTCCATTGTGATTCTTGATTATAGCACTGCCAACGTGAGTTGCTTTGAGACTGGTATTGGGAGCACCGGTGCCAACTTCAACGGCAATAGGTTTGGGATCATGGAGATACTGCAGATCATTGAGAATGTGGTGGCTTGATCCTTAGTCTAGTACGGGTAATCAGTTGGATTCTTTGGAGAAGGGATTTGTGAGGTAAAGTTGGGTGTTGAAATGCAGCTCGGCGGCTTCAGTTCCAGGAAGTTGATCCTTGGATTTTTGATTGGATGAATTAAGGTGTACAGCTGGCTTGGAGGAACTGATGTCAGGGCGGAGGTGCGGGTGGAGAAACCAGCACTTGCTTTCAGGGTGATCGGATAGTGGATTGTGATGGCCCTTTGAGCATGGATGTTTGGGTCAAGGATGGGATTTTGATTTAAAACCCGTTTTGAAAAGAGCGGTTGGTCTGGGAGCTTCATGATTAATATCCTCTGGATTATTGCTTTGAGAGGTTTTGAGATGGATGACTTCCCTCAGCTTGTTTAAGACATTGGTTGGATTCTGTAGGAGCTCATTGTTCAAGAGTATTGTATCAACAATGTTGTAAAAGTTACTTGGGAGTTTTGCCAATATTGTGTAGCTTAGGATGTCAGATGGAACCTCAAGCTTGACAACCAATAACTCATTCATTTTTTTTTGGCATTCTTGGATGTATACTGACAGATCACCTTTTTATTGAGATTTGATGAAGTTGAGCCAGATACGGCCTTGATTATTAGTGAATTTGGATGCATATTGTTCAAGAAGGCTGTTCCAGATTGCATGAGGATCACCCTTGTTTTCTTTGTTAATGACGGAATCAAACGCCATGTCCCCTAGGTGTTGAATGATTACATTGGCAGCTTCAAATAACTTCTTTTTCTGAGGTGCATTGAGAGGAGAGGGTGGTTGTTCAAGGACGTAGTTGAGAATGCCTTTGCGTCGTAAGTAGCTTCAAATTTGGAGGCTCCAAGAAGGGAATTTCCTATTGGTGAGAAGAGGAATGTTTAATTTGGTCAAACTTGAGGCTTCTTTGTTGTCCGACATGATTATTGTAACCTGGCTTGGGACTGTAAATCTGAATTTGGAAAATGTTTGGCTAATAAAACCAGTAGATTTAAATCATCAATAAGCAACAGAAACATAAAGATGAAGGAAGAACAGAGGATGAAGTGATAAAGAAGGACAACTATGAACCTAATAAAACCAGGTCAGGAGTGAGGTCAGACAAAGAATGAAAGTATGAAGTATAGCTGATGAGAGATATTGATCTATCTTGAGGTTTGGCGCAGGGCTGATGGGATTTCTGTTGTTGGTCAATGAAGAATGAAGATTGGTGTAGCTTGACTTGAAGAGCGGCTGGAGAGGGTTTGTTCAGATTGTTGAGTTGAAAGATACTGAGAGCAGAATGAGCGGCGTACCTGATCCTAGTCCCCTGGGTGCCGGTGGTGCAATCTCATGGTTTCACAAGGAGAAGAGACACTCAGGATCTAGGATCAGCAAGCAAGATAAGTTTGGGGCTGGTCGCTGGTCTTGAAGTTGGAGTTTCCACACTCAAGCTACTAGTCAGGTCGTGCGGGTTCTGCTGAATCAAGGTTGAGGTTGAGCAGCCAGTAGAGCACAGCTTCTGAGACTGAGTTAACACAATAGAAGAAAGATGAGGAACTAATAAGAAGAGATGTAAAACCAAGACACAAAACACAACATTAGAGATCAACAAAAGATCAGTAAACAGCACTTTCTCAGCATTATCAGGAATCCATAATTCCAACAAGTTGTTTATATTTTTTAAAAATATGTGGTTTGGTAGTAGAGGATCTTAGTGACTATAGTTGGCATGTATTTGCCACTAAATTTTCTTTTAATGATATTTATAGCAACACAAGATATATAATTTTTGCACTATCATAGCTCTGGGACACAGAGAAGATTTATGAACCATGCTCCAGGTTTCTCTCAACCTGTGGATGAAAATGTCACAGACAAGCAGCTATGAGACCATTATTTCACATCATTATCTTCATCTATTACAGCCATCAATAAAGGGAAACACATTAATATAATTGGTAATAAATAGACATGAACCTTTATCTTTTTTATAATCCTTAAAAAACCCTTGAAAATGTTTTTGACCCCAAAGGTGTCACTTGACTTCAAGAGCTTCACAGTCTGTGGATTGACAGATGGTACATGAATATCAATTTTTTACTTGAAAACTGTTCCCTTGGCCCAAAAGAATTTTTAGGGGACAGGTTAACTGGGAAAGGGGTACAGCAGGTTGGGCAATCTAGAATTATTTTACCACATTTTCTATACCTGCAGCCTGGATTTCCTGTCCCCTTTCCCTCAAAGGTGAAAGATGGGGTGTGAGGCAATCTACAGTTCACCTCAGCCCTGACCCCCCCCCTATCATCCTATAACCAACCAACCCAAAGATTCCAAGTTATTTCATCAATCAATTCATCAAAAGTGACTAATTGAATCAAGTTGTGAAAATTCCAATTTCAATTTTTTTTCACTCATCCAACTTTTTTAAAAAAATATTGTTTCCAAAAATTACCATCTGTCCCCTTTGAGGGACAGGGGACAGAAAGTCAGGGCCACGGTGCCAAAATTTTGGGACAATCACAAAAAACTTGGGCTGAGTGCATAGATAATTTGAAATCATGGGGAAATAAAGCAGGACAGGTGACATTTCAGTGGGCAGAGGGGCCACCATTAACTTGGGTTGAGTGACAGTTTTCCAGGGCCAAGGGGGAAGCTTTTTCCAACAATGTGATACATATGGGTCTAATGCAGGATTTAAGTTCCTGCAATCCTGACATGAAGCCTTGTCATCAGGGACCACCAGGAACCTGTTAAATTTGGGATCTGGTAACTGGTATTGAATACACAACAATCAATTCAAGGTGAATGCAGTCATTTCTGTTTCAGAGTTATAGTTTACAAGATTATGTCATCACTAGATTTCACACATTCCACCTCATCACATGAAATGTCACATCTAATAGTAGTTAATATATAGATCCAGAAAATTCACCTTCCTGGTTTAGGGGATGACCCTAAACTAGGGCCAATGGAAACTGCGGGTGGATGATCAAGTGGATGACAAGGGATAAAAAGGCCATAATTTTTTGATTTTTTGATTTTTTTTAAGTGGAGTTAGATTTGACACTTTTCACTATGCATATTGATCTGAGTGAGGCCCCTGGAGATTTGGTACAAATTGGAAAGAACCCAGGGGATTGGGGACCCTGTAAATATTATCTGAAGGCGTCTAAAGTCTAAAGATAAGAATTCAATTGTGGATAAATGGTGATATTATAAATATATAAATAAGGTCAAAGCAATCAAGGGGATAGGATTTCAAAAATTTTGAACCTGAGGGAATCTCTCCTGCGGGATTTAAACAGCAAAGCTAAACCCAATTCACCTCCCAACTGCCCAAAAATCACCTGTCCTGCGGGTGCTATCCATGGTGTTTTTTTACCTTGGGAGGTATATGAGAGTCTTGGGGTGCAACCTCTGGAAACCCTCTAGCTCCCAGGATATAATTCAACATCCATGAAATCCATGTGGAATCCTTGTTAATCCCGCAGTATATCTTCTCCTTCAATAATTTCAATCACCCTCCCACCCCCATTGCCATTTTTCTTTGCCACATATATCCCCTCCTCCACCAATCATTCTCTCCCAAATATCCCATGCCATTTTTCTCCTCCTTTGTTCCTCCCTCCCACACCTCCACAATCTCCATTATAAAATCCTCTCCTTGTTTTTTCATCTCTCCAACAGCAACACCATCACCATTATTTACCAAATTCCAACTCCTCCCCTCCTCTGGAAAAATGTAAATAATGGATCCATTGTTTGGTTGCCCCATGGACTTGCAATCACGTCCCCCATCTGGTAGGCCAAAAATTTGAATGCTTTTGATTAAATTATCTGTGCATTATTATTAATATTTATTTCTTTTCTTACTCAGGACCAGGCAAACTATCACTATGTCCTGTCCCCATAGTCAATGTTGAAAAATGTAACAACACCACCAAGAAAGACAATAATTCAATGGCTTAAGCCTGCAATTATAATGAGAGAAAGGACTTGCAGTTTTGAAACTCATGGTTGGAAATACTGCAGGACCCTATCACTGGAACTGATCAGTTGGCCAATTGGTTTTTGGAGTATTTCAAGTTATCTTTTTTAAAGCATATACCAAAACCTGTTAATAATTGTCTTATTTCTTTTTCTTTTTATTCTTATTTCTTTCTTTTTATGTACTGCCAAGACATACCTCCCCTCAAGCATAGGAGATTCAATGCCAGTCACTAGTCCTGTCACCGATTCAATGCCAGTCACTAGTCCTGTCACCTGCCTGAACAACTTTTGAGCAGACCGTGTGAAAGACTGCCCTCGGTGTCTCCTTCTATCTTTCTCACGCTCTGTTCTCTATTTTCTCATCCTCTTCCTCCACATCTCTGTCATGCTCTTTTTCACTCCAGTTTCATCTCATAATGTTCATACTTGCACTTGCACTTACAAACTATCTCAGACTTGATCTCCAACCCTTCCATCACACCATTGGATCACCTAAGAAGAATCAATTAACTATTATCAACGAGTACTTCATTCCAACCTGCGGTAGGTTGTTAACAGACTTGTCAACTCAACATCAGGAACTGAATATCTTGTTGCTCTACAGTCTTCAATTTTTCTGGGCAGATTAGTCTCTTCCTCTACAGTGTCTTTCATCTTCTCTACTTAGTCTTCTCTGGGCCATCATCCTATCTGTAGAGACGCCATAACTGTTTTTTATCTTTCATCTCTGTGATTATTTCTTTTCTCTGGCTGTTTATCATCCTCTGAACTGATCCTTGGAATCCAAACAGCCTGGTTCAGGCTTAACAGTTCTTCCTCACTTTTATAAAACCAACCTGATTGTTGACTAGCCTCAAGAGCCAATGGGTAACTATCCAAAATTCCATCAACAAGTTTTCAAGTTGCATTATTCAAGTCAACCAGACCACCTCTAGCAGGACAGATGTTCAGGATCAAGTTTGGGCTTCCACCCAATTGATATCAAGTTCAATAACAAGAACTTTCAGCATATGCAATGTTACAACATCCTTATCAAGGCACCAAAATCAAGTTTATATGTTCACAATAAGGACAAAAAAACTTTGATCTCTTCAAACAAAGACATGCTTCAAGTGATTTCAAATTCACCCCCAGAACCCCGTCTTCACAAACTCTCCCCGGAAGCTGGAACAGCGGTGAAACTCAACAACCAAGTGGCCACAAATCAGCCAAACAACCTAAGAGAGAACCATGGTAATGTTCATCTGAGCAATCCTCCAATGGTTTTGTTGGCCAATGACATGAAGAAATGAGTAAGGACTTTTGAAATCTCACCAAAATAATAATAATAATAATAACAGAATGTAGTCACCTTCAGGTAGTTACGCTGGAAAACCACAGTTCAACCACCCAGGAGTTATCCCAATTGGATTAACCTGATGTAGTCACAGGTAGTTGTCTTCTGCAACTTCCGCAACCAAGAGTTATCCCCATTGGGATAAATCTGTGTAGCCGCGCAGGCCAGAACCCCATGCAACTACACCAGCAACTACCCCCCTTCCAACTCCAGACCAACCAGCCCAAGACAATCATTGACCAAACCACATTGATTGTGTAAGGAAAAAACTTCTGGCCACCCAACAAAGACAGACCAGAGAGCAGTTGCCAACTGAATAAAAAAATCTAGGAGGACCAATTGACTAACCAACCTCCAGCTAGCAACCAATAGCCAGCCAGACCAAGACCCTGACCAAGCAGGCCCAGCAGCTATATCAAGAACTGAAAGCCCCAGCCAAGTTATCTCAATTGGGATAACTTGGAGTAATTGCATGGGGTGGGCACCTGTGCAACTACAAGACCAACAGGGAAGCCAAGCCCATACCCAGCAAGCAATCTCAGGCCCCATTCAGCCCGGACTGGCCCAGACAATTCAGAAAAACCAGGAAGGGCCAGAAAACCCCAAAAGTCTCAGAAAGCCCAGAAAGGTCCTGTGAGCCCAGAAAGGCCCAGAAGGCCAGCAAGCCCGCAAAGGCCCAGAAAGCACAGAAAGGATCAGCAATCCCAGAAAGTCCCAGAAAGCCCAGAAAATATCAGGCAATCTCAAACCATCCAGCCCCACAGCTCAGTCCAGACTCAGATCAGGCCTAACCTGTCAGCTCAGACCCAGCTGGCCAACCCAGAATCTCTTCCAGTCAGCCCCTGGCCATCAGACCCAGGCCTAGCCAGCGAACCCATACCCAGCCATTCAACCCAGAAACTCTGCCAGTCAGACCCTGGCCACCAGACCCAGACCTAGCCAGCCAGCCAGACCCAGCCAGAAAACCCAGAACTAGTCACCCCAAACCAAGCTGGCCAACCCAGACCAAGCAAGCCAACCTGGACCAAGCCAGCCAACTAAAAGGAAGCCAGTCAGTCAGACCAACCAGTCATCCAGAAACCCAGCCAAAATGAGCCAGCACGTCCAGAAAAGGCCAGCCAGCCTGCAATACAGCCAGCCAGACACTCAGACACTCAGAAAGTCAGCAATCCAGCCAGACCACCATCCAGTCATCCAATCAGCCAGAAGATCAGCCAAGCCTTCCACACAGCCAACTAGCTAGCTAGCCAGCCAGTCAGCCAGTTCTAGCCAGCCTGTCAATCAGCCACCAGACCACCTCTTTACCAGTCAGTCAGCCAGCCAGCAAGACAGACAACCAGCAATCAAGGCATCCAGCAAACAAGCCACTTAGCCATCCAGAAAACTAGCCAATCAGCCAAAAGGCCAGAGAACTAGCCAGCCAGTTGCTCCCAAAGAACGCTAGCCAGCCAAACAGACTTCCATTGATCTCAAAAAGCCCACTAGGCCAGCTAGAAAGAACCAGGCCAACTATCAAGCCCAAAGGGAAGACCATGCCAGACACAGATGATCAAGACACAGAAGGAGAAAACAAAGAAACTCCTCTGGATATTCAAAAAAGTCAACCTCTGATACCCCTACCAGACCAAGACCAAGGTGGACAGCAGGATCAAGAGGAAGATCAAGCTAAACAAAGACAAACTTCAGGACCCCCACCAGAGCAGAAAACCAGTGGATAGAAGGACTGAGAGAAAGACATAGACAGAAAAAAGGACCCATTCAAACACTCAAGACAGACAGACCCAAGGAAACACCAAGACAGAAGTACATTCCAATAAAATTCTTCCATACCTTTTGGTCAGATTTCCTTGTATTATCATCTCTGCCTTGAAATGAAGCCGTTTTCCTCATACTAACTCAGATTTCCTTCATTACTTCTCTGTGTCCATTTGTTCTCTCATTTTTATGTAGACTGAACCTAGCCCAGAATTTCTGGTTTTAGAAAGAGTAATAATAACAGAAATTGAGGATCAGGAGCCATTATTTCATCAAGGACCACCAAAATTTGGCATCCAAATCAGTTTGACAGAATGATATCCTTTGATCCCATGGCAAAGAATTTGAGTTGATTTCTCAAGAGCTTATCATGGGGAAGGATCTATCTGGCTTGTATCCTGAAACTCAAAGATACTACCAAATTCAAATGGCTGAGATTCTGAAAATGGTTCACAATCAATACTTGCAAGGCACTCCTTCAGACTCCAAATTGTGATTGATACCACAGCCCTTTTCCTCCAGTGTCTCTATTGCCTTACTTTTCTTTCCTCCTTCCTTTCCCTTTTTTTCTTTTTACTTTTTTTCCCTCCTCTTCATGCTGTGTTGTATACCTTCCCATCTGCAGAGGCAGTAAGTGTTCCATTTTTCATATGCCCAATTTGCAATGCAATTACACAAAATACACTTAAAAAAATACTTTGAGATTCAAAGTGTGCATTGCAATTACACAACATGCCACTTAAAAAACTTGAGATTCAAAGTGTGCATTGCAATTCCACAATATGACATTTAAAACAAAACTAAAAAAACAATTTCCACAGTGGAGGATGAGGGAAACTATTGTCAGTGTGGAACTCTACTCTAGATTCCCTTTGACATTCCACAAATGATCAATTAAGTTTCTTCAAAGGGAAAGATGAGCATTTTGATTTTGAATATCCCAATACCTGTTGATGAAATTGCTGAATTCACTATTTACTTCCTGGTTCACTTTGATTTTTCTGCTTCTCATTTCATATAAAATCTCTTCATCATGGTTGCATTTGTCCTTCACAATCAAATTGTTGAGGATGACACAAGTCTTCATAATAAACTTCAGGTTGAGGGGAACCCAACCATGAGCTGGTATGGCCACAACCCCAAACTGGGGCTGCAGAACTCCAAAAGCTTTTTCAACATCCTTTCAAGCGGCCTCTTTCATTTCCGAAAATAACTGGAGAAGCGGAAGGATATAAAGAAAAACCACTTGAGTCAGTATTAAAATTTTGGAAAGAAAAAAGAAAAAAGAAAAACTTTTTTTGATCTTGTGGCTGTGATATGGTCTTCACAAGCACCTCCCAATTGGGGTAGATTCCATTGGCAAGATATTATCCATGCTTGAAGCTATGCCCATTGACCACAAATTTGATGCTTGGGGCTGTTTCATTCATGAGTTCTGTGAACAAAGTGGATCAATCCAAGAGATTGATGTCATTATACAAGCCTGGTAGACCAAAGAAGCGGTGCCAAATTCATAGGTCTTGAGATGGAACTGCTTCAAGCGCAATGGTTGTCACCTGCAGAAAAAAAAGGTTAGTCAAAGATTTTGCAACATAAAAAATCAATAAAGAACCACAAACCTTCTCTTTCCCTGGTATTGTCCAGCCCATGCCATTGGTAAATTCTTCCATGGCCAGTGCATGCAGTCAAGAGAGCCCAACATGCCTGGAAAACCTAGAGCTTCACCCATGGCCAACAGGCATTTGAGATCTTCTTCATTTGGGGAGTGTAGATATTCATTACTACAGATCTCTATCACCCGCTGGCAAAAATGCTTCAGACTTCTAAAGGTGGTTTTTTCCAAAATCTGAAAGTATTCATTGTTTGAATCTGCTGGGCTTCCATACGCAAGCATTCAAATCAAGGATGCAATTTTTTGAATGGGGTAGAGACCTGGTTGTCCTAGAGCATCTTGCTTTCAATCAAAAACTGGTCATGGGTGGCCAAGTCTTGAACAACCCTCAAGAAAAGTTGCTTGTGCACTTGGAAATGCCCTTGGAAAAGATAGTTGCTGTAAACTGGGTTTTTGCCAAAATAATCCTTCATGAAACGCTGGTGGCCACCTTCAAAATCTTGGGGAAAGTTGGGTTTGCGTTTTTTTTTCGGTCTTGGGCGTTTTGTTTTGGGTTCTTCAAGCATGAGTGGGATGATCTGAACTTCCGCCAACTGTTGTTTGAGTTGAGAGGATAGGGAAAGGGATTGAGTGGTGAAAACATGGACCAATGTGGATGGTTCCATGGTTGTACCCCCGGGTTGCGATTGGAAACCCGGTCAAGGTCCGGGTGGGAGGGAATCACGTGCAGATACCTCCCTACAGTTTTTGGCGCAGCAGTTTGGGGAGGCAAAACCTGCTGCGCAAACATTATTTTTTATGGTTTGCCTCCCGACTTTTACCCCCGGCGGGAGGTATGCCCTGACAAGTTGGTTTCAGGGCTGCGGCCGTGCCCCCTCAATCCCGACCCAACTGATCCTTTAAGAGAAAACCCAGGATTGTGTTGGCATGAACCTCCTGGCCAGGGCGGGGCATGTCGAGCCTGAAGACTACGGGATTCTTTCTCGGATTGGTTGGCTCCTCGATCTCTCTCTCCCTCAACCTTAATTAAGGCTTGCTGACCTTGCAAATTTCCTTCTCAAACACATCGGCCTCCATCCAAACCCAGCTTCACTCTTGGCCTCTTGACTCTACATCCACTTAATCTGACCTGTTCATCGCCCTCAATTTATCGCCGCTCTCGACTGTCTAAACGTCGAACTTGACTCGCAATCTCATATTTTCCTACCCCACCTCTTTTTATCTCAACTCATACATAGCATAGATTCGAGTATTTTAATTACCTTCCTTTTTTATTTCGCCCTCTCTCGTCTCTTGACTTGAAGGTCGTTCTGCTCCTAGTTACAAACCTCAGCTTGTTTCTCCTATGGTCTCCCTATACCACGGGAATTTCCGAAATAAGAATTTTCTCTTAGTTCGATCTTGTCATTGAGTCGGTTGGCCTATAGAAGTGCGCAAGGATTGTTGAAATTCTCCAAGTGACCCTTGGTGAGTGCTGATCATTTTCCGTTTTTTTGCGCTAAACACATCTATGATCCCAGCGTGCTTCAACGGTGTTCCCATTAGCTGTGATAAACTTATGCGCATTAGCGTTAAGCTGGTAAGGATGCTCTTACCAATGAATTTCAATTACTCATTCCATGGCTTTGTACGCTGCCAATATGACCTGGCAGCTCGTCGTCCATTTACCGGTTCGACTGATTGGATCGCCGCGTTCCTCGTCTTAAACCATCACATTGGAGCTGACCAGATTTTGCGCATATTCCTTTGGCAGAAAAACAGAATCATCTTTTATCATGCGAACATTTTCCTCAAGATTACTTTTCATGAAATCACTCAAGGTCAAATTACAGCTAGCGACGCTTCTACTTGCAAATGTTGCATTATACGTACGAGGGACGATACCAAGGGAGAATAAGATCTTCGCCATTCAGGGTTCCATTGATACAGAGTTACCTGAGAGAACAGCAACGAAATCGGTACTCCACGAAATCGATTGCCCAAAAAGCTGGCTGCAACTAGGTCTTAGTAGATGGGATTCGGCTGCAAACTTGGGGCCTACATCTGATGAAGTTGCCTGTGAAGGATCAAATCTCTTAACCCCCCAAGCCATGAACTACAACGGGGAATTTTATCAGAGTGAGCGGCACGTAACCCATGGCTTCTCGCCACCCAGCTCTTCAGACTCAGCTTGGGTATCAAACTTCGAGGAACAAGCCTCCACATCTCAAGCGTGTTCCCCCAAATTTAAAAAGCGAAAAAACACCGAGGTGCGTTTGGAAGATTCCAAAAACCTGTCAAAGCAATTGCAAGGAAATCCAGGCACGTTATGTATGTCAGTAAGAGAAAAGTCCTTGTCGAAAGGTTGTTTGAAACCCCTGACA
Organism: Puccinia polysora; assembly: GCA_025617555.3. Classification (NCBI taxonomy): domain Eukaryota; kingdom Fungi; phylum Basidiomycota; class Pucciniomycetes; order Pucciniales; family Pucciniaceae; genus Puccinia; species Puccinia polysora. The sequence goes on from CM062626.1 coordinate 25,983,914, forward strand.
AGGCAATTGCAACAAGCGGAAACAGAGCCTCCGGCACTGGAAAACTATTCCAAAAAACTTTTTAATCAGGAATCTTCCCTGACAAAACAAATTGAAAAAATTTCTGCTAAGAATATCGAGTTAGCGTTGCTTTCGAATGATGAATCTCATGGAGAATCAGAAGCACTTATGACCGATCCTGAATTTGGGAATGACGCTCCAATACATGCTTTCCCAGGAACAAATGAATTTGATCAGGGTGTTAAAAAAAAAAATAGACATCATATGTTCCTTTCAGATAAAAATTTCACAGTAATTTTAAAGCCAATACACTTCAAAGATTGGAAATTTATCAGATTGGATTTGAAAAAAAATGAAGATGAGAAGAAAATAGATGCAGAGTTTTTTTTGAATTTTTTTCAAAAAACAAAAGGTGAAAATTGGGAAAGCTTGTCCCTTTGGAAAAATGGTAAATTGGGAAATAGGGGTGTATGCGAATTTGAAAATGGACCATATCCCAAAGAGCTTAAACCAAAATTTTTGAGGATGGAATCATTAGCTGAGATAGTTTTGGGAATTTTTGATCAGAATTTCAAAGGAAGTGAATATTTGATGGTATTGGAGGGAATAAGGGAGCTTGCAAAAAATAGTCTACAGAAAAAAATAAGAGGATATGAGAGAAATTTTTGTATTGCAAAAAAGATATTTAAAATAACTGAATTTGTAATCAACCTGACCAAGATGGTACCAATATACATCAGATTTATTTTAAAATTAGTGGAAGATAAAAATTCAAAATACTCAGAACAGAAAGAGATGGAAGGAGTACTAATTTTCCTAGAAGAATTCTGGAAGGAAATTTATCAAATCAAAGAAAACACCACAGTTATAGGGAATGATAATTTGAAAAATATTAGGGAAATTGCAACATTTGGGGATTCTTTTCAAACAAATTACAAAAACAGGTATAAATTCAAAGTTAATTCAAAGTCAGCGGTTTTCATTGAGGCATGGACTCTTGTTCAATTCTGGTTGGATAGAAAATCCAAAAGGATTTTTGGGAATTCAACAGATTTCTTCATTTCAACAAACAATTTAGCAAAATTTTCAAATAGATTGATTGTTTACTCAAATTATAGTTTGATTTTGAAAGGCATCCAGAAAAATAAAATATTTTCCAGCAAATAAAAATCATTCAAAAATACTCAAAAAAATGAATCCTAAAAATATTAACTGAATGAGTGAAATATATTCTGAATTATGTTTTTTTTTTTCAGAAGGGTAATTTTAAATTCACAACTCTTTGAGTTGTGTACACGACTCAAATTGGTCGTGTGTCATGCTGCACGACCCAAATGGGCTGTGTGGCATGATACACAACTCAAATTGGCTGTGTGGCACTCTACAAAACTCAAATGGGCCGTGTGGCATGCTACACGACTCAAATGGGTTGTGTGGCATGCTACACCACTCAAATGAGCCGTGTGGCATGCTACACGGCTCAAATGGGTTGTTTAGGGTTTTACATAAATCACATCTAGTTTTTTTCAGTTCCACACAACTAAAAGAATTTCAGGCTTAAAAAAAACTAAAATAAACTAAATAAAAAAACAGAAATCAACCAAAAAATCAAAAAATGTTGATTTTTTGGTTAAAAAAAGACAAAAATGTAAAATATAAAATGTAAAATAAAATGAAAATAAACAAATTTTTGAACAAACCTGGGGGGCTGTATACCCCCGTACACAGGTCTAAATGGTTGTTTACAGGGGTATAAAAATCAAAACTGCCCATTATGGGGGGTATATGACCCCCCAGGGGTTGCACTTGTTTGGAACAACCCTTTGGAGTAGTGTATGGGACCCAAAGGAGAGGGGCCCTACACAACTCCCACAGGCTGTATGGGGCCCTACACAACTCCCACAGGTTGTGTGGGGCCCTACACGACTCCCACAGGTTGTTTAGGCCCTGCACGACTCCCACAGGTTGTGTGAGGCCCTACACAACTACAACACAACTGGAGTTGTGAATTTATCATCACCCTTTTCAGAAAATCATCATTTTTATTTCAGTCCAACTCATTCATGGTATTTTTCAATTTTTGATGAATCATTTCAACTTGAAAACTGTCCTTTGGGTTTTTGTACTATCTACACTAATTTAAAATTAACCAGGCCAGAGTTTAACCTCAATAAATCCTTTTTGGCTTGATTTCAATTTTTTTCATTTTGCATCAGCCTACTAGATGCCAGGAACCTTACCTTCCTTTTTGGCTGCTAGAGGTTATAATTTTGGAGTGAATATATTATTCAAAGTAATGAAGAAATTATCTTTAAATATATGGATAAAGAAAATTGAAGGAGGTGGTTTGATGTGGGAAAAGGGTGGATTAATTAGTTAATAAATTATTAATTGAATAAAATGAGGGCCCACAGTAAATTACTGGGGATTTTTAAAACCTCTCATCAGGGGATGAAACTCATAATATGTGCACCAGGGATCTTTGAACCTTTGGATAAAGGAAGCATCATAAAAAAAATATATTGTATAGCTGTTCTGGGGTAGCAAAATAGCCATACCAGAGAGGAATAACTGAATTATTGAGTTTCAAATAGCAGGTTAAATGAAAAATCTAACTCAAGGATGAGTTGTGGCCCAATTATGATACTTTGAGATATTAACACAGTGCTAAATTTGTTTATAAGGGTTGGAACATTCAAATAAAAGGGTCAGAATAAAGCCATCAATCATTTGATTATCTTTATAATTATTTGATTCCTATATTTCAAGTTTCATTGATTTATAATAAAAATTATCTTGGGTAGATAAAGTCAAACAAGACCTGTATTCATCCCTTTTCAAATTATCAGGGGTCTCTCAAAAGTCTTTTAGGGTAAATTTATGGGAAGAAATTGTGTGCTTGGGCCAGCAGGGCAGTAATTAATGGCCCACAGGCTGCTTTTGGTGGTATAGGCCAGATGGAAATGTCATATTGAAAGAAAAATTTTGTTCCTGAAATTAATTGAATGATGATGGTAGGGGAAATGAGCCTATGGTGCAGTTTTAAATTCTGTTAGCAAGTGGATGTAATTTTATTTGTTTAAGTTTTCAAATATTTTTAAGGGCAGTGTTAAATGCACAACCCCAGGTTACAAATGGGTTTCAAGCAGTGTGGAAAGAAATTACATGCTACATTCAATTTCTGCACCATTCCGGCTCCAGTACAAGATACTTCCCTAGCCCTTTAGTTACAATACCCACTCCACACCAGAATAAATGCCTATGCTATAACTCTGCATCCATAAATACTCCCTTTGCTAGCTTGCAACAAAATAAAAGAAATAAAATAGCATGAACTCCCCAACAATCTCCATACTTGAAATATTCCTCAAAATAACTACTAGCTATCTAAAAGAGATTGTTATTAATACCTTTACCCACAGAAGATACTCTGATAATAAAAGAATATTCCCAATACATGATGATGATAATAAAATCCGTAAAAGATAAGATAAAATTCCATGCCTCTCCTTCTACAACATCCAGACAAACTCCTTTTATATGCAACCCAAAATTACAACTCTGGAAACAAAAGGAAATAACAAAAGAATGACTTCCTACAGTCCTCCCTGAGGCACTCTGAAATAACCCTGCCTACTTTTAGTCCTGATCCTACTAGAAAATTGGTCTACATACATTAGATCTGTTGACCCTAACAATTGATTTGGGCCAATGAATTACCAAGAACAGATCCCCATCAATCCTCCTCAGTAGATCCCTGTTAATCCTTCATACAGCATTACGGAAGACCCCTGTCAATCTTCCTTACATATCCTTCTCAATCCACATGCTGTCTTCTCAATTTTAGTGTTCAATTTTCCCAAAGATTACATTTCTCCCACAATCTCAATATGTACCACATATTCAGCTTTTTGGACACACACTCCATAGTTCCAATTGCTTGCTTTTTCATTCTTACTCCAAAGTCCATAAGTGCAGAAGAGGATAGTCAGCAACCACAATTGTTGTTCCACAATAGGCAAAACTGCAGCTGTCAATTCTGCAAAAGACAAAAATTGAGCTATTGCTTCCGCAAAAGGCAAAAACAGGCTCATATCTCTCATTTTGCTGTGGAACCCACAACTGCTCACTGCTGAGCCCACTTTTCCTCCACTGGAAAAGGCACTAGCTAGAGTTTTCTTTTCAAACCTATTGTTCTGTGGCTTCCATGTCCGCCCACTGCTGAGCCCCTTAGCCAGTTTCTTTGTTTGACATACTTGCGCTGGTTTCTATAAATAACCACCACAATGGCTGTTTTCAATCCATTCAAGTTGTGAAACACCATTTTCAACCAATGTTAGTTTTGAAACACCGTTTGCAACCAATTTAAGTTGTGAAACACCGTTTGCAACCCATTTGAGTTGTGAAATGCTGTTTTTACCCATTTGAGTTGTGAACAACACCTTTGGCCCATTTGGGGCTAAATAGCCCCACATTGGCCTTATTGTGGGGTAATTAGGGGTACCTAGCCACCCCAAATTACATCTTTGATACTTTTGGAGGCTTTAGAACCCCTACAAAAATGTAATAAAAAAATTTATGGAATCAAAAACAAAAAACAATTTTTTCAATGGAGTTTGGGATCTTTCTTTTTACATTTCCAAGTATTTTTTTGGTTATTTGAGCTTTGATAATTTTTTTTTAAAAAAGGGATTTCTAATATTTCTTTTAGATTTTTTGGATGTATTATTTCACCTTAAAAAATTCATCCAAAAAATCCAAAAAATCAAATTTTCCAATAGATTTTGGGATCTTTCTTTTTGCCTTTGTAATTATTTTTTGTGGTGAATTCATCTCAAATTAAATTAAAAAAGCAATGAAAGAAAATTTCAATATTCTTCATATACTTGTTGGATGTATTCTTTTACCTTAAAAAATTCATCCAAAAAATCAAAAAAAATAAAAAAAATCAAATTTTTCCAATGGAGTTTAAGATCTTTCCTTTTGAATTTTTAATTATTTTTTTTTGGTGATCTCAGCTCTCATTGATTTGAAAGAAAAATAAAAGAGCTTCTCAATTTTTATTTTTATATTTTTTGGATAAATACTTTTACCTTAAAAGATTCATTCAAAAAATCAAAAATAAACTTTTCATAGGACTTTTGAATCCTTTTATTTCCCTTTCTATTTTTTTTTTTTTTGGTTATTCAAGCTCTCATGAATTTATCAAAAAAATCAAAGAGCTTTCAAATATTTTTTGAAGATTTTTTTGGATGTATTTTTATACCTTAAAAAATCTATTCAAAAAAATCAAATTTTCCAATGGAGTTTAGGATCTGTGTTTTTTCCCTTTTAATTATTTTTTTGGTGATTTCAGCTATAGTGAAGTTTGAAAAAAAATAAAAGAACCTTATAATATTTATTTCAGATTTTTTGCATGTATTTCTTTAACTCAAAAAATTCATTCAAAAAATCAAACAAATCAAAAAAACCAAATTTCTCATTGGACTTTTGAATCCTTTTATTTTCCTTTTTAATTCTTTTTATTTATTTATTTTTTTCTTTTCTTTTCTTTTTTTTTGGTAATTTAAGATTTCAGAAATTCAAAAAAAATCAAAGATACTTTTGATATCTTTGGCATATTTTTTGGATGTAATATCTTCCCTAAAGAAATTCATTTAAAAATTTAAAAAATTCAAAATAAAAAAATCACATGGCAATTTTGGATCCTTTTTTTGCCTTTTTGATTATTATTTTTTTGTTGATTCAAGCTCTTAGTATATTTTTTTTTCTTTTTATTTCTTTGATCTTATTTCATTTTTAATTTTTTAATTTTTTAATTTTTTTCTTACAACCCCGGAGTTGTGAATGGCCATTCACAACTCAGTGGGTTTCAAATGGCTGTTCACGGATCAGATGGGTTGCAAACAGCTGTTAATGACTCAGATGGGTTGCAAATGGCAATTCACAACTCAGATGGGTTGAAAATTGAACATTTCCCTATTTTTAATCAATTGAATATATCTTTCTGAAAAATTTCATACCATGAAGCTTGTGCAGGTGTGACTTTTTCAGGATTTAGAATTCTTTGAAAGTGATTTCAGGGTATTTTTGAAATCTTTGTAGAATGTTCAAAGTGGCATTTTGAGATGTTTTGACATGCCTTTTATGTCATTTTTAACTCATATAATGGGTTTGGCAACATGACCAACGGATTTAAATGAATATTAAATATGCATTCCTCTCCCATGTCTGATATAAGAATCCTGCCAGTTATTTTTATGATAATTACAGCTCTGGTGTGCAGCCATCAGTATCTTTACTGTACATGGCCTTGCTTGGATGTGGCTGTGCATGGGAATTTGAGATCCTGGGGCTTTGTGCATGTTTCAGCACTTTTAGTGTTGTGCACACCTCCATGTGGGGATTTTTAAAAGCTATTTTTGGGAAATGAATCATGAATTTTGGAAAGCACATTGTTCTTACTTGATTTTAGTCAGCTAAAAAATATGTGATGTTTCATGTGAAACAGTAAAATGGCCAAAAAAGTGCCATGTTGGGGTTGTGGTATTTTTGTGCATTTGATTGAAGGATCAAGGAGTATCATTTTTAGGGTAGGGCCAGTGATTCAACTTACATAATTCTACTTTTATTTTATTTATTTCATGATAGTTTGAAATTTCCTGCTCCTTATTTGGTTTTGAATAAATTTATTTATTTTGGTGTTTTCATGGTACTTTTTCATCTGCTTCTGCAATAGTAGCAAGTGGAAATTTTGAAATATCCACAAAATTGTTGAGATCAGGAGATAGCTCTGAAATCAAAGCCAAATAAATAGTCTAGCACTAGCTTTGCAAAAATATCCACCATTTTAATCCACTCCCCAAAAAATAGTATAAGCTAAATGATAATTAAACAAATAACAACTAATTTTACTTCCTATTCCACACTTCTATCAAGAATTTTCATTCCTTTTTTTTAAAAAATTATAATCCTTCAAAATTTTAAAAATAGTGCAATTTTACATCAAACAAATTGGATCTATTGAAATCAAATGATATAACAAACACTCTGCTTGACCCAATTTTTCCAGGCACATAAAAAATTCTGCATGGATTCTTTCCAAACATAACTCACATCATTTTATCAAAGATTCTCTGAAATCCTCTCCAAAATATTCTGCAGGATTTCTTTTTAAATTCCAATGGTACTCAAAAACTACTGTTGTTATCTAATATAACTTAACCCTCCTCAAGTAGTATCTTGAAGATCTTCCTCACTGATTCCCCTCAGTGAGTTATGCCTTGGAATTCTTTGTATCCATGAATTTCAATTTATTTTTTTCCAAAAATATTCCCTCTCTTATATGTGTATTCAGCTCCCAGTCTGGCTCTCCCATGTTTCTACAACTTCCAAACCAGTAAACTGTTTTCTGCAAGTAATAATATCTTTCTCACTATCTCTGCAATTCCAACCTATGACATTTCAATACCAGAAATCTTCAGAACAACAACCCAATAGCTGAAAATTTTGATATATTCAATTTTTTTATTAATTGAAAACTAATAACCAGTCTTCTGAAAATACCAAATCCCAAATTATATTATTACTCCAAAGCCAGAATATTTCCCCATCACTACTTCTTTTTCCCTTCAATTTATTCTTTGTTCAGAAACAAAATTTTAACTTTAAAAATCAAGTTATTAATTGAAACTGGTCTTCAAATCAAATCAATTTAATCTATGTTTATTTCATTGATTATTTGAAATTTGGCTTAAAATAACTTGCATTTTCCCAAAGGACAATCCATTGATGTGAAAAATGTTTGTTCAAAAGACTTTCCTTTTTCCTTGAATCATTTACTTCATTTTCTCTCACCCTGGAATTGGTTTTTCATATTTTTTATCTTTCAAATTCCTTATTCTCCATCAGCAAATTGTATTTATTTCTATATTCCAATATGTATATATTTTTAGACTGCTAATATTTGATATCTATCTAAAAACAGCACCAAAGGTGCCAAAATAAAAACAAAAATAAATCAATAAATAGAATGAAAAAAATCTTGATGAAAACCCATGAAAAATTTGAATTATTTCAAAATTTATTAATTAAATAGGCCAATGTTAAATTTGCAACCTTGCAACCCCCCTGCACAACCTAAAATGGGCCGCATGGAATAACTTGCAAACCTGTTAGAGTTGCAAGTACTGAATTTCTACATTTCCTTATTATCTCTCAGATTCTTCCCTGTTTCTCATTTTCTCTTATTTTATCTCCTTCAGGATATTCTCATGCCCTCTTCCATCATTGAGCAATGCGCCCTATGATATCACAGAGTGCACCAGTTTCAATACTCCATATTTAGTTAGCTCAGTGAGAATACTTGAGCTCTGACTCAAGCACTTCTCTATCCTGTTCCTCACACAACTACATTGGTTGTGTCACTGGAATTAGGGTGCTTTGAGTCAGGTATGCCTCATTCTCCAACTATTCATGATATCTCTAAAATTGGTTTCTATGTGATGATCTTTCTAAGTTTTCCCTTAAATATCATTCTAATTGGATTTATTCATGACAAAGATTAGGCTTATCTCATTCTCAAAGTTGCTTCTATCAAGGGTCTTTCATCACTTTGTTGTTCACCACCTTGATGCCTTTTTTAGGTTATTGTTTTTTACCTTACTGGCTTCCTTTCTTTCTCCATGATGAAATGAATCCTGGTTTTTAGTTGCTCCTAATTTTACAGATTTACAGTCCCAATGCTGATAAACTTTACAAGGATCAACTCTAGCTGGTCCACCATTTAAGAAAACAACAAAACTTTACCAAAACATCTTAATCTAACTCTCTTAAACAAAACCAACTTTGCCTCCTTGGTAATGAGAATTAGAAGCCATCTCAAAAGAAAAGGACTTCTCAAATAAGTAGAAAATGTTGAATGTTGAATGGTGAATAGTGCCTTCATACTTCTTCTCATCTAATCCCTTTTTTATTCTCTGTCTTCTTCATCTATTTCTGTTTTCCTATTTCTTTTTTCACCTCTTGTCCAGTGTGTTGTGTAGTGCGGCCTCTCTTGTACTTGCGCTCAGAGCGCTTCTCACTGTCAATGGGCACACACCTGCGCGTGACCCTTTTTTACCAACACCAGCTCAGAACCAGGATGCATCTTCCCTTGTGCGGTTCCATCACCGTACCATCTACATCCTGAGTCTGAGCTGGGTGAGCGTTTCTTCCATTTCTCTCTCAGTCCTTTTGTTGATCTGCTTATCATCTCCCGCGTCTACTTTCCATAAATTCTCTAGCTACTAAGCTAGGTGTTGTTTTGTTCAGCTAGCCTACGGTTTCAAGCCTTTTCTATTCAGGTGTGGCTCTTCTTCTTCCCTTTATTTGTCTCATCTGAAATCTGAAACTCTTTTCTATTCAGCCAAATTGCAACATTTTCACAGTCCCATTTCCACAAACTCGATCTGACTGGAAAATGCTCCTAGCCATGACTGACAAAGAAGATAGCCCTAAACTCAACATCCCGCTCCTCACGGAATCCAATTTTCCCAACTGGTTTATACGCTTGAAGAGCTACCTCAGAAGAAAGGGACTCCTTGATCTTATTGAGGGTTATTACCCCACCGATTCCGCCACTCCTGCGCAAAAGAAAAAGATATACGAGGCCTGCGACATTATCATCCAGCACCTGGGCAACATTGAATTTTACGCCGTTGTGAACAGCTTAAACAAATCCAATCCTCCCGCCATTCTGGAGGCTATCCATGAAAGATACGCCTCTCAATTGTCCAACAACCGTGGCCAACTTTGGCTGAATTTTATACGCTATCAATACAAAGGGGACCTTTCCCAATACATCAACAACTGTTGTAAGCTAATGAACAAGCTCTCTGTGGTCAAACTCAACGTCCCTCAAGATATTCTCAGCTACACAATCCTGGCCAAACTCCCCACTACTTTCCACCACATATTCGACACCCTTCTCCTTAACAAAAGAATGCTGACCAACCCGACAGCAGTGCTTAACAAACTCAGAGAGGTCCTCCACCTGGAAACCTCACAAAAGGAAGAGACTACTGAACCAGCTGAGGAAATCTCCTCTACCGCCCTCTTCAAATCCACATCTCAAAAGAAGTCAAGAACCAAACACCCCTGCTTGAAAGGTAAACAAAACCCGCTGGAAAATCACCCTGAAGACCAATGCTGGTTCCTTCACCCAGAATTGAGTCCCAATTCCAATTCCTCCAGAGTTCTTTCTCACCTTCACTTGGCAACTTCCTCAACTGATTTGACCAACCCGACCAATCCAGAACCTCCCCAAGCTTTCCTCAATGCACAATTATACTTCAAGGTCACTGAGAACCAGACGCCGCTTCTTCCTGTACTGGATTCAGGAGCTACGCATCAAATTTTAAACACTCCTTGCCTTCTCTGGGAATCAACACCAATCAATCTGAAAGTTGGCTCAGGAGCCGAAGGCACTGCACTGCTGGCCACAGCCATAGGCAAGGCCGCACTCTGCAATCACCTTGGCAAAGAAATTCAACTGGAAAACATGCTTGTATGTCCTGGTCCCTTCTCTGAATTGCTGTCTTGTCTCTCTCTCTCAAGTTGCGTCAAAGTCAGCCGTCATCAATTGAATTGGGCATTCTGGATAAAACATTTCCCTGAATCAGTTCTTGTTTTTGGGCACCGCCAGAAACCACCTGGTAAAACTTTGTGGAACTAAATTTAAGAGCTACCTCAAGAGCTCTGTACTCCTCAAGGAATCTCAAGTAGCTCCATGGAACCTCCAACTTGGAAATCCCCACGACGCCGCTCTTACGACACTCTTTCCTGGGAGTCATACTCACTCCAACTGCAAAATCTGCTAAAGCTGCAAGATGAGGGCCACCCCATTTAAGGGAAACTTCAAACCAACCACTCGCTGTTTAGAAACTATCCATCTTGATCTTGTAGGGCCCTTTCCGGTTCTATCAAATGGCGGCTGCAAGTACTTCCTCACTGTTGTCAACCAATTCTTGGGTTTCAAGTCGGTTTTGTTCCTTTGCTCCAAAGATCAAGCTCCAACAGCCATAAAAAACTTCATACCTCAATCAGAAAGGATGCTCAATGCCAGAGTTACTACGGTTGTGTTGGACAATGGAGGCAAATTTGTAAATGAGGAGCTCGGTGGGTATTTCCAGCTTCATGGCATCAATCATCATTTAGCCCCAGCATACACCCCTGAGAAAAATGGACTAGCTGAAAGGAGAAATTGCTCCTATCTAGACAAAGCCCAATGCCTACTGGTGCAAAGCAGCCTTCACCCCCACCTATTGGGCAGAAGCAGTTAAAACTGCAACCGACCTTCTCAATGCACTTCCTGTCATGTCCAAGGACCAAGGAATTCCTTACAAGATTTGTTTCCAAAGGCCATTCAACCATCACTTCCTCAGGCCGTTTGGCTGCATCACGTACTCACTCATTCCCAAGACCAGGCGTGGCTTCAAGTTGTCTGCTAATGGAGAAAGAGGTACGCTCCTTGGGTACGTGAATGATTTTTCATCCTATAAGATCCTCAATCATTGCACAAAGAAGGTGCACTCAAGCGCAAATGTCACCTTTCTCAAGGACACTTTTGAGCGCCACAAAGTTGGAGCCTTGGAAGATCCCAGTCCTTTCCCAAATCCTATACCGTCCTCTACCGGAAAGATTCTCCCTGTCATACCTCCTCAAACAACCCCCATCCCTGATGCAAACCTTCCAAACGCTGAGAAAATTCCTGTTCCCGACCACAGCATAGTCTCAGATTGTAAAATTCTCACGCACTCTTGACGTGAACCAAGAACCGGAGAGCCTCAAATGAATCTCATGGACACTGGTCTCCAGGATCCCAAATCCATGGACAAAGCCTTGCGCAGCCCTCACAAACTGGAATGGATTGCAGCCATGGATAGGGAGCTCCAAAACTTATTGTCCTACGGGGTGTGGGAAGAGTGCAAGAAGGATAGCTTGATCAACCAGCTGAAGTGTATATGGTTCTTCTGCACTAAGAGAGACAAGGACAACTGCATCATTGAATTCAAAGCCCGGCTTTGCATGAAGGGTTTCCACGAAAAATTTGGCGTTGACTACACGGATGTGTTTGGGCCCACGGGCAATAGATCATCCCTCCGGCTTCTTATCTCACATGCCATCCAGCAGGGATACAAATTCCACCAGCTCAACGTGAAGTTGGCTTTCTTAAATGCTCCCCTGAAGGAAATCATCCATGTCCTGGCCCCAGTGAATGTGCCAGTGGCACCGGGTAAGTCCCTCAGACTCAAAAAGGCACTGTACGGTCTGAAGCAGGCCTCACCTCAAATGTGGTACAATACTCTGAGCGGTTGGCTTTTGCAGGAAGGTTTTTTACGCAGTGATGCTGACCGTTGCGTGTTCTGGAAGGGAAGCACTTATCTTACCGTGCACGTGGAGGACATCACCATCTTCAGCCCAGAACCACAGTCCTTCATTGACTACATTGGGCACTGCTTCAAAATAAAGGATCTTGGGCAAGCTTCTCTCCTTCTGGGAATGAACGTCAACCAACGCCAACACCTAACCCATCTCAGTCAAGAAACTTACATATTGTCACTAGTGGATCAATACCAGCTTCCTCAACATAAGCAATGCTCAACACCTTTCAAGCCTTTTGGGAAATTGTTACCGGCGCCCAAGGAAGAGCATCAACTTTTTGTCCAAAGTGGTCTAAACTACAGGAAACTGGTTGGTGAAATCACCTACATAAGCTGCAACACTTGGCCTGATATCACATTTGCCTTAAATTACCTTGCCCAGTTCCTTAATGCACCTGGGAAGACACACTGGGATTCTGGGATCCTCGCTCTCAGCTATTTGCAGTCAACACCAGAAGTGGGGCTCACTTTCTCAAGGAAACAGAAACAAACCGGACTCAGCTCGTACGTGGATGCCGACTGGGCCACGTGCCCAACCACCAGACAATTGATCAGTGGCTTTATTGTCCTATGGAATGACAATGTCATCAGCTGGAAATCACGGAAACAACCGACCGTCACTCTATCCACCACCAAAGCAGAATACAAGGCAGTGGCGGAATCCGTGAAGGAACTTCTCTGGTTCAAATTGCTGACGGAGGAAGTGCTTGAATCAGCAATCAAGACGCCAATCATTTTCCACAAGGACAGCAATGGTTGCGTCAAACTTTCAACCAACTCTGCTAATCATTCCGGTTTTTGTAAAAAGCATATGGAACTGCAGTTCCATTTCCTTAGGGAGGAAGTGGAAAAAGGCACCATTTCAATAAAACGGATTGATTCCAAGGGCAACCCCGCGGACTTCCTCACAAAGCCAGTCTCGCGTCTATCTCTGCAACAACAACTTAAGCATATCAATGTGGATGCTTCAAGCCAGAAGCTTGAAGGCAGGGAGGGTGTTGAATGTTGAATGGTGAATAGTGCCTTCATACTTCTTCTCATCTCATCCCTTTTCCATTCTCTGTCTTCTTCATCTATTTCTGTTTTCACCTCTTGTCCAGTGTGTTTTGTAGTGCGGCCTCTCTTGTACTTGCGCTCAGAGCGCTTCTCACTGCCAATGGGCGCGCACCTGCGGGTGACCCTTTTGTACCAACACCGGCTCAGAACCAGGATGCATCTTCCCTTGTGTGGTTCCATCACCGTACCATCTACGTCCTGAGTCTGAGCTGGGTGAGCGTTTCTTCCATTTCTCTCTCAGTCCTTTTGTTGATCTGCTTATCATCTCCCGCGTCTACTCTCCATAAATTCTCTAGCTACTAAGCTAGGTGTTGTGTTGTTCAGCTAGCCTACGGCTTTGAGCCTTTTCTATTCAGGTGTGGCTCTTCTTCTTCCCCTTATTTGTCTCATCTGAAATCTGAAAATCTTTTCTATTCAGCCAAATTGGAACATAAAATACCAAATTTGATTCTCTCATCATTTCTGCAACTGTTCCTCAAAGGAAAAAAGCTACAAAGCAGCTGATCTCCTCATCCATCATCTAGGAGATACAGCCTTTGATGCTGTTATCAATCCTGAAAATCAATCAAAACCCTTGCTCATATGGCAAGCCATCCTTGATCAATACACATCCCAGTCAAACAACAACAGAGGTTTCATCTGTTTAAACTTTTTTTGTTAAAAATCTGATGGCAATCTTCACACCTACCTCTGAGATTTCCAGAAAATCATTAATGAACTTGCCATGGTCCGACTTGAAGTACCCCAAGATATCCTTAGTTAGACTATTCTTGCAAAACTTACCACCAAATTCTACCACCTGGTTGAAAGAATCCCCCTCAACAACAACTTGCTTCAAAGCCCCACTTTAGTCCTCAACAAGCTGCGCAAATTGAATCATCTGGAATCCATCCAAGCCGGTCCTAACTCTGCTGCACCCATGAAAAATCCATCTGATCAAACTGGGTCCACCGCTCTGCTGAAAGCCAAAACCCAAAAAGTTCCAAAGCATCCCTGCTCAAAAGGTCACCACAACCCTCTAGCAGAAAATCCCAAGTCTTTTTGCTGGAATCTTCAACCTCATCCAAGACCTGACAAGAATGCACCCCAAGCTCATCATGCCCAACCTATTACACTAAGTGCGCCAGCTGCCAATGACTGTTGAACCTGCCAAGGCCTTTTTCAATGCTCAATTGTATCAACATACTGAAACTTCCTCTGGTAACAGAATGGCTTCCTCCCTGCCTCCTGTTCTTGATTCTGGGGCCAGTCATTGTATTATGAAAAATCCTGACTTTCTCATCACTTCCAAACCTATCAATATCCTTGTTGGCTCCGGTTCAAGTTCCACTGCTCATCAAGCCACTGCCATTGGTACCGCAAAAATCATCAACAACAACAGTTCAAAGATCATTCTGAAGGATGTCCTGCTGATCCCAGATCTTGACAGATGCCTGATATCACTGGACATACTTCTGGTCAACTAATCAAACATCTCCCAATGTGTCAAAAGCAGAGTCTCCATCTCTATTGAAAACATCTGTCTCATTGGTTTGACTTTCAACCATCTCCTGGAGATATACAGCACTTGATTTTAAATGGTCCCAACATGACCACTTATGCACCATCTCTCTCCCAACCAGCCCGACTTCAAATGGCACCATCATTTAGGCCATCCAGGAACTTCCACCCAGAAAATCCTTTTTCCAACCTCTGCATTGACTAGTGCTGACTGCAAAATGTATCAGACAAGCAAGATGACCACCACCGCATTCAAAGGCCATTTTGAAACGGAAAGCCAGCTGTTGGAAATTGTGCACATAGACCTTGTAGGTCCAGTATCAGTTGAATCAGCCAGTGGATGCAAATACTTCTTGACAATTGTAGATCAATACTCATGTTTCAAGACTTTCTCATTTCTAAAGAACAAAATCAAGGCCCTCTCTGCCTTCAAAAGGTTTGTGTCATCCTCTTAAAGGCGTCTAAAAACGAAATTGATCACCTTAGTCTCAGTCAATGGTGGTGATTTCACCAGCTTGGAATTCAGAACTTACTTCCAAGAAGCCAGTATTACTCATCATTTCTCACCTCCTTGCACTCCACAACAAAATTGCTTAGTAGAATTCCACAACAGGTCAATCATTGAAAAGGCCAGATGTTTGTTCAACCACAGCCAACTTCCTACTTGCTACTGGGCTGAAGCCATCAAATCAGCCACAGATCTCCTCAATCTTCTTCCAGTGGTGTCCACCCCCAAAAAAATACTGTACACAATTTGGTTCAAAAATAAATTCTATTATGACTTACTTTTGCCTTTTGGCTGCACGGCCTTTGTCCATATTCCCAAGACCAACCTAAAATTCAAATTGAGCTCATATGGCTTCAAGAGCATTATTTTGGGCTATAGAAACCAGTTTTCCTCCTAAAAAATACTCAATCCCATCAATGGGAACGTCTATATCACATCAAATGCTTGTTTCAATGAAATATAATTTAGAAAAAGCCTTTCCCAAATTTCCTTTCCTTGTATCCTGGAACTCACTCCCAACTCAGCCAATATTTCCCAAGATTTTTCTGCTACTCTGATGACTAGCTCATATCCTCCAAGTCTATCTGACACTGCCAACCCATCTCCAGCTCTGGTCAGTGACTCTGTTCCAAGTCTTGGTAAAATCAGCACAGAAAACATAGTCACACATCCCAGGGGAGAATGTTCTCAACTTTATCTAGTCACCAACTACACAGATCCAGTCACTTTAGATGAAGAATTGAACAACAGGTTTAGGCTTGAATCGATAGATTCCATGAAAAGAGAACTCCTTAACCTGGAATCCTAAAATGTGTGGGAAGGACAAGACTCCAATTCTGACTCTAATGCAACCAATTGTGTCTGGTTATTTTGAACCAAGCATAACGCCAGCAATGAAATCATCAAATTCAAGTCAAGAATTTGCAAACAGGGATTCAATCAAAGGGAAGGAGTCAACTTTTAGAGTTTCTTTGCTCCCACTGGAGAGAAAAAATCTCTTTGATTGCTCATTTATTACGCTTCTCAGAACAACCTTCTTTTCCATCAGCTCAATGTGAAGTTGGCTTTCTTAAATGCTCCTCTCAAGGAAATTATCTTCATAGCTCCTCCAGCAAATGTTCCAAAATCCCCCAGAAAATCTCTCAAGCTCAAGAAAGCACTGTACGGTCTGAAAAAGGTCCACATGGCCTGTTATCACACGCTCAGCTCTTGGCTAATGAGTGTAGGTTTTTTTTGTAGTGAATGTGACAACTCTGTGTTCTTCTCACACAACACATGGATATACATACATGTGGATGATATTGCTATCTTCAGCAAAGATCCATCAAATTTCAAGAAGCTGATTGAATCTAGATTCAAAATCAATTATCTGGGCCAAGCAGAAATGCTTCTTGGCATCAATGTAGATGCCACAAGGAATGGCTTCAAAATGTCTCAGTCCACCTACATTGACTTGCTGGTAAGCAAATACAACCTTCCAAACCACAAAGAACACTTAACTCCCTTCAAGTCAGATTTCAAGTTATTTGTGTCTACCCAAGAAGAACATGATCTATTCCTCAAGACCGGCCATGACTACAGGAAAATAATTGGCAAACTACTATATCTCAGCTGCAATACCCAACCAGATATCACCTTTGCAACAAATTACCTGTCTCAATTTCTCACTAAGCCTAACTCCTTGCACTATGACACCACTCTAAAAATATTCAACTACCTCAAACAAGCAAGTCAAAAGGACTGAACTTTAACAAAACAGATACTACCAATGAACTGGTTGCATTTGTGGATTTGGACAGGGCCACATGTCCCCAGAATTGTTGTTTGATCTTTGGGCTGGTGATCACCTGTAAAGGGAATCTCATCACTTGGAAGTCCAGGAATCAACCTACAATTTCACTCTCAACCACAGAATCTGAATACAAATCAGTGGGAGATGGTCTGAAAGAGTTTCTCTGGCTAACCACCCTCCTGACCAAGTTCTTCCAACTTAAGAGTCCACTCCAATCCTTGAGGAAAATGAGGGGTGTATCAAGCTTGCACTCCAGCAAGCCACTCACTCATCCTTCAGAACCAAACATATTTACATTTTTCACCATTTCATCAGAGAAGAGCTGGAAAAAAGCTCTATCAGTCTACAAAATTTTTCATAAAAAAACAACCATGCCAATTTCTTGACCAAGCCAGTATCAAGACTCATCCTCAAAAGCTTCCTGAGCGCAATCAATTTCCTCTGATTCTGAACCTGAGATATGAGGTGGCTGTTTAATTTCTACATTTCCTTATTATCTCTCAGATTCTTTTCTGTTCCTCATTTTCTCTTATTTTATCTCCTTCAGGCTATACTCATGCCCACTTCCATCATTGAGCCATGCACCCTATCATATCAATGAGCACACCAGTTTCAATACTCCATATTGAGTTCGCTCAGTGAGACTACTTGAGCTCTGACTCAAGCACTTCTATATCCTGTTCCTCACACAACTAAATTGGTTGTGTCACTGGAATTAGAGTGCTTCAAGTCAGGTATGCCTCATGCTCTAACTAATCATGATATCTCTAAAATTGGTTTCTATCTGATGATCTTTCTAACTTTTCCCTTAAATATCATTCTAATTGGAGTTATTCAGGAAAAACATTAGGGTTATCTCACTATAAAAGTTTCTTCTATTAACGTTCTTCCATCACTTCATTGTTCACCACCTCAATGCCTGGTTTTAGTTTATTATTTTTTACCTTATTGGCTTCCTTTCTTTCTCACTGATGAAATGAATCCTGATTTTATTTGCTCTTAATTTTACAGCAAGCAGCCGCTTGCAACCTTTTGCATTTGTGAATGCCCGCTTGCAACCTGTCTCATTTGCAAACAGCTGCTCAGGAACCAATTTGAAGTTGTGAGCGGCCATTCACAACCCATTTTGGGTTTTGAGCAGCCGTTCACAACACACTTGCAAAAAAAAAAAGAAGAAGAAGAATACAAAGAGATGTTGAAAAATAAGAATAGATGTTGAAAAAAAAGAAGAGACGTCGAAAAAAAATAAAATGAAAATTAATGAATATGAATAAAAATAAGGCCTAAATAAAAATTAATAAATATGAATAAAAATAAGGCCAAAAATGAATTAAAAATAAATGAATAAAACTTGTTTGTATTAAAAAAAAGAAATAAATAAAGGGCATTATTTTTCTCATGCATCCAACCCTTTATTTCACGCATTTCAACGTTGGCGCGCGGTTGCGCCCCTTTGGTATTTCATGCAAAAATACTTTATTTCATGCAACTTTCAAGAATTCATTTTTTTTTAATTCTGACTGCGCAGCCCCATAGAAGGTTTTCTTAAAACCCTAAAAAAATCTTCAGTATTTTTGAAGGCATTAGAACCCCTTCAAAAATGCAATCAAAAAACAAAAAAATTCTGTAAAAACAAATTTTTGCCTGGATTTTTGGATGTTTATTTTGGCTATTTTAGTTGGGTTTTTTTGTTTATTTCAGCTGCCAGAACTTTTGAAAAACATTCATAGATTCTTCAAATATATTTTTCATATTTTTTGTATGTATCCTTGCACCTTAAAAAATTCCTTCAAAAAACACAAAAAATAAAAAAAATGAAATTTCTCTTTGGACATTTGAATCCTTTTATTTTCATTTTTATTTCATTTTTTTTGGGGGAAATTCAAGCTATAAAAAAGCTAAAAAAAAAAATCAAGAGCATTCAAATTTTTTTTTTCAGATTTTTTGGATGTATTATTTTACCTTAAAAAATTCCTTCAAAAAAGCAAAAAATTCAAAAAATCCAATTTTCTCATTTGACTTTTGGATCCTTATGTTTGCCATTTTGACTTATTTTTTTTAGTGTTTCAAGCTTTGACAATTTCAGGAGAACTATTCAAGAGATTTTTTAAAAAAATTTCAGGATTTCTGGATGTCATTTTTGACCTTTAAAAATTCTATCAAGAAACCAAAAAATTTGAAAAATTCACTCTTCTTTGAGCCCTTCACATGCATATATTCAATATTACTGAAAACTTTTTCCTGGGACCACCACCCATCTTGCAGCGCCCCAATTATCTTATAAACCACCCCCTTGACTTGTTCCACCCTCTTATCACCCCCCACCACACCATCCCACCACCATACCATACCACACCACACCACACCATACCACACTATGCCATACCACACCATTCCACACCACACCACATAAAACCAAACCACACCACAACACACCACACCACACCACCAAACACTCATCAAAAAAAATTAGTACTCCAGATACTTCCAAACAAGAACATCTCTTTTTCCAATGTCTCAAGAAAACATCCACCCACTTTTCAGAGTTTTGTCAACTGTTTCACCAGGCCCATCCTCCATTATCTCATCTAATTAAACCATTAATTCAAATCCTCTTGCTCCTTATTCATCTACTCAAACTCTTTATTCCACACCTCTGGCCCCTCCTCCTGAGCTATCATATAATCAAAAGGAGGAGCTGGTTGAGGCTATCCAATCATGGGCAAAGTCCCATGGATATGCCATATCTACCAGAGTATCAAATTGCAAGAATCAGGCCTACAATTACCAATGTGATAAATCTGGGGAATATAAACCCAGCAAAGATACCTCCAAATTAAAAAAATCAAGAAAGACCAATTTTCCTTTCAGTTTATCAGGGAATTTTTCAAAAATGTTGGGTTTTTGGTTGGTGAAGTTTATATTACCAGAGCACAACCATCCACCTTCCATTGATCCTTCCACTCATCTTATCCACAGAAGAATCCAAGGGGAGAAAAAGGAGGTGGTTGAAAATTTCTCCAAAACAGGATTTCCCCCTTTAAAAATTCTCAAATCTCTTATACAAAACTCATCATCACCTATCCATACAAATATCACTACAATTTACAACAAAAGATCCCAAATCTAAAAAGATGGCCTTGATGGCAAAACTCCTGTGGAAGCGCTCATAGTGGAACTTGGCTAAAAAATTACCAATTTGGATGGTCAAATTACTTCATTATTTATTTCACACCCTGATTCCATATAACTTCTCAACATTTTCCCTACTCTCATTATGATGGAATGTACATATAAAATGGAAAAATTTTGAATGCCCCTTCTTCATATTCTTGGTATAAACAATTCTGCTAGAAGCTTCTGAGTTGAATTCTGTTTCTTATCTCAAGAGAAAAAACAGAACTATGATAAGGCCCTGACTCAAATTCAGGAAACATTTGAAGATAAAGAACCTAGTGTGATTGTGACAGACAAGGAAAAAACACTTATTATCTCAATTGAATCAGTTTTCCCTTCCCCTCATCATCTTCTCTGTGTCTGGAAAATTTTCAAGAATATTCAAACTCATTGCAGGAAGCACTTTAAATCTGAAGATGAATGGAAGCTATTCCAGAAACAATGGCATCATTTGGCCTATTCAAAATCTGAATCAACCTATCACAAAAACTTCACAAAAATTTCTCTGGTCTGGAATACTCCCACTTTTGACTACCTTCTTGAAAACTGAATTCCTCTAAAAAGAAAATTTGTCTCCTATTTGGCAAAAAAATAATTTCACTTTGGAAACACAAGTAAATCAATAATAGAAGGCTCTCACTCCTACATCAAAAGATTCATCAATTTTTTGTTGGCTCTTTCTATAATTTAGTTCAAAAAATTTACAGTTCCATCACCATCAAAACCCATGAGAGAGCCATTGAAGCCTCTCAGCAAGAATTCAAGCATTTTGTTGGTTTGCCTCACTGTGTGGATCATCTTTCTGGAAAGATCAGCCACTCTGCCCTCAAAATCATTCATTCATCTCATCAAGTTCCTGATTCTTCCACCAATTGAAACAACTGTGATTACTCTTCTTACATGGGTATACCATGTGTTCACAAAGTCAAATTGGCCATCATAAATGGTGAAATCTTCCAAATTGATGATTTTCATCCTCAATGGCATTTCAAAGCTGCCATCTCAGTAACTTTTTCTCTTTTTTTTGGGGGGGGGGGGGTATTCAAGCTCAAATGAATAATGTCCTGATTTATTTTGATTTTCCTTTCTACAGTTAACTGTGAGCCCTGAATCAACTGAAGATTCAGCAAAACTTGAAGTTCCAACCAAATACAGTAATAAAACCCTATATTTCACTAAACGTTTTGAAGCATTCAGCAAGTTGCCCCCTGGATAACAGCTATATTATCTGGGTGAAAGCATGAAGCTGTACAGTGGAAGATATCAACTTACCCTGATTGAAGAGCTGAATTCCACTCAAAGATCCAAAGTTAGAGTAAGAAAAAAAGGAGCAGCTAATAAGTTCAAGAATATATCTCAGTCCTCAAGCAAAAGAGATCCATCTAGTTTTGAATATTTAGAAGAACCCAAGAGGAGAGGAAGGTCAAAGAAAAATTGATAGCAAATTTGAAGGTCAGTGGCCAATTTTTTGGACAAAAAAAATATATCTACATTCATAATTAATTTTTTTTCTTATGTTTTCAGGTTTCAAGAATGTGCAAGTCCATCCAAGGGAAGGGGAAGGGAAAAAATAAGGAGGAATCAGAGGAAGAGGTAAATTTATAACTATACTTATTTTTTCTGCAATGGGTTTTTTCATTTGATGAGTACTTCTCATTTTTTTAACATAGAGTGAATTGCTGACTGAAGAGGAATATTCAGAATATGGAGATGTTCCAGATTTGGATGAAGGGGAAGATTAGGCAGATGAATAGCTGCCATATTTGGATTTAATTAACATGGTGAGATTTCATTTTCTTTTCTTTTTGGCTAGTTTGTTGGATATTATTTTTCATTAATTTTTTCATTCAAACCTTTTTCAGAGGTCTGGAACAATTGTGAATAAGCAAGTTGCTTCTCCTGAATACAATCCTGAGACAAGAATCAAAAGAATAAGGGTATCCAATGAAGATGGTGATGCTCCTTACCATCCTCCTGGGGGGAATGTATTAGCAGCCATAACAATAAGTGAGAAAGTGAGTAAATTTGGTATTTTCTCATTTTTAAATTTTTTCTGATTTCTTTTGGGTTTTTCCTCTAGGTTCTCTGCACATTATCTTATTCTTCTTCTGGAATATTTGACCAAATATCAATTGAAGAATTGAGAATTATCTTTAGAACATATATTATGTAATAAAAAATTCTGGTTTTTGGTTTTAGTTTTAATACAAAAATTCCATTTACCCAAAAACAGCAATTCCACATATCTCCCATGTTCAACATGTCATAGGGTATGGGAACTGTGGCTTTAAATAAGCAGCCATTTGCTTGGGGAGGATCTCAGAAGACTGGATTGAAGTCAGGAAAGACATGGTAAAGGAGCCTGATTCAAATCCAATCTTCAAGGACACAAGATGACTGCGTGATGTCTGGGTGAAAATTTGCAAGAAGCAAGAAGGCAGCTGAACCACCTTTATGAAACAGCTCCCATAAATATGTGGATTGAATTTCCATGCCATGGTTTACTTCTGGCTGAAACGTATAAGTGTCCAGTGGTTATTTTTTCTTCTTTAATGCATTGCACTTATCTTCCTCTGAATTCCCCTCCCACTCCAAATTCCAAACCTTCTCCTATTTGCTTCATTTTTTTTGAAGAATCCAAACATATAGTCTCATTCAAGCTCAAGTCAGATCATTGACCAGCTCCCAGGTTAGATTAACTTTGGAAAAGCTTTGTGAAAAAGGATTCAAAATCTTGGAAAACCATTGTTCAGAGAAATTTGGATCTTGGTAATGAGTCTTTTTTCCCTGGAAAAAAATGAAGTAGAAAAATAAAACCCATCATAGTTGAATAAATTTCAATGTTTTTATCCATATTTGTTCTTTATTTTTAATTTTTTGAATGAAGCTTTTAAGGTGTATGCAAGAATGTAGATGATCTTCAAAAAGTATTAATGATTTTTTTTTTTAACATTCAACATTCTGAAAGCTTGAATCACCCAAAAAAAAAATTATATAGGCCAACAAAAGGATTCAAAAATCCAGTGAGAAAAGTAAATTTTTCAAATTGTTTTGGTTTTTTGATGGAATTTTTAAAGGTCAAAAATTAAATCCAAAAATCCTGGATGTTTTAAAAATCAATTTAATAGCTCTTTTATAGTTCTCAAACCTTGAAAAACCAAAAAAAATCAAAATGGCAAACATAAGGATCCAAAAGTCAAATGAGAAAATTGAATCTTTTGAATTTTTTGCTTTTTTGAAGAAATTTTTTAAGGTAAAATAATACATCCAAAAAATCTGAAAAAAAAATTTTAATTCTCTTTAAATGTTTTTTAAACTTTTCATAGCTTGAATTACCCAAAAAAATTAAATAAAAAGGAAAATTAAAGGATTCAAATGTCCAAAGAGAAATTTGATTTTTTGTGCTTTTTGAAGGAATTTTTTAAGGTGAAAGGATAAATCCAAAAAAATATGAAAAAAATATCAGAAGACTCTTTGAATGTTCTTCAAAATTTATGGAAGCTGAAATAACAAAAAAAAATAATAATACCCAAAATGATGATCTAAAACCCCATGCAAGAATATGTTTTTACGGAATTTTGGCATTTTTTGATTTCATTTTTGAAGGGGTCCTAATGTCTCCAAAATTACCAAATATTTTTTTAGGGGTTTAAGAACCCCTGCTATGAGGCTGCGATGTCAGAATTCAAAAAAAAAAAATTTATAATTTGCGTGAAATAAAGTATTTTTGCGTGAGATAAAGTATTTTTGCCTGAAATACTGAAGGGGTGCGACCGCACGCCAACTTCAAAATGCGTGAAATGAAGGGTTGGATGCGTGAGAAAAATAATTTCCTAAATAAAAATAAAGAGTCTTTGGAGCAGCCCTAAAGTAAAAGTGCCAAAAAATACAAGTTCAACTTGACACGCCCTAAAGTAAAAATACCAAAAAAAAAGACAAGTCACATGAAAAGCCCTAAAGTAAAAACAACAAAAAGAAAAGACAAGTAACTTGACCAGCCCTAAATTAAAAGCACCAAAAAAAAAGGAGAACTTGTGTTAAGCTGACCTCATCAAAAGAAGTAAAAATACCCCTTACAATGGGATCAGCCCAACAGAAGTTGAACTGACTTACCAATCAAATCTCATTCAAAACACTCATCATAATCATTTTGACTCACAACACCTAACATAATGATTTTCAAAAGGTGATAACCCTTTATATTAATAGAATTACAAGATTAGCATGTTAGAAAAAACCTAAATGATGAAATTACAATGATTTCTATAAATTAGACTACAATGAAATTTGATTTTTGGGGTGATCAACTCAGCCAGAGGCGTTTTTGAAAATCATTGAACGTGGTTTGGAAACTATGGGCGGCATTGGAATCACATTTCCCTTAAGAACAAGCTGGAACCAATGGTTATTTTTAATAAAGAAAACAAACATAGGATCTGATTTTTCTTTTACACCCATTTTAATAGGAGTAAAATTACAACATGATTCCACTGAAATGAAACATATTGGTCTTCCATAAGTATCTGCTATTATTTGACCCATTTCAAGATTTGAAAGGCATTTTGAAGATAGAATCTTTTCATTGATTTCATTAACATTGAGTCTTTTTTTTTATCTTTTCATTGTCTTTAATTCCACCAAGGACCTTAGAATAGCACATCTTATTTTTCCTCAATGTTTCAAGCATTTCTTTTCTTAATTAAAACCATCAATGCTCATCATACCCATGTGATTTGGCAATGAATGTAAATCAACAATTTCCATCAACAAACAGATCCCAAAACCCACCCAAGAACTTATGTAAGTTCTCAGGTATTTGATTGAGGTAATTCACTTCCTAAAATCAAACATTATTTAGCTACAATTCTAATCTCATTAAAGAAATCAGCACTCACAAAAGATGAGCTTCTGTTTGACTCCTCCATTGCTTCTGCTTCATCCTTCAGAAAGTAATCTAATTCCAATGGCACCAAACCCAATGAACTTTCAGTCTCTTCCACTTGAAATTCAGATGAAGATCCATCCTTGCACTACAGAAATAATTACCCCAATAGTTTATTAAACCATAAAAATGAAATTTTCTCAACATCAAAGACTTACTATCTTTGGTCTTTCTGGTCCCCTTTTAAGTATTTCTTCAGTGTTTTCCTCTGAACTATGAGATTCAGATGAAGAGAAATCCTTGCACATCATAAATCATTTTCCCATAAGTTCATTGAACCATAAAAATGAACATTTCTCACTCAAAATAAAAGACTTACTTTCTTTGGTGTTTTGGGTCCCCTTTTAACCCTTTTTTCCCACTTGATTGCTCTTTCAACATGCTTGAATTTTGAAATCTCAAGATGGTTTGCTTTCAATTTTAGTTGACTGCGGCTTGACCTTAACACCTTTGGCTCAAGCCTTGGCTTGGCAATCAAAGCATGTATTCTTGAGTGTTGACCTCAGAATCTCCAACCTAACTTCTTTAGGTTGTTTCCTATACATGAAATTCCATTTTTTTAACATTTGAGATTCTTCATCAAGCCCTGGATCAGTTTCAAAATGTCAAAACCAAAATAATTATCAATTTTTCAATTCAATAATTAATCTGTAAATCCAATAATTAAGCTGTAATTCCAATAATTAATCTGTCAATCCAATAATGAATCTTTCAATTAAATAATTAATCAGTAAATCCAATAGTTAATCTTTCAATCCAAGAATTAATCTGTCAATCCAATAATTAAACATTAAATCCAATAATTAATCTGTCAATTCAATAATTAATCTGTCAATCCAATAATTGGTACCCTTTAAAAAACCCCACTTAATTCATTGGAAGGGTCATAGTTTAACTGCCACTGAGGATGAAAATGTAAGAATGTTAAAATAACATGTGTCCTCTGGGAATTGAACCCAGGTCTCTCATGTGCATGGCAAGTGTACTACCAACTATACTAAGGACGCTTGCTTCCCAGTGATCAAGATATGCTTGTAGAGGTCAATGACAATGTCACTTTGTGAGGACATATTATGAATGAGTAACCAACTACAAGCATGCAGGGACTGAGGTCCTGAAGACTGCATGAAAGCATTGATCATATCTCAAAAGAAAATCCTAAGGCACAAAGGATCCTCTTGATGCTAGTATTTCACCTAAAATGTGGGAACAAGGAAAGCCCATTGTTTTTGAATATGAATTGGATCACACCTCACCATCATGATTGTGCCTTAAATTCTTTAATTGTTCCGCAATGATTTTGATTGCCTCAATTAAAAATTTTTAACCCAAAGGTAATAGTTCTGTTGGAAGACCTGTTCCCAACTTTATTCAATATTTTTTAAGTGCTGCATGGACTGATTGGATTTTACTTTCAATAGTTCCTTCAAGGTGTTTCCAAATATCAAAAGTGTTCCCCAAAGATCCCAAAAGTAATTGTTTGAAATTAGAATGGACCCCTTCTACCCAAAACTTTGTTTTGTTTCCAAATTCTGGTTAGATACAAGTCCAAGCTGTTACAAACCTCTCTTTGATAGGGAAAATATTCTTTTTAATACACTAAATTACATCCTTGCAGTCTTTCAAGAAACACTGTATACAAGTTTCAAAGTAAGCACTCCCAGCAGGGATCAATAGAAGAAGCAATAAATTGGCATACTCTGAGTTACGCATCATTCAATTCTGCCTCCCCTTTGGGTTTAGAGGCCCCATACTTTGCCTAAAGAGTCATGAAACTCTGCCATCCTTCATCTTCATTAATGAAGCGCACTTTACAGTTTTCTTTATTGTTTTTATACAAGTGCCAGGAGTACAAATGACTGGATGACTCAGGGAAACTGTGTTTAATAGCACAAATAATAGCTTTCTCAAGGTCCATCACAAATACTTTTGCAAGCCTCTCAAGATCATAAGCCAACTCCTTTAATGCATTCAACACCCAACTGTAAAACTCATAATTTTCTTTTGTTATAAAAAAATCCTTTTTAAAAGTCTTTTTGTTGGTGGTCATTCCTACAACATGCAATAGAGGGATTTTGTACCTATTTTTTCATAGGTACAATCCAACAAAGCAATATGATGGAATTTTTTGGAAGGTTTTATAGAATCAGGATGAGCCAAGAAAAGGACCTCTAAGTGACCCTCTCCGCCAAATTTGGACCTGGAAACCAACTGGTATTCCTCAAGGATTTCCAATAGATAGTCCATAACACCTCTCCCATCCAGTTCAGCAAGCTTTACCTTTTGCTTAGTGTTATAGATTGTTCTATCTTCAATGTATTCTCAATCATCAATTTTTCTCCATTCCCTTTCAAGTTGAACTGTACTGAGCCCATCTTTCATTCCTTACCTAATTAAATCTTATGCTTTACCTGATATTCTCCTCATTTGAGGATGCACTGAAGGAATTTCTGATGGTTTATGTTTTTTTAGGCCATTTCTAATGGAGAGATGCCTTGTAGGATCTGCGACTTTCCTACTTGCATGGATCATGAATTCACCCCCAAACTTCTTTTTGAGATCTCTGAGTTTCCTCTCATCCTCACTTTGATGCCTGCGGCACCGCGCAGTGAGGGAACTCCATAATCATCTTCTCCCCCACTCGAGGTGCTTGGGGAATCCCGGGGGTTTCTGGAATAGATCTCCCGGGAGAATTCTTTTCTCTCTCTGACTTGGATCGGCACTCCGATTCTCACTTGTCTTATTTTCTTTTCTTGTTTCGTCTGCCTCTCTCCCTTCTATTTATCCTTCCTATTTCTTCTCTCTCACCACTCAACTCGTCGAATGGATTCTATCACCACTCACCTAGTCGAATGGATTCCAACTTGCATCTTGATCTCTGCCTGGTAAGACCACCATCATCGAATACTCACCACTCAAGTGATCCTGACAATATTATCTTAGATATACGTACCTATAGCCTGTCCTCATCCTTCACTCTTGTCCTTCTGATATTTTCCCTGCTAAGTCTGGTCTAGCTGTTGGTATCTATTTCTCTCTATTCTCCTTTCTTATGATTCTATTTTCTCTCTTGAATATGTTTTCTAAAATGTGAAATTCAGTCTGTTGGTTTTAGTCCTCTAGCCAAAATCTCGAAATCTCATGACGGTTAAAAGCCGAACTCCCCACTGGAATAATCAAAATCCTCAAGATGGCCGAACCAACGGGAGCTACCAACTATTTCCACCAAGTTGCTTCAAAAGCTGCGGTCGACGCCATACCACTTCTCAACGACAAAAACTATTCAATATGGAGGGACAAGATGCTGATGCTCTTTGACCTCAAAGAAATCAAGGACGCTATCACCAAGAATATAGGACAAATGTCTATCAAGCAGGATTGAGATATTAGGGCCGTTCTCCTCTCAAAATTGGACAGCACAACGCATGCCAAGGTGGTCAACTCAACAAACTTCAACTCCTCTAAATTACTCTGGGCCGATATAACTCGTCGATTTGCTTCATCTGAGACTGCCAATTGTGCCCAAATATTCAATCACTTCCTCCATATTACCTTCAATGATCATGCTATCAAGGACTTTGTAACGGAAACCAAGAAAGCCTTAACAAGGATGCACAACGTAGGAATAGAGTTACCAAAAGATATCCTTGCCTACCTAGTACTGTTTAAATTTCCACCATCTCTCAAGAATCTGAAACAACAGGTCATGCACGTGGAGAAATTGATGACGATTGACGTAGTCTTTAACCATCTAATCCAATATGACAACAAACAAAAGGCTCAACAAAAAGGCTCCAAATCCACTTCTACTCTCTCTCTTGTAACTACCAAACCTCAAAACTCTCGAGAAGATAGGAAAGTTAAAATGTGATGCAAAGAGGGTTACCACGATCCCAATGCCCCACATCCTGAATCCTCTTGCTTTCACTTACACCCTCAGATTTACCCCAGCTGGTGGGTAGAACAACAGAACGAATGGAAGAATAAAAATAAGAAATCAGCTCCAACCATTAACTATCACGCTCTCCTAACTTTATGGATTAACGCGGACAACACTCCCAACTTGATCCTGGATTTGGGTGCCAATGTTCATGTGTTTAACAACCATAAATACTTCATCAATCTCAAAACTCAAGAAGAACATGAAGTGATCAAGACTGGAAAACTTGAAGCCAGTTTGAAGATCATGGGGATTGGTACGGTAAGAATAGAATGGAGGGACTCAATCATCACCTTAGAAGATTGTGTCTTTGTCCCAGATATTGTTGTGAATCTCATTAGTCCTGGTCTTCTCGCTAAGAAAGGCTGTTGCCTTACTCAAAATCAAGAAAAATTCTCCCTTACCAGAAACGGGTTGACCATACTTAATGGATTAATCCAAGATAATCTCTTCATAGTTGAGAAACCCCAGGCCATTGGTTCAACCAATGTGATCAATCACATCGCTCAATCTATGCAAGACTCATCCTCATCACCTCAATCTCTGATGGACATTCACAAGACATACGGCCATGCCTTGATCTTGACCCTACAACCAATAGTAAAGGATCTCTTTGATTGTGATGTTTTAACCCAGTTCCAATGCAATGCCTGCGCAAGAAGCAAGATTACTCGCTCCTCCTTCCCTGCGGTCTTGACTCGCTCTAATCTTCCCCTCGAACATATTCATCTTGATCTAGTTGGACCTATTACTCCACAATCCAAGTCTGGTCATTGGTACATGCTAACCCTGGTCGACAACTATTTGGGATATCTTGCGACTTTCCCTCTACACTCCAAAGACGAAACTCCCGAAACTATCATCAATATACTTGAAGTTGAGTTCAAACAACTCAAATATTACCCATCAGAAATCTACTCCGACAAAGGCTCTGAATTCACTAATGCCATGCTCAAGGAATTCGCTAAGGCTAAGCATATCAAACTACTCACTTCCAAACCTTATCACTCCCAACATAACGGCCGCGCCAAAAGAGCAAACCGTACTATCGTCAAATCTGCTTGATCTACTTTTTCTTCCTCTCAAATACCCAAGAAGTATTGGCATATTGTCACGAGAAGCTGCTGCTTCATGATTAATCAGATACCAAGAGAAGGTAACCATCTCTCTCCTTGGGAGCTGATTTTTAGTAAAAAACTTCCTGCTAACTACCTGAGACCTGTAGGCTCTCCTCTCATCTATCTGGAAAATCGCATACAAAAAGGTCGCAAGTTTGATGAAAGAGGATACGAAGGGATTCTAGTTGGGTTTAATCCCGCTTTTCACTCCTACCTTGTCCTTAACTCACTGGGCTCTATTTTTGAAACTAAGCACGTCACCTTCCTCAAGGCACATACAATCAACTTTCCCCTTCTTGAACTGGATGGAACCAATATCTTTTCTCACTCCTACCGCGACTCCAACAAATCAGATTTTTCCTCACCCGACAAACAATTCACCGCCAGAAGTCATAATGATGACTCCTCAGAATCCAACTCAACTCAAGACAATTCTGTCTCTCTTAATTCAAATTTATCCAATCCTCAACCGGAACCCCCAGAATCTTCTCAAATCCCATCTCCTGCTCTTATCAATCCCGAAATCCATCAACGACCCAAACGAGAAACTTGTAAACCTCAACGTTACGGCTTCCATCACTATTACAAACCCCCCTTGTATAAAGCTGCTTGGAAGTGTCCTGAATGGCCTAAGTGGGACAAGGCTTCAAGAGAAGAACTGGAATCTATTGAATCTCAGGAAGTATGGGAGGAGTATTACGGCACACCGGATAATGTTCTGAACACTACTTGTGTTTTCAAAGTAGAAGAAAACTGCCACGGCGAACCGGTGAAGTACAAGGTGCAATTATGTGTCCAAGGATTTGACCAAATCTGGGGAGTGGACTATGAAGAGACCTGGTCGCCTACCGGTAAGCTAGGCTCACTACGAATTGCCCTTCTGTACAGGTTGAAGGAGAAGATGACTTTCACTCAGTTCAACGTCAAGGGGGCTTTTCTTCATGCCCCCCTCAATGAAAATGTAATTATCAAAACTCCGGAAGGTTCACTCCGGAAATCTCCCTATCTCAAACTAAAGAAGTCTCTGTACGGTCTTAAGCAATCTCCCAAGAACTGGTACGAAACGTTGACTTGTTGGATCAAGACTCAAGGTTTCCACAAATCTAGCAGCAATCCGTGCTTATACATCAATTCCGACTCCAAAGAGGTACTCTACTTCCACGTAGACGATCTCATTCATGTCGGACAAAGCAAAACCTTCAAGACCAACTTTCTAAACAGATTTAAAAACTCTTCTTGCCACCCGCCAAATAGGATCCTCAGAATGCTAATGGAAGTAAACAAAGATTGAATTCTGCTCAGTCAACCTAACCATATTGATCGCGGTCTTGAAGAATTAGGACTCTTGGAGTGCAGAGACACTCACTCTCCACTCACTCAAAATCTCCATCTGGAACCAGCTTCTGACGAAGATCACGCCAAATTTGCGAAACTCAATGTTAATTTCCGTTCTGTTACTGGTATCCTCAATCATCTTGCTCATTACACTTTTCCCGACATTGCTTTTTCTGTTTAAAATCTTGCTAGGTTCAATGCCAAGCCTGGCATGTTCCATTGGAGAGAAGCGCGCAAAGTCTGGAAATATCTGAAAACAACCCAAGACTTCAAACTCACTCTCAGTTACAAATCCGAAGAAGGAACGATCTCAGCTTATAGTGACGCTACGTGGGGGGATGATCCAAACTCAAGAAAATCTCAAACTGGTTTCATTATCTTTCACTACGG
The DNA here is from genome assembly GCA_025617555.3 of Puccinia polysora. Taxonomy (NCBI): domain Eukaryota; kingdom Fungi; phylum Basidiomycota; class Pucciniomycetes; order Pucciniales; family Pucciniaceae; genus Puccinia; species Puccinia polysora. The sequence goes on from CM062626.1 coordinate 26,016,094, forward strand.
GAGCCCCGTGGTCTGGAATTCTTCAAGACAAAGAAATGTGACTTACTCCTCTACTGAATCCGAGCTCAATGCTCTCCTCAACTGCTTACTTGAGCTCAAGTGGATCACCCACTTAATCGGTGAGATTCACCAATCTTCCAAGATCAAACCCACCATCTATATTGACAACAAAGGATTGGACGACAAGATCAAGCGATTTGGGTCCCACTCTAAATCTTGTCATATTGATATCAAGACCAAGGGTCTAAGGGAAGACTACAATAGATTGGAATACATCCTATCTCTTATCTCTACTGATTTGATGGTTGCCGACTCCTTGACGAAGGCTTCCAGTCGCAACTCACTCCAAATTCTTCATAATTCTGTCTTTACTCTGCCCGAAGATTAGCTTGTTTTTCTTTTTTTCTTTTTTTTCTTTTTTTCCTTTCCTTTTCTTTTCCTCTGTCCTTCTTGCCTCTTTTCTTTTTTTTTGATGTTGCCCTAACCAGTCACGGGGGGTGTTGAGATCTCTGAGTTTCCTCTCATCCTCACTTTGATGCCTGCGGCACCGCGCAGTGAGGGAACTCCATAATCATCTTCTCCCCCACTTGAGGTGCTCGGGGAATCCCGGGGGTTTCTGGAATAGATCTCCCGGGAGAATTCTTTTCTCTCTCTGACTTGGATCGGCACTCCGATTCTCACTTGTCTTATTTTCTTTTCTCGTTTCGTCTGCCTCTCTCCCTTCTATTTATCCTTCCTATTTCTTCTCTCTCACCACTCAACTCGTCGAATGGATTCTATCACCACTCACCTTGTCAAATGGATTCCAACTTGCATCTCGATCTCTGCCTGGTAAGACCACCATCATCAAATACTCACCACTCAAGTGATCCTGACAATATTATCTTAGATATAAGTACCTATAGCCTGTCCTCATCCTTCACTCTTGTCCTTCTGCTATTTTCCCTGCTAAGTCTGGTCTAGCTGTTGGTATCTATTTCTCTCTATTCTCCTTTCTTATGATTCTATTTTCTCTCTCGAATATGTTTTCTAATATGTGAAATTCAGTCTGTTGGTTTTAGTCCTCTAGCCAAAATCTCGAAATCTCATCACTTCTTAGTGTGAGTTTGCCTTTGATGTTTGGTAAGACATGGCCCTTCACAAACCCCAAATCTGTTACATGCTAGATCAAGGTATTTGTCTCTCCTCAACTTGAAAGTTGTCAACGCGTAGAAATGCATGGCTGCCCATTTCTGAAAATAAATCTTGGCTTCTTTCCTAGTATCAAAGGCTCTCACAGGAGGAGCGTGAAGTGGTTCTGGCACCCCTTATTTACATTAGTATTTGTCAAGCCAAATCCTTCTCAGTCAAATGACATATGAAATGTGAACCCACCACTTTTAGTCAATTCAAATTGTGACAGAACATATTTTTCCATTTGTGAAGAAACATCTTTTTCCTCAATTGTAACTCTAGATGAGGATGCAATTGGGGCTTCCAATTTTTTCTTTTCCAACTCCCTACCCAAATCCCTAGATTCCACCAAAACTTTGTTAATGAAACTTTTAATTAAGTCCCTTAACATAGCCTGGTTTAATATGGGAGGGCTTGGTATTGCAACTGTTCCCATAAACCAAAAAAATTCAACAGCAATTTAGTATTCAATTCAATTTTCAATTCAACGACTCCAAAAGTTTGCTCACTTTTGGGTTGAGAAAAATTAATTTATGCAATGGGCATGTGGTCTGTGTGTACGTGGTTTTTGTCAAGAGTTTTGCCAATAGGCAGAATGTTGATTCCCAAGTTTTGGTGTGGTTGAATAGTCCCACATAGTATGCCAGATCCCCAAATTTGGGTTGACAGCACTCACATGTGGTCCAGGGGTGCCTAGGTACCCCAAATCCCCCTCAAATTGCCCATTTGGGGGGCAAGTTTCACAAATGGGCCAGGAAAACAGGCCCAACCCCCACTTGCAAGGAGCGCATCCCCCAGGGGGTTTTGAATCCTTCATTGCATGCCAAAATAGTGTTGCAACTCCCCAATCACAATCCAAAATGGGTTGCAAATGGGGGGATGAAAAAGTTGCTAGCAACCTAGCTTGCTACTTTTTGGGCCGTTATTTGTGGTTGGAAACCCGTATGGGTTGTGAATGGCCATTCATGCCCATTTGCAACCTCAGGGTTGAAAATATAACATTGGCCATGAAATATATTCCTGACCAAAATTAAGTTAGGGTCACTCACTGAACCAAACCCAGAAATCTAAATCCTTAAATCCCTTTTCATTTTTGATACATGAATCACAACCCTGGATGACCTTTATGGCCATTTTAATACTTCACATGATATTTTGAATTTTTGTTTTTACCCAGAATTGATTCAAAATTAAAGGTGAAAGTTTTAAATCTATGGATACATGATTTTTTTCAAAGGATTCCCACAGAAAGCACCAGGAGAGGTTTCATCTTTCTTTCTAGGAAGCTTCATCAACAAAATCTCTAGTTGAATATTTCTCCATTCTCTAGTTGAATCTATCTTCATTCTCAAATAAAAGAGTTGGTGCAAAGTCACTGTGCAGTGGAGCTTTGTCAAAGCTTGAACTTAGCTTGCTGAAAGCTGGACCTGAGATTGGTCAAAATTTTTGCCTGAGCTACCAGATGATACTTTCTGGAAAGTTTTGTAAAATTGTTTCTGGTGAAGCAGCATGGTATTAATTTCAGCTTACTAAATTCCAGGAATCTTCCAATCCTTTAGCCACAAGAGGTGATGGTGTTGGAATGAAGATATTGTTCAAGTTATTGCACCCATATTCTATGATTTCACAGACAAACAAAACAAAAGGAACTGTTTTGGTACTGTGGAAGGGTGGAATAATTAATAATTTAATAATAAATTAAATTAAAACAGGGGCCACAGTAAAATAATGAGTATTTTGAAAACCTCTCTGAAGGGGATTAAAATTATAATCTGTGTGCCTTGGACTCTGGGCAATTGGTATAATGGAATTATCATCCATAAAATATGTGGTTTGATGTGGTTTGGTTAGAAAAAAAGCCAAATTTGGGTAGAAAACCAGCCAAATGAGGGAGAAATGAACTATTTGGAATGTGTTGAAACTGGGAAAACCACAATATTTGAACTAACAATTGAGTTGAAAGCCTTTTGGGATTCTTTGTGGGCTTTTCAAAGAGAGAAATTTCATTAATAAAGATGGGCTGTTGAATTTAAAGTTCAGACTCAAGCAATTAATCACTTAATTATTCTAATGATTATCTTATTTGTGAGTGGAATGTTTTCTGGATTTATGATAATGAGTAGCCAAGGTATATACATCCCAAAATAAGCCTTTCATGGGTGCCCATGATTTGATCAGGGTAAATTGAGGCAAAAACCCCATTTTCTGGGGCCAGAAGTTCAGTTATCCATAGCCCACCAACCTTTTTTTTGTGGTATAGGCTGGATTTCCTTTTAAAATTTCAAGAAAAACAATATTTCTGGTATTTTTTTGTGTAATATTGGCAGGTGAAATGAGCCCAAAATCTTTGTATACATCCTGTTGGTTGTTGTATCTGTATTGGTGTAAGTTTTTTGATATTTTCAACTATTTAAATACATTCTTATAAAAATTTCTCTTTTATTTAGCCAGTGCAGGTGTTTGTTGTTCAGGCTTTAGAAGTCTGTGAATGTGGATTTTGGTTAAAAGTATCAGATATTTTTCTGAGAGTTTGAAAGATTTATTTATGATCAATTTAAAATTATCTCCAGGGTTTGTTGAAATTTCCAATGAATTGGATTGCATATGAAATATGCATGCCCTTTGGATTTCAGTTTTAAAACTTCTGTGGCGGCTTTTTGTGTTCATCATGGCTCTGACAGCTTGATGCACATTTTTCAGCCTTTTTGATGTGAATGGTCTTTCTTTGAAGCATCATTGTGTGGCAACCTGAGAGAAAAGGGCTGTGTGCATGTCTCAGAGATATAATTTTGCTTATGGCTAAATGCTAGAATCTGGACAAAACACATTTATTTCAATAAATTCAAACTATACACAAAACTAAATCTCTGAATTTATTTCAATCAGTTAACAGATAAATGATGATTCACATGAAATATCAAGATGACCAATAATTTCCCATTTATAGTTGTGGTACTTTTTGGAAAATTTAGTTAAAGGATTAAAGAGTAGGATTTTGAGGTTAGTTCCAGTGAGTGGACCTAGCTAATTTTGGGCGAGGAATACATTTCTGCCATGATAATAATTTGTGACTCCTGACTCCTTGTCTGATTAACCTTTTTTTCATTATTTTTCATATTTTTATGGTAACTTTTTCAGCTGGCCCTGCAATAGAAGCTGGATAAAAATTAAAATTACTTTAGGCAGCTGTACTCCATAAATTAAATTATTGGATGAAACTGTAAGCTTTACCCAATAGAATTGGCCACTGTGGCACAAAATATCTTCCAAATCCTGGTCCCATCTGGGCGTTATTTTCCTCCAGTTCTTTCTATTTTTTTTCTCTACATCTATTTAAAAGTAATTCCCTATTTTTTCAGCTATCTAAACCATCCTCTTCAACTCAGGTACTGTTGAAAATTCTTTTGAAAAGATGATAAGCTCTGAAATAATTCAAAATCTGTGACAATGAAATTATAGTAATAACATAATAAAATGTTGGTTTTCTGAATTTAATGATTCAATAATTCCATAACTTGAAATTTATTTAAGAAATTGGACTTACATAAAATAATTAAAACAGAATAGTTAAGGAACTAAAGAATTACTAACTCCCCAATAATCACACCCCTTCCTCAATTCTTGTGCACCTTGAAAATATATTAGGCAATCCTAAATTTGCAACCCAGGGGTCTCAAATGGGTGTGAAAAGCCGTTCACAACCCATATGAGTGTTAGAATTTAAGTTTTTATATATGTGAATTTCACTGGAGTTTGAAGTATCTTTGATTGGATTTACTTCATTTTTATTATTTTTTTTATTGAAGTATTAAAGTAATGGGTAAAATATAACTAGGCTGTGTTTTCTGTATTGTTATTGTCAGACTGTCCAATCATAGTACTTCACATACCATTTCACTTAAACTGCTTATGCTAATTTTACCTTATTCATTTTTTACTCAACCACTTTTTAGCCTATTGTGTATTTAGTCTATATACACACTGGTGCTCTCAAGTGGAATCTATCATCTTTTCAGTCACAACATCAACCGGAGTGCCCTTTTCCTCCTGTCCTCAGGTCCGTTATGCTTGATGTTATAAGCTCCTTTCATTCTTTTCTCATTCACTTTTACTTCATTAAAGCTTAAGATCTTTTTATTTTTACACGGTTGAAAGCCTTTGCTTGATCTGAGTTAACCATCTTGCATTAAAATTGGTCGCCTTCAATAGTCTCATCTTCAAATTGATCTTTGACTCTTTTGGCAAGGGAATGATAGAGGGATGAGGCTTGTCATTGACAATTAAGCTCATCCTATCCAAAAATCACCTTGAGGCTCTTGATCAACCATCAAAATCTCAGACTATCATCAATAGGCAAGAAATGCTTGTTGATGTATCCATCACGGCGCTTAAGGATGACCATCAATCCACAACAGATAGAGCCAAGACTTGATCCAATTACAGTTGAAAGCCCCTAGATTGAAGGTTCAAGAACAAAGTTCAGACCACCTGGAGAAAGATCATCAACTCAAACAATTTGGACCAAGGAGCCTTTTCAAAAAGTTACCATCTACTTTCATCTTTTCCAACCATTTATGTCCAATGAAGGCAATAGAAGGATCAAGAAGAATCAAATGAAGCATTGTGGAAACAAAGAGGGGGGAAGATCCCCTAGTTGTCCTCAAGTTCAAGAGTTAATGGTCCAAGCGTCTGTAAGGAGGTTGGATGCAATGAGTTCAAGAGAGAGGGAGAGAGAGAGAAAGAATAATAAGATGAGTTCCTTGTTCCTTGTTCCTTCAATCCTTCCCATCCTCCCCCATAAGATAAGATCCAATTTTTTCCTCCATGATATTATGTCTCCACACCCGGGTTGAGGGTGCAGTTTAAGTAACCTTCCCCTCAACCCTAACCTAGGTGCAACCGCAAGAAAAAAAGAATAATGAAATACAACCCCTAATTACTGAACCCTAGCCCAAATCTATCCTTCCAACCCCATCCCATGATCCATATCCCATACCCCTTACCCCATATCCATCCGTAGTGCCCGCCTGCCATTACGTGCACCCGATTTTTCCTTCTCATGACGCGGCCCTCGCGCCCTGCCCAACTCAGAGCCACTCGCACATGTCTGCATCCGCCCAACGCGCCATTCCAGATACTCAAGGTACATCCATGAAATCCAATCCGCGCGCAATCTGTCCAACCCAGTTTTATCCACCCTGCATCTCCGGAAGCTGAGCCCGCAGTGCGGCTTTCTGCAGCAAAGCCGCACCCATTGCTGAGCGCGCTGCCACTGCTGAGCAACCCGCTACTGCTAAGCGCGCAGCCCATTCCAACTTGCTTCCATAAAAGAACACCACAGCGACCAAGTGAAGTTAACAGACCTTGAGGGAAAATGTTCATATCCAATGAACGCAATAGAAGGAGCTAGAAGGATTGAGTGAAGCAACCAATTGAAGTTAATAAACCTTTATGGAAAATTTTCAGATTCTCTCAATTGGACTTTGACTTCAATGCTGACTTGAATCAATTAACTTCCCACTGATGCCAATGCCAATGAAAACGGGACAACAATCAGTGGCTAGTGCTTAATCATCCTGTCCTGGAGATCAATCAAAGCAGTAAACTAACCAAAGCCATCAACACTACATATCCCTCAGATTTGCGATACATTTCCAATGGCTCAGAAAATTTAATGATTGCTTACTCTTCACCTACATTTCCCCCAGGTCAACTCCATCTCAGAAATAAGTATCTCAAAAAGGCAGATTGATTTGTTGGCAAGTAGCACCATTACCAGAACTAAGTCAAAGGAACTGGTTTTCATTGTCACATCATCCCCTCTCTGATGGGACCTTACCTTCTCCTTGGCTTCAAATTGGTCAAGTTGGAGTCTATCTGGCTATCAAACCTGATCACTGTCATTGAGCCTACTTGTACTCATCTGAGCCAATTCAATATCCTGTTGAGAAAGCAAACTATAACCCCAAGGATTAAAATAACTCGGTCCATTGACAAGGCTTGCACCGCATTAAAATAGATGATACCACTCATGCTTTCCTCCAACCAAGTAGTAAAAACAGCTCCAAGGCAACCATACTTTCCTTTCTTTCATTAATCATCCATCAATCTATTATTTATTTCAGTACTCAACTCCAACATTCAAGCAACTCAATCATGCTTATGAGTTTGTCACACGACCACCCCACGTACTATAGGGGAATTCTTATATGATTGTGAGCGTGGAGGAATTCTGAGTGCAAGGGAAAGTGCAAATAGCAAGACTCAGTTGCAAAGTGCAAACTTAGTGGTGCCACTCAACAAACGGCGAGAGGAATGGAGTGTGTTCCAAGTAGGGAAGCTCAACCTGAGTCCAATGTGATAACTAGGTTGTAGCAAAATGCGAGAACGTATGAAATTAACTAACTGAGGATACAATCATCAGGCAAGGGGGTAGCCCTTATAATGTAATCCAAAGTGACTAGATACAACCTGATGGGGAGCTAACTACAGTTGAAGGCGGTGAGGCAATGAGTGACAGGAACGGGATAGGAAATAAAGCAATAGTACAATCATATCCAAGGCCATGGCGTAAGTGCAAGACAATAGAATCTGAGCGCACAAATGTATGATGAATTGGGACAGGAGCAAATGACGTCAAAGGTAATACAAGTGAGAAGTAGTAGTGTATGCAGGGTACGGACTAGTCCAATTGCGAACTGTACAGTAATGATGGCTTAGTTAGACGTAGATGCGAACTAACAAACAGTGCGTGACCAAAGATGGAAGTCCAAGGCTGTTGATGGGCCAGGGAAGGAGATTGGATCTTGTAATGGATGGCCGACCGGTATGGAGTTAATTGCGAAGTTTGCAAGTATATACTGAGTTGGTCGCCAAGATTGGAAGGTCAAAGCAAGCCAGAGGAAGTAGCGGATTGCACCATTGATGTTTTGCTTTATTTGTGTCACGCTTATAGACTGAGGTAGATGGTACTGAGGAGAGGACATGTTGGAGTGATGAAGACAATAATTCCTAAGTGCAAGTAGTCACAGAGTTCTACACAATCACACACAGCCTTGAACAAATCCAACACATCTGACAAGTCATTTACTGTATGAACTGAAGAATTTTCCAGCAAATAGTAGAAATTATACTTTGAAGATAGCAGTTGTATTCAAATATGCCTCAGGAAGTTTACAAGTTATTCATCTCATCTTATTAATAAGTCACTAACCTTTATGTAGAATAATTCCAGCAGTTAGCAGAACACAATTTAATTGAAGAAAAAGAGTTAAATTCATTTTTAGGACAGTAACTTCCTCCAGTGCAAGTCAAGCAAGTGTGTTAGAATTTAATTTTTCATATATGTGACTTTCACTGGAGTTTGAATTATCTTTGATTGGATTGACTTGATTTTTATTATTTTTTTTATTGAAGTATTAAAATAATGGTTAAAATATAACTAGGCTGTGTTTTTTGTATTGTGATTGTCAGACTATCCAATCATAGCATTTCACATACCATTTCACTTAAACTGCTTATGCTAATTTTAACTTATTCATTTTTTACTAAACCACTTGTTAGCCTATTGTGTATTTATTCTATATAAACACTGGTGCTCTCAAGTGGAATCTATCATCTTTTCAGTCACAACATCAACCGGAGTTCCCTTTTCCTCCTGTCCTCAGGTCTGTTATGCTGTATTTATAAGCTCCTTTGATTCTTTTCTCATTTACTTTTAGCTCATCAGAGCTTAATCTCTTTTTATTCTTACAATGAGTTTTGAAAATAGGTTCACAACTCAAAAAGTTGCAAACAAAAATAAAAAAAATAAAAAATAATTGGATTAAAAATAAGTGCAATGTTAAATTTTCAACCCTAAACAACCAATTAACTCCTCAAAATGGGTTTCTTGGCGTGTTTTCCAACGCAAATGGGTTGTAAACCACTTTTGTCAACCCATCTGGGTTGTAAACCACTTTTGGAAAACCATATGAGGTTTGAACAGGCTTTGAAAACCCAGATGGGGTTTAAACCATTCCACTTAACCCATTTTTATTTGTGAACAGGTTGTGTAGGATTGCAAATCTCACATTTATATATATATATTTTTTAATTATTTATTTATCTAATTTTGAATAATTTATTCATTTATGTCTTTATTTAATTATTTAATTAATTAATCAATTTTTTTAATTTACTTAATTACTTATTTATTCATTTATTTTATTTATTTATTTAATTTATTTATTTATTTAATTTATTTATTTAATTTATTTATTTATTTGTTAATTTCTTTATTTATTTTTGTAAATTGTTGAGTTTTGAACCTCTGTTCAAAACTCATGTGTGTTTTGAAAAGCCTTTAACACCCATTTGGGACCCCTGGGTTGCAAATTTAACATTGCCCCAATATGTTAGACCCAATACTCCTCATGATGCCCCTATCCTCAATAAATCTGCATGTACCATTCATTCTATTGCCTACAATATCCAATTGCTTAATAGCTGATCCCCCTTGAAATTCCTCCCTTTTTACATCCCCTCCAACCTTCCACCTTCCAATATCCTTCAATTTCCCAATTTTTTCTCCCAGAAATAACATTCCCAATCAATCATCCATCCCATACCTCATAGCCACCCTTTTTTCCTCATAGGTCTGTTGAATAACTTAATACCAATCCCTTCACCCATAGTTCTTATTCTAAATATCCATAGACATTCTTTTCAACCCATAAAGTTATGGTCAATCCAGAGCTACCAATCTACTTTGAAATTAATTATTGCCCAACCAATATTAATTATTTATTTGGGTAAAATTTCCCAATTTTTCCCAAGATGTTTAATACCTCACATCTGCAAACAATTTCATGGCCTTTTTAAAGGATTTTATTTTTCCTTTCAAATTGCTTTTTTCATGATTGATTCTTCAAATTACCTGTAGATCAGCGCCAGGTGCTGTTTCCTTTAAATTCCCAGGTTTCTTATTTTTCAATTCTTATCCATGTCTATTTATAGCCACCACACATTATCCAGAAGCATGAAAAAAGAACTCACATCTGCACTGGCTAGAAAAATCAAAAAAACCCTGAAAGGGTACACCATAAATTTAGTACAGCTTGCATACATATATACCACCTATTTCATCATCAAACACATGCATAGCCTGTGAAATAAAACCATATATTATCAAATAAAATTACCTGAAAGTGCAAGAGAATTCAAATCTTGGTACTATCCCAAAATGTTGCAAGGAAGTCTCTATATTTCAAAAACATGTATCAATACTAAAAAAAATCAGCATCTAGATACCAGGAAACTCTCAGTCCCTTACCTACTAGAATTGATAAAGTTCAAGAATAAAAATATTTTTTTAAAAAATAAATAAAAACCAATCTAACAAAAGTATAAATATAATTTATAATGGTTCCAGGTTTGATTTTTTTGTTTGAATGGTTTTAAATATGGAATAATCAATGAAAATAGGGGCCACAGTTTCAAAATACTGGGTGTATTGAAAAATTGTTCTTTAGGAGATCAAATTTGAATCTGGTTCCCTTGAATGATTGAGACCTTATGAATTAACAATAAGGAAGTATCAACCACTGAAGTGGTGGTATTTTGGGGCTATGGTAGCACAAATTCCAAAGCAGGAAGAAAAAAACTTTCCAATTTTAGCATTTACTTTCTGGGTACCTGAAATAGTTCACAGTTGAAGGTTTTCAAACCAAAGATGGGGTGCTTTTTGGTTTATCTCCAATGCCAACATAAATAATGGTTATGGATTAATACAAAAATTCTTCATATTTGGGCCATGAATCTTTTACCCATTAATTTATAAGTAATTGATCATATATGGCATGTTTTCTGGAATGATATTTGATGAATTCTTCCTGGAAATGAGAAAATGAAGGTGCTGTATAAATACCTTTTGGGGCTTAAGGGAGTTTCCTCAGGGAATGTAGAGAGGTTAGGTCTCATGTTCTGAGGCTATCAAGCCATCCAGAGCTGTTCCAGAATTTTGTATAGGTGCTTTAGCTCAGCTGATAGTGCATCTTTAGGATAATTGCATGATTTTTGGATCAGGATCATCTGCTATGATTATTTTTTAATTTACTGATCCTTCAATTAATTCAGTTTTTTGCTATTTATATTTGACAAGAATGACAAGTACTGGGCTTTTCATAATTTTATACAACCTTATTATCATTGTGTTCTTTTTTTATTATCTTATTCAAAGATCTCTTGAAGTTTCTTGTGGTCTTCAAAGATCTGGATCCATTAATTCCATTGAAAATTTCATCATTTGGTTTTCAATTAAGAATGCTATACATTTTGGTATGCTGAATTTTTATTTAACTTATTGTAGTTTTGGGTAATCCAAGAAGAATATTTAACAACATTAAAAATGCATTTATAATTATTTTGTGTTTTAGTATTTATGTGTGGTACCTACTTGATATTTTTGGTGGTTGTGGATATGAAATGCAATGATCAGATCTGCTGCATTCAGGAATCAGATCTTCTGTGCAAGGGATTTTGGAATGAACATTATTTTCATGTCAGAATGATATATTTATGTATGCAATCTATTTTAGGTTCCTGATTCCAGGATCCTTCCAGTCATTTAGTGACAGAAAGTGATGCAGAGATGAAATAATAATATTCCCAAAAATAAAAACAGTGGGGGCTCCAAAATAATAAAGTTAACAGGTTCAATTTCAAGTTTTATAATTTTTTTCTAAAATAATTTAAATATAATATATATTAATGATGAAGAGGAGCCACAGTCTATACAAAACTGGTTGTCATTAACACCTTTCTTCAGGGGGATTACTTTTGAATCTGTATCCTGGGACAATGGGTTCCTTATGACTTAACAAAAGGGGCAAAACCAAAGGTAATGGAGGATATGGCTGGGCTAGACAGCACACAAGCCAAGGCAGCAAGTAAATAACTTAATTTTAATTAAGGCCTACCCACAAGATACCAGAAATAATTCACAGATGATGGGTCTCAGATCAAATGTGGGGTGCTTGATGATTTTACTTCAACAGAAATGATAAGGGTGTTGAATTGACAATAATAATATCAGACTGAGGCCATATATCAATTTCCTATCTATTATAAGCACCTGATCATGGATGGAAAATGGTTTGGATTGATAACTGATGACTTCTGGTTTTAAAAAACCAAAAAGGCACTGTATATATACCTTTTTAGGATGAAGGGAGCCTCCTCAGGGAACATAGAGGGGGTAAAGCTCATACTCTAAGGCTAGAAGGCTGTTCAGGGCTGGTTTAGCACACATTCTTAGTGCTTTAACTCTGTTGTACCTGTCTCTGAAGTATTTGTGCATGATTTTCATGCAAACAATTGTCTTTACATTAATTTTTTATTTTTTTATTTTGTCATGTTTCTTAATTTTCCATTGTACTCATTTGATTTAAATGATCATAGGCGGGTGTTTTTAGACGTCTTGTCATATTCTAATAATTATTATTATTTTTAATAATTTTTACTGGGACTCCTTGGTAGGCTTTGTGGTCCTCAAAGATTTGGTGATGTTCATTTTGTGACCACTTTTATTATTCTTTCCTTTAAGTTGTCTTTTTTATAATTTGATTTTATTTATTTTTATTTGACTTTCAGAGGTTTCAAAATTCCCTTCATCTGTTATTCACTCCATTAGGTATGCATTGTGAATACATATTGGTTGTAGCAGTTGTGTTCTGTACCTGATTGACAGGGATTTGTCATTGGTGATATGACACGCGCAGGCTTGACAGCTGCAGGCGGGAATTTGAGATTGGGTGCAGACAGTGGACCAGCTCACATTTAATGTGGGTTTCCCGGAAGGTTTCTGTGATAGTGCAGGCTTTATGCGCGCTGTGGAATTCAGAAGAGGACTTCTCCCTTAATGGATCCCAATTTCGGAAGTTATTGATCCCTTGCGTCTGTAAACCCTGAGTGCAACTGTTCACCCTACAACTGAGAGATATAGAGATGAGTTTAAAGCGTCCTTCCAACCTCCTGTGATGATCTCCCCCCTACATCCGGGTTGAGGGTGCTTTTTAAGTAGCCTTCCCCTCAACCCTAACCTAGGTAAAACCGCAAGCAAACAAGAATAATAAAATACAACCCCTAAGTACAGAACCCTAGCCCAACTCTATCCTTCTAACACCATCCCATGATCCATATCCCATACCCCATATCCCATCTGTATTGCCCGGCTGCCATTATGTCCACCCGGTTTGTCCTTCTCATGACGCAGCCCTTGCGCCGCGCCCAACTTGGGGCCCCCTGCGCATGTCCCCATCCGCCCAACGCGCCATTCCAGATATCCAAGGTACATCTGCGCGTCTTGCAAGGCGCAATCCGTGCAATCCTTCTAATCCAATCCAATCCAATCCGCTTTGTGTCTCCAGATGCTGAGCCCAATCTGACTTCTTCTGAGCCCGCAGCATGGCTTACTGGGGCAAAGCCACACCCATTTCTGAGCGCGCAGTGGGCAGCCAATTCCAACTTGCGTCTATCAAAGACCACCACATACCCCCCCAACTTGAGTTCTGTCCCCAGAATTCCAGCACTATCTCACCTACTCCCAGCTATCCAATAGTTATCCCATACCCTCTCCGCGCCACTACACCACACCAAGGAGAAAACCCCACCAAATCCTACCCCTTCAACATGTCCTGCACTTTCTGCAGTTGGAACCGCCTCTCCTGCCACATCCTTCCGGGCCAGCACGCCTGTGTTTCGTGCCCATACGGGCACTGTTGCTGTTCTCTATACAATGGTATGCCCCGCAACCCTCCTCAAGGTTGCCCATGCAATAGGACCCGTTGCAACTTGTTTGTGGTCTCAAGCAATGATGAAATGTCCACTAATGAGTGGACCCCGCTCTGCTCACCTTGCAACCAACTGCAATGCACCTCTCCAAACCCTCCTTTGCGCAAAAGCCATGAATGGGGCTTGCTATTTCATTGGGCTGGACCACCGTGGCGCCAGGAATTCCCTGCTTTTGTGGCTTACCAGAACGCCGCTTACAAGTGGGCCACACAGGTACAAATAAACAAGCCAGCAACAGACCCACGGATCTTCAACCAACCAATCACGCCTCCTCCACCGCCGCCAAGTCCTCCCACTCCTGCACAACCTGCTCCTCCATCTCCTACTCCTCCACCGCCACCGCGTCCTCCCACTCCTGCTCCTCCAGGGCCATATTCATCACCGGAGCCCGCGGGTGCCAACTCCCGTGGTCATCAAGTTGTTTCCGGAACCTGCGGCGGCTGTAACTCCTTCGGCTGCCACTCCCAAGATTCCGGAGATCCCCTCAATTCCCGCACTTCCACTCACAAGTTTTGACGCAGACAAACTACTCAGAAAATTCCTAGCGGTTCCCCATGCTCACACCACTGGTGCGCAATGCAAAGGTCTGGCAGCATTCAAAAACCTAGCAGCAGCGGCTCAGGCAGACGTAGAGGAGGTGATGATGACTCAGCCAATGTAGGCAGATTTCCCCCCTCTCCTTTCTTCCTATCTTATTTCTATTCCCACGCCTATCATGAAAGAAAATAGACTTTTTGATGCGCCAAAATAAGTAGCCTTTGAGCTTGTGAGAACCTTGAGAGAAATAAGAACCTGGGGCAAGATCCGCAAGAGTGAGAAAAATCCCCGCTTTGAGAGCAATCCGCAAGAGTGAGAAAATCTGTGCCAAATGAGAGTATCCGCTGAAGGTACCTGGACCACCCCAGACAAACTGCCTCACAGTTACCCATACCCATCTACAGAAAAGAGATAGCACAAGGAAAACCTGCCTTGCGCGCACATCCTTCAGAGAAAGGAAGAGAAAAAGATTATCCACCCCACCCATCTGTACCTTCCATCTATAAGATAACCAAAGAAAACCTAAAAAGAGAAAGTTTTTTTTTTATAAGCACAAACCCGTTTCCAGGCCTGCGCCTCACTCTTTGACCCACATCTGTTTTTCCCCACACGCTTTCCTAGTTCCTTGGATCATCGGTTGGAAGTTGTTCTTTTCCCAAATTTGAGGCTTGTCCTTGCGTCCACGGACCCAGCTTTCAACCGTTCCCGTACCTAAAACAAACTCATAACATAGCCAGCAATAATCCCAAAAAGCCAATTCAGAGAGAAGGAAATAAGAAAAAAACATTCTGGGGTGTCTAGTTGTTCCGGCTGTGAACCGGCTAGAGAACCCCTTCACCAAATCCAATCATGTCCCCTATTCATCCATTGTTCCCCCCCCCCCCACCTTGGCTGCTGTCCCCAGCAGTCTGCAATCATTTACTCCGCCAGACGCAAACTGCGCGCGCGGGCTCGTCCTTGGACAACGGATCTGCATTGTCATCCCCTTTGCTATACAAACCAGCCGTCTTGTTGAATGAAGGTGAGCCCCGCGCAAAGAATCTATTCACGTGCAAAGCCGCGGCCTTCTGTTTGAGCAGAGTTCAATCCAATTCCTCCAACTGGTGAATTCCTCCGGCAAACTTGGACATTACGCAGAAAGGAGTGTTCCATTGATTTGCAAAAAGTTTCCCCCATTGAGTTTCCAGGCTCCGGTTTTAAAGCAAAACCAAGTCCCCCTTCTGCAACGGATCCCAGAGCTTGTGGGCGCAGCGCTTTTCCCAGTAGCGGAGGGACTTTGTGCGGGTTGCCTTCAGCCTTCCAGGCCCTTTCTCCAACATCTTGTCCCATTGCAGGAGCTGCTTGGCGCAGGCCTTGACTAGGTACACGGCTGTCTTAACCTTCCACCAATCAATACCCAGAAAATTTTCCATCTCAATGTTAATTGGCAGTATGGGATGCTGCTCAAATAGCAGCTTGTATGGCAAATAACCCATTGATCTCTTCACCAAAATCCAATCTTCAAAGAGGACTACTGGAAGGGTTTCCTTCCCCTGCTTGCCATCCTCCCCGCACATTTTCACCATTGCATCCTTGATCTGCTGGTGACTGCGCTCAACCATCCCCAAGCCTTCCAGATAGTACTCCATCACTTGACCAAACTTTGCTCCACAACTTTGCACCAACTCCGCAAACCATCCCTGCAACTCCGCCCCCCATCAACCATTACCAAGCAAAGTGATCCGTAATGGGCAAACCAGTCTTCCTCCAAAAACTGCCCAACTTTCTCCGCCAAGAGCTTCACCAGCAGCCGCGCTTCCACCAATCCTGACAGATCATCATGCGCAACAAGGAGATATGCAAACTTACCTTCCTTGATGTTCCCAACATCCAAGGAAACCCACCCAAAAAAGGTGTCCTCTCCAGTGGGAATACTAACTTTTCAAGGAAGTGTTGCGCTCCGCTTCTGACACGCTTTGCAAAACCGTATCCACTCCAACACCACGCGTACCACACCCAGCCACCAGAACCTTTCCCTCACCCGCTTTCGTGTTTCAACCTTGCTGCCATGGCTGAGATTGTCATGCAGAATTTCCAGCATGACCTCCTGATCCGCCCTCAATGTGCTGACCACAAGCGGTACCGGCGCGCTCCGCTGCCACAGCTGTCCTTCCTGCAGGTAGAAATTTCCCACTCTCCGCCACATCCATCTAAGAATCTTGGCTGGATTATCATCCAGAAACAGAAGATCCTGCAAATACAAACTGAGGACTGCATACCTCCCGGACTGTTGGAGCAGAAGTCAAATGCCTACTTCCACCACTCCCACTATAACCATTGGAGCCTCCACATCCAGTGGTTCTGCGCATTTGTACAGATTATTGCGTGGGTACCAAGACAGAGCATCTGGCATTGTAAAGGCCTTCCCTGGAACATGTACCACCATGAAAGAAAACACCTGGAAGAATGCAACCCACCTGGTCATAGGCGCATTCAGCAGCATTGGAGACTTGATCATCTTTGCCAGCGCCCCCGCATCCACCAGAAGGATGAAGTGAATCCCCCATAGAAAATGCTGCAACCTCTGCACAATCTTAGTGACCCCGCAAAGCTCCAATTTTGGCTGCAAATACCGGCTCTCCGTTGGTGTAAACATAACAGACTTGTAAAGAACAGGTCAATCTTTCTCCTCATCATCCTGTGTCAGGACCACCCCCTCACCAAGCTTTCCTGAATCCACGGCCAACTTAATTCCCCCGGTGTTGTAATCCAAGTCCTGCAGTAAAATATTGCATCCAACAATCTCCTTGAGTTTGCCAAAGGCGTTGTCACATTTCAAACCCCAGGCCCATTCTGCTCCCTTATGCTTCAATTCCAGCAAAGGACTAGCAACCTCTGCAAACCGCTTAATTAACATCCCTAAATAGCTACACAATCCCAAGAACTGGAGAATTTGCAATACATTCTTTGGCATTGGCACTTGAGGACTTTATTGCGCTTCTTTTTGGCAATCCACCTTCCTTTGGAAGCCACCACATGCCCTAGAACCTCCAGCCCAGATATGCATCCCGCTAACTTTCTCCCCAACACCGTGAGCCCCATGTTATAATTATGGCCAGCAATCAGCTGAGGCAAATGAGCAGTATTTCAAGCAAAAGAAATGCTGGACACCTTGTGTCAATAATTTCTAATGCGCTCTCACAATGGGGAAATACGTTGGATGATATTGGTGATGAATTTGATTGGATGATGAATGGATGATGGAAAACAGCAGGGAGAAGAGCTCCTTAAGTACAAAAGATTGGCCTCTTGTGAGCCCATGATACAACAAGCCAAAAGGCAAATTTTCTGCTCCAAAGGAGCTCTACAGGCTCTACAGGCCTTGTTACTTGTTTTGGGCTACATCAGCCCACATGGCATGAGTCCCTGTACCCTTACAACCAGCCTATTCCGGTCATTTTTTGTGTTTCAACCTTAATGGGGCTGAACCAGCCCCTGAGCTGTTCAAACCCCTGGCCAGTTGTCTGTTACAACTGGCCTGTTACCTCACATGCTGACTTTTTTCCTCATGCAACCAGCCCCTGGCCATAAAAATGGCCAGGTGGGACCCAGGACACACTTGGTTCGGGTCTTAGACACACATGGGGGGGGTTATAACTGGCAGACATGCTGCCCCCCCCTCTTTCACTCAAATCCCTGGAGGGGGCGGTCAAATCCCCCTACCAGGGGCCCTTGAGGTCAATACCCCCAGGGCGTTGTCAAGGTAGGTGGGCTGGGGGGTGGTCAAACCACCCCCAGCCCGTTGCTCCTCCCCCTTGGTAAAGGGGGGGGGGGGAGAGCACCCCTTCAATGGTGGGGGGGTGGTCAATTCCCCCCCCCCCCCCCACTGCTGGTTGCCTTGCTGCAACCAGCCAAGCCACCACATTTGGTGGGGGGGTGATCAGGTCCCCCCCACCCTGACCAGTCACTGGCTGGTTCAACCCAGCCAGCCCTTCTTCCTCCTCCTTGCAATGGCAAGCAAGGGGAGGGGGAGGAGCCGGGGCCATTGGCCCCAGCTCCGCGGCCGCCACCCAGTGCGGAAGCCACAACCGGCTCAACAGCTGTGACCGTGGTGGGGGGACTCCATTTTGAGTCCCCCTGCCCCCTACAACAGCCCTGCGCGGGCCGTTGGGCCCCATAAACGGGCTTTAAGCAAAAACAGCGCACGGGCGGCAGCCCCAAATGGGCTGCAACACGGGCGGCCGCCCCAAGCCCAAAAAGTGAGTTCAACATACTTTGGCGGTCCAGCCCGTCTGTCCAAGTATGTCCAAAATAAACCTTGGGCCCAACTATGCCAATACAAACTTATCTGGCTGTATTTGCCCATATACCCCACCGGGCCCATTAGGGCCCATGTACCAATAGGCCTGTTTCACATGTTTTGAGGCCAGTTTCCCCAAATCCATGACATCCACACAGGCACGTATGGTCCGTGTGTATGTCCAATGGGCCGCAGAGGCCCACATGTGCATCCCATTTGGATTATACTCATACGTAGTGTCAGCTCGCTACTATGTACAGAGCAACCTGTCAATAGCAACACAAAACTATGAAAACTAAGAATATCTCAATTAACAAAATAAGGAGTGATAAATCCATAAATATTATTACAGAAATAGATTCCTCACCCAAAATTAGGTAGGGTCACTCACTGACCCCACCCTTGAATTCCAAGTCCTTACATTTTTAAAATAATTAAAAAGAAAAGTACTAAAAATTACAACACCAGTATGGCACTTTTGGCCATTCTAGTATTTCACACGTGTTTTCACGTATAGGTTTTACACCTAAAATTCACTCAGAATTGAGGTGTTGTGTATATTTTAGGAGTTACACGCAGAAATGTGTTATGTCACAATTCCCGCGTGCAGCCCTGATCATTACATATCCCTACGTACTCCTAGTAGCAGATTCCCGCGTACTAGAGACCCGCGCGCAGCTAATTGTGCCACGCACGCAGCGGATCCTACTCCGCGCGCATCTGTACTAACTGATCCCCGCGTCTGGATCAGTTGTGAATAATCTGACAACCAGGTACTGCTCAGAAGAGCTACAACCTAGTTAGAGTTGCCTAGCATATGTAAGAAGTTGAAATGTGCATTACTAATAATCTAAAAAGATTAAAACTTAAATAAAATTAATGAAAATTAAGTTTTGAACATTTTTTAATAATAAATCAAAGATCAAGGATTACCACGTAAATCACTTACCCTGATCTTTGGAGACCACGAAACACTACAAGGAGTGTTCATAAAAATTATTAAAAATTTTCTACGTGATCAGCATTGCTAAACAATCATTAAACATCCACATCTGCCCGCTTTAAAGCAATACCAATAGTACAAATGAAGGATGAGTACAGAATGATCAAATTTATGCCATAACAGATTAACAGATCCTGTGGCTAAAATAGTACGGAAATCCAGCAGATCTAAGGTCAGCTGATTGACAGCACCAAGTGGACGCTCCAATCTTTACCTGACTGGCTTGCCAGCCTCAGCCCACGAGCAGAACCCTCTCTACGTGCCCTGAGAAGCTCAAAAAGCACCCCAAAAAGGTATTTATACAGACCTCTTTGGATCCATTATTCCAGATGAGTTAATCAGTTTACAAGGAATTATTATTATCAATCAGACACTGTGTCATTGTTAATCAAGTGCTTACATGAAGATAAGCAAGTTATTTTTGACTTAGTCTGTAGTAGTATTATTTATTCTTATTAACCAATCAACCCTTGAAGTATAGTCAAGAAATCTACCCCATCTGCTCTGAAACCCTTCCAATTATTTCAGGATTCTTGTGGTAAAGGGCTCAGAGTGATTGTTTCCCTTCCTGTATTGGCCATTGGTGCTGTTACGCCCAGCCATTAGTGGAATAAGTCCTTTCTAAGGCACCCATCTTCATTCCAAGGTTCTTAAACTGCCTAAGGAGGCCCCTTGAAGAGAGGTTGCTAGTCTTTAAAGATCCCCAGTAGTATAATACTGTGGCCCCTCTTTTATATTATATTGAAAACCATTTATTACCAAACCAATTAAACCTTGCAACTGCTCTTATTATATCATTTATTTGAGCTTCTAAGCGTTTATTTTTGGAATTATTATTATTATTCCAGTATTTTATCACTCTCTTTAGCTAAAGGACTGCAAGGTTCCTTGTATCAGAGAGCTGACAACTGGGGGTCTGGCCGGGAAATATCCTTAAATAATTAATTTTTAATTATTTATTCCTTGGACCGGTCTATTTATTTTTTTAAAAATAAGTTAGCATACTTATAAAATATGTTTTTGATCATTTTTTTCTCTAGTGGATCTTAAGACCAACGTAGAATTGATCAATTATTATTTGAACCTTCTTAAAAAGAAAAAAGAAGAAAAACTCCGTAACTTTGTCCCTGTTATTATATTTCCTCAGCAACAACAGGAGAAATTGCTTTATTATAAACAGCAAGTTATAAAAGACAAAGAACTTGAGCTTGAAAGAATTATCAATTTTAGTTCTTTATTAAGGAAAAATAAAGAGTGGAAAATTTATCAAAGGAAGCTTTATATTTATGAACTAAATAATCCTGAAGATAAAGAAAAATCCAAAATTAATAAAAGTGATTATTTTTTTCTAAAAATATCATTTTAACACATCAAAATACAAAAAAATATTAAACTTATATTTTTTGTTTTTATCCATCTCATTGGATTTTGTTTTTGGTGATATCATTGACCAGGACCTCCTAGAGGACATCCCAGACAGTGTACCCTTGGACATACCCTTGGATTTATCCCAGGATCTGATTGGAACTGACTCAGACCCCGTTGGAATACCCCCCAAGGACAGTTGTGATCCCAACCAAGCGTTGGTACCCTTGAATTTAACTTTAAGTGAGTTAAAATATATATTAAAAAATTATTAAAAATATAAAACACATGAAAAATATTATTTTTATATTTTTAAAGTCTTTTTTCAAAAGTTTCAACAAAAGACTTACTCATTTTTTGGTGCTATGTATCAAAATAGGCGCAACACCCGCGCAACAGGTAGAGCCCCATTGTATGGATCTCTGCCCAGAGGAACCCGTACGCGCAAGGACTCCAGTTGCAAGCGCGATGAGGCGGCTCAAACCCGTGACCATAGCGTCACGCGGGACAACAACGGCAACAACCGCGGCCGCCAACTTGACCAACAGTCTGTTGGAGAACCACCCGTTGCCCAACAGGTTATCCCAGGAGGGTACAGGTCCTCCTATGCCACCCCAGCTGGACTCAATCAAGGAGGAAAGAGTCAAGGTATTAGTGAAAGAACATGTGAGCTGTTGGGAACAATTCAAATTGGCTCAGACCCAGGAGTATCAACCAGGTATGAGAAAAGCTATTTCTCTGGAAAAGAAATCTCAGATTTCTCTGCAAAGGTTGATCCCAAAGAAAGAAGTAGAAGGGTACATGCAGAACTGGAATCCTTGGGATCAGTTAGCTTCCTTAAAGGGAAAGGACCCCAAAAAGAAGAGGTCCTCAGCCCATCAGAAGTTAAGGAACCCAAAGGATTGGGACAGAATAATATCCCTAGCACAGAAGTGGAAAAAGGTGTACCACAATTAGATGTAGAAGCTCTCAATAGCTTTTCTGTAAATGTGTCTCACAATTTTACTATTATTAGCCAGTGCTTTGACAAAGTTTATCAACAATTGGAAAAATTGAGTCTGAGCATTTTCAGAGTGATTGATACCCAGTCTCAGATTATGAGAATTGATGAGTTGGAAATACAACAAATCAAGGATATTATAAAAGCTAGTAATTTGGACATGATCAAACATATTGATGATAACCAATCAATTCTTCAGGAAGATATTCTTGCAACCATAGACCAGCTTAAGGAAGAAGTTAAGAAAACTAGTCCCACTCCTTCATCTCATCTCATTAACAAAATCAATTTATTAAGCAATAAACTTGATTTGGAGTTAGGTATGATTGAGAATGATCTCAGAGATCTTAAGGTCAATTCTACTAACTCTCCGGTCATTGACCTAGAAGAAACTAGACCTTCCAGGTTCACCAGTACTCCTAGTGTTCCTCCCAGAACCAGGATAACTATGAATGAGTCTTTCAGACCCAGTCCTCCTCCTGAAATGGAGCATGCTTTTAAGTTACTTCCTCCCATTACTGAATGGCCTAAATTCTCTGGAGAAGGAGAATACAACCATTTCAGTTTCATTAAATTTATTGACTATACTCTTTCTTCTTATGAGCTCCCTGATGCAATAGCTGTGGTAATATTGCCCAGACTATTTGAAGGAGTAGCTCTTGATTGGTTTATCAATAAAAGAGAAGAATTTGGATCTTTATCCTGGAATTCTTGGAAAGATTTGATCAAAGTACAGTTTGGTACTAGGATTTGGAAAAGAAAGATGATGAAAACTTTTGAAACCTCCCAGTTTGATCCATCCAAGGACAAACCTCTTAAGTGGTGCTTAGACCAGAAAAAGAGGTTAGACTGTTTCTACCCGGATGCTGATAAAGAAGAAGTCAATGAAAGACTCCTCAACTTATGTCCCGGACAAATCAACCACAGTGTAAGGTGCAGGATGCCTATGGATTCAGATCTTTCTACCTTGATAGGTGTGTTGGAAGAGACTATTGATATGAATGGTCTTGATAAAAGAGTCAATAGACTCCCGAGGGAAAAAAATACAAGGAACAGGAAAGAATATACTGCCAAAACTAAGGAATCCCCTGCTACTAATCCACCTACCTTGGAAGTCAAGAAGACTCCAGAATCAAAGGAAAAAGTATGTTGGAACTGTAACCAAACAGGACATGTAAAACCTGATTGTACTCTACCTAGGAAAAGGATTAATCTTATTAAAGGAGAAGAATATGAAAATCCTGACCCTCACCTTGATGATACTGATGGATCACTCTCTGATTGTGATTTAATGATCACTAACCCCATAAATGTTATTGAAGGAAGTATTGAGCCTTCTCTGGACATAAATTCCGTCAATGAGGATTCTAACTTACCTCAAAAATGGAATCCCAACATGAAGATTCACCACATCTCTGAGGCTAAGGCCTTGACTCTTAAAACTTCTTCCGTTAAAAGTTACACTTCAGGCAAAACATGCTATGCTACTGGTTTAATCCAAGGTTCCCCTGTTAAGTTACTTCTAGACAGTGGAGCCTTTTTCTCTTGTGTTGGTTCAACTTATCTGGAGAAACAAGACCCAAACTGGAAACTGAACTTACTACCAGTACCTCAGGCTAAGTTCAGCAGTTTTAATCCTGCTCTCAATGCTGTTGGAGTATGGTCTTCTGATATCATACTCCCTCACTCTAAATGATCACTCAAACTGAACATTGAGTTTGTAGTGCTCCAAAACGGAGTATGTGATTATTTTATCCTTGGAAATGATTCTCTTTGCTTATATGGTATACATGTATTCCAAAGCAATGGTAGATACTTCACTATAGGTGGAGACTGGAATAAGAAGTTCCAAATATGCCATGTCAATGCTCAAACTTCTGATTCAACTTATGAAAAACACTTAGAGAGTTTCAATCAGGAATAATTCTCTCAAGCTGCTTTGAATTCCCTGCTCAATGAAGACCAAAAACAGGATATCCTAGAAGTATGCTTTGAAAATCAGAGTGCTTTCTGTACCAAGGATCACCCCATTGGTAACATCAAAGGACATGATATGATCCTAACTCTGACCATTAAGCCTCCTTACCCACTTAACCTCAGGAGACCTGCTTGCCCTTCTAGTCAAAAATCTAGAGCTGCTCTGGAAACCCATATTCAAGAGTTGGTTGACTTACAAGTCTTAAGGAAAGTAGGACACAATGAACAAGTGGAAATCACTACCCCAGTAATCATAGCTTGGCACAATTATAAGTCAAGAATGGTTTGAGATTTCAGAATGCTGAACAACTACACCCAAGCTGATTATTATCCAATTCCAAGGATTGACCATGCTCTGCATAACCTGTCCAAATCTAAGTACATCACTACCATGGACATGCTGAAAGGTTTTCACCAACTACCTATCAGCCCTGATAGCCGGAAATTCATGAGAATTACCTGTCATTTGGGAATTTATGAGTATCTTAGGATTCCTTTTGGTATAAAAATGCTGCTCCTCATTTTGAAAGGATGATGGATATTGTCCTAGGATTATTCATCAGACAGGGATGGATGATGGTATAAATTGATGATTTTATCATTTACTCTGATCATCGGGATACTCACATGGAGAAATTAAGGCTAGTCCTCAAAACCATCTCTGCCGTGGGATTAAAAGTATCAATGAAAAAGTGTAACTTTGGCTACGGGGAAATCAATGCCTTAGGACACATTGTCTCTGGACTAACCTTAGCTGCTGACCAAAACAAGATAGCAGCAGTAATGAATAGGCCTCCTATGCCTCAGAATAAAACTAAACTCCTATCCTTTATCAGCTTCTGCAGCTACTATAGGAAGTACTTACCAAAAATTGCTCTTCTAACCAAATGCCTGTATGATATCTGCAACAACACCACCGTGTTTGAAATGACTCATTACAGAGTCAAGAACTATGAGGAACTCAAGATGGAAATCAACTCAGCTCCAGTACTGATTCAGCCAGATTATTCTAAAACTTTCAAACTCTACATAGATGTCAGCATGGAAGGGCTAGCAGCTGCTTTACACCAAGAAGTCATAGAGGATGAAAAACCAGTTGAAAAACCTATACTCTTCATATCCAGACAAATTAAAGACACTGAGAAAAGGTACAGTGCAAGTCAAATGGAATGTCTTGCCTTAGTATGGGCTCTAGAGAAACTCCATTATTACCTGGAAGTCACCAATTTAACTGTGATTACTGACTGCAATGCTTTCAGGACATTGATGAAAATGAAGAACCCTAGTAGGCACATGTTAAGATGGCAGATAGCCATACAAAAATACAGAGGTCAGATGACCATAGTTCATCAAGCTGGGACTAAAAACCAGAATGCTGATGATTTGAGCAGGAATGCTTTACCCAATGACCCAAGTAACCCTGCTTATGATCCAGAAGATAATGATATATTCCCTATCCTTAACATTAACAGGTTGAAAATTGAAGCTTGTATAATGGGAATCCACATTTGTGAATTTAATGAATCATTGTCCAACTCAATCAAAGAATCTTACAATTCTGGCATGAAAACTCTGATCACTATTATTGAAAGTACTTCTCCACCATCTGAATTGATCAATAGCCTACCTGAACCTCTTTTGAAACCATAAAAAGCCGGAAGTTTCACCATATGGGATGGTCTGGTATACTGTGGGCATCAACATTCAAGTGTTATAGTCTTAACTAAGGATGACCATATCAAACATGTCCTGGCTGAGTGCCATGATAACTGCTCATCTGTTCATTTATCTGCTGATAGAACCTTAGATAAGGTTAAACAAAGTGCTTGGTGGGTTAGATGGAGAAACTCCAATATACAGTATGTTACCAGTTGTGAAACTTGTCAGAAGTCCAACAGGACCACTGGGAAACGTTTTGGACTACTTCAAAAGATTGCTGAACCCAAGAAAAGATGGGAGATCATCAACATGGACTTTGTAACTGAACTACCACCAGGAGGAGCCTATTCCTACAACTCAGTCTTAGTCATTGTGGATAGGTTCTCCAAGAAATGAAAGTTTCTACCTAATCACAAGGAAGACACTGCTATGGAAGTTGCCCTATTATTTTGGAACAGACTCATTGCTGATGTTGGAGTTCCCAAGATTATTATCAGTGACAGAGATCCTAAATTCACCTCTGAGTTCTGGAGAAATCTTCATGATATGCTTGGAACCACCTTAGCTTTCTCAACAGCTTACCACCCTCAGACGGATGGCTTAGCTGAAAGAATGATTCAGACCCTGGAAGACATGCTCAGGAGATTCTGTGGCTTTGGACTAGAATACAAGAATTCTGAAAGTTATTGCCACGATTGGGTTAGCCTTTTACCTGCACTGGAGATGGCCTACAACAGTAGCAAGCACTCTACTACTAAGGAAGCACCCTACATACCGGAAAGAGGATGGATTCCTAGATTACCCAAGGATAAACTTAACCACCAGCTAACAAATATTCACCCTACATCACTTGATTTCAAAAACATGATAGATGTAGCTAACAAACATGCTTTTAAGTGTGTCCAGGATGCTGTGGAGTATAACCAGCAAAGGTGGGATAAAACCCATAAGGAACCTGATTTCAATATTGGTGATCAAGTCTTGATCTCTACCACCAACTTTACCAACTTAGCTGGAAATAGAAAGCTTAGACCAGCTTTTGTTGGACCTTTCACCATTAATAAAATTCATGGTAAAAATGCTGTGGAAGTAATCCTTGGTGATTAGCTTTGTGGAAAACATCCATTTTTCCCAGTAAGTCTCATCAAACACTACCACCCAAGGAATGGAGAACATACTCCTTCACTTGAAATACCTTTTACAGAAGAGCCTGAAAAAGAAAAAGGAAAAATTAGCAAGATCCTTAAAGATAAAAAAGATAGGATCAATGGAAAAGACATCAGACTCTACCTAGTTAGATACAAGGGAGAATCAGCTGATAAAGATGAATGGTTTCCTGAACATAATATCCCTGACGGACCCATACACCTGAGGAACTACAGAGCCAGCAGAAGGCATTAACCCGAAATTTTTTTTTCAGATATAGACATATCTTGGAGTGGGGGAATGTCAGCTTGCTACTATGTACAGAGCAACCTGTCAATAGCAACACAAAACTATGAAAACTAAGAATATCTCAATTAACAAAATAAGGAGTGATAAATCCATAAATATTATTACAGAAATAGATTCCTCACCCAAAATTAGGTAGGGTCACTCACTGACCCCACCCTTGAATTCCAAGTCCTTACATTTTTAAAATAATTAAAAAGAAAAGTACTAAAAATTACAACACCAGTATGGCACTTTTGGCCATTCTAGTATTTCACACGTGTTGTCACGTATAGTTTTTACACCTAAAATTCACTTAGAATTGAGGTGTTGTGTATATTTTAGGAGTTACACGCAGAAATGTGTTATGTCACAATTCCCGCGTGCAGCCCTGATCATTACATATCCCTACGTACTCCTAGTAGCAGATTCCCGCGTACTAGAGACCCGCGCGCAGCTAATTCTGCCACGCACGCAGCGGATCCTACCCCGCGCGCATCTGTACTAACTGATCCCCGCGTCTGGATCAGTTGTGAATAATCTGACAACCAGGTACCGCTCAGAAGAGCTACAACCTAGTTAGAGTTGCCTAGAATATGTAAGAAGTTTAAATATGCATTACTAATAATCTAAAAAGATCAAAACTTAAATAAAATTAATGAAAATTAAGTTTAGAACATTTTTTAATAATAAATCAAATATCAAGGATTACCACATAAATCACTGACCCTGATCTTTGAAGACTACAAAACACTACAAGGATTGTTCATAAAAATTATTAAAAATTCTCTAAGTGATCAGAAGATAATGGAAACTTAGTAAACATCCACATCTGCCCGCTTTAAAGCAATACCAATAGTACAAATGAAGGATGAGTACAGAATGATCAAATTTACGCCATAACAGATTAACAGATCCTGTGGCTAAAATAGTACAGAAATCCAGAAGATCTAAGGTCAGCTGATTGACAGCACCAAGTGGACGTGCCAATCTTTCCCTGACTGGCTTTCTAGCCTCAGCCCACAAGCAGAACCCTCTCTACATTCCCTGAGAAGCTCAAAAATCACCCCAAAAAGGTATTTATACAGACCTCTTTGGATCCATTATTCCAGATGAGTTAATCAGTTTACAAGGAATTATTATTATCAATCAGACACTGTGTCATTGTTAATCAAGTGCTTACATGAAGATAAGCAAGTTATTTTTGACTTAGTCTGTAGTAGTATTATTTATTCTTATTAACCAATCAACCCTTGAAGTATAGTCAAGAAATCTACCCCATCTGCTCTGAAACCCTTCCAATTATTTCAGGATTCTTGTGGTAAAGGGCTGAGAGTGATTGTTTCCCTTCCTTTCTTGGCCATTGGTGCTGTTACGCCCAGCAATTAGTGGAATAATTCCTTTCTAAGGCACCCATCTTCATTCCAAGGTTCTTAAACTGCCTAAGGAGGCCCCTTGAAGAGAGGTTGCTAGTCTGTAAAGATCCGCAGTAGTATAATACTGTGGCCCCTCTTTTATATTATATTGAAAACCATTTATTACCAAACCAATTAAACCTTGCAACTGCTCTTATTATATCATTTATTTGAGCTTCTAAGAGTTTATTTTTGGAATAATAATTATTATTATTATTCTAGTATTTTATCACTCTCTGTAGCTAAAGGACTTCAAGGTTCCTGGTATCAGAGAGCTGACAGGTAGCACATGCGTAAGTGCATACAAATTTTAACACCCCACTTCCTCAATCCGGAACAAGATCTGTTCCAGCGTTAGTGCAAATTCCCAGACAAATTGGCAAATTCTGGGAGCGTTGATAAGCATTTCTCCTCCGTAATCCGTCTTTGGGCCTTTGATGCCTGCGTTGTCAATGAAAATCTGCACCCCCTCAGGAAGATTGTCCTTCAGAATTCAGGTCATCTGTGCTTTGTAAACCGCAACCAAGTTAGTTGCGCCTTGCGGCAGCTGCATCAGTTGCATCCTGCCCAATCCGGTTTCAAAGACAGTCATTGGCCGCAAACTCTGATTGATTTTGCGCTGATTGTATCCGCCCATCACATCCACCAACCCATAGCATGCGCGCCCTGCCATAGATTCCAGAAACTTTTCCACATGCAGAGGTTGTCCCGCATCTTGTATTTTAAACAAATTAAGCTGCTTCAAATCATGAACAATCCGTAATGACTTCCCATCCTGCTTAACCACCGCAAAGATTGTACTTGAGTAACTTGAAGTCAATTGCTTGTAAAGGCCTGTCCCTACACGCTTGAGGACCAGCTCCAAAAAGGGCCCCCAAACCGCCTGCAGAATCGGAATTGGCTTGATCTGCCAAGGCTCATGCAAAACCATTGGAATCACATAAGTGTCTCCAATCTTGCTCTTTAACAGTCCCCAATCTTCAGGTCCAAACGCAAGCACTCTTTCCAGGAGGACAAGTACCAATGTCAGCAAATCCCGTTCCTCTGCGCTTAACCAACCTGGTGGTCCAAAGTTAAGGGCTGCAACTTGCTCATCCGCAATCTGCTCCAACCATGTCACCCATTCCAACACCTTCAGCGGTGATTTCTAAGGTTCCCGCAACCAAGGGATCAGTTACAGTGGTCCTTTCAAATCCTGAGCATTGCTTTTTTCTGGGGATGGACCTTTGGCAAAACCGGTTTATACTTACCAACATTGAACTGCGCCATCTGCACCCATCCGTTGCCATCAGTCCTAGTAAAAACCAAACCGCTTCTTTCACCTTTTCTCACGAGCATGGCACAATGATAGTGTTTCTCAAAGTACCTCCTGGCCATGCATACTGAGGAAGGGGAATTACTTCCAGCAACTGTGTGTCCCGCACTTCTTCTCTACTTCCCACCTGCTCCTTGCTAGTCGACTGCCCGCACAAAACCAGAGCTTTCCCTGTGCGGTAACCTTGGCCAACTAGTTAAAATCTACCTCTGGCCTTACCTTGCAAACCAACTCTGCGCCAAGGTCCTCCTCTTCTTCTCTTGCCAAATCCAGCGTCCACTTCCCCAACCCTTGATTGCAGATTGTTGTTTTGAATTGCCTGCCAGACAAATCTTCCACTGTCAACGCTTCCGTCCCTGCCTCTGAATCAAATGTCATTTGCGCTTGGAACCCAAACATGAATGGCCGTCTTAAAATATCCTCCCTGCAATCAACTGATAGAATAGAAAGTGGTTTACAGACCCTTTCAACCTCAACCTCTTTCTCCTCCACAACCGCATCCATGCAACATGCCCCTAATTAAGTGTGCAAAGCTCCATTGCGCATTTTGGCCAAACCAATACCAATTCATGAACCAATCTAGACGGAAGACGGTTCACCATAGAACGGATATCCACCAGCGCCCATACCTTTGTTCCAGTAATCTTCATTGGAACATAAGCCAGCAGAGTTGAAACCAATTACATCCCCGCTAGCTTGCTCTCTGCTTCATCCCAAGCCAAGTTCACCAGTTGCACCGTTGGAGGGATCCTATTGTGTCCACAATCCTTCAGTGCTTGAACCATCTAATCCCCTACCACCAGTGACACCCCTGCCAACTCCTTCAAGGTCAAGGGAATGGTTGTTTTGTTCCCCATCACTCTGCGCACAATCTCCACTTCCTTCTTCTTCCCTACCTGATTCACCGGCCGCCCATCCGTTTCTGGAACGCGCGCAACTGGATTAGGAGCTACCAGGGGTACCCACTCTTTAGCATCCACATCCATCCTTTCCACCGCCGCCTGCACCTCCATTGCTATTACCCTCACTTCTGCTTCCACACGTGGCGGTTTCCATACCCTGGGACAAGTGACAATTCCAAGCAAAGCTCAAGCAGTTACCCCCAATTCCTGACCTTGCATGTGCACTTGCTCCATGATGGTAGGATTCCCAGGTTCAGTGGAGATCCGCTTGCCCATTGGGAAAATGAATCCCATTCCCACTAATCAAACAAATCCCACCTTGAGGTCCCTTTTCATGTCATTGCACCCCAACCACCAATGCCCCTTTTCCCTGCAGTAATTGAATAACTGCGGCGTGGGCAGATTCAATGGAAGAAGCGGTCCTCCAATGTGAGGAGACAGATTGCGCTGCGCTGAAAAAATTTGACTCAGGAAGATCTGTAAATCCTTCATCAATTCCGTCATCTTGCTAATCTTTGGGCTTGTTGTTGGTGGTGTTGCTGGAGCGGGTTCTGTTTTCAAGGTGCCTACAAACGGAGCCTGCGTTGGCACTGCAGGTGGGTGAGAAGCGGACTTCCTTGAACCCTTTGGGAACAACGTTGCGGTGTCCTCCATCAGTTCCTCCAGGTCCAACTCGCTCTCCACCACCCAAACAATTATTGGGATTTCTGGGAGAAGTGTGATACTCCCATCCAACAACCTCTTTACAAAGTTTTGTTGTACAAGTGCCGCTGCACCCGGGCGCGGATTTGGGGACCAAGTCCACCCAAAAATGCCCTCTTCATTGTGCCGGCCTGCCCTGCTATCACCTCATTCTTTTCCAGGTAGCGGTAGATCCAGTCAAACACCGCTACATACTCCCCCAATTGTGCCCGCATCTGGACTCCACCATTTGCGCTTGCTTCCGCTGCGGCTTGCTCAAAGTTGCTCTCCCAAAACCAAGGTTTGCGCCTTTCCCACCGAGCCAAGATTTCTGCCTTCAGTTTTGGCCAATTGAGTTCCTTGTATCCTTCCATCTCTTCCACATCCCAAAGCTTCTCTTTTTCCGTAATGAAAAGGACAACAAGACAAGCCTTTTTCAAACCTGTTGCGCCTTCCACGCTGGAAATTCCTTCATATTGAGCAAGGAATTGCTCAACATCCTCAGTGTTGAACCAAATGTGCGGATAGTCCCGCGGCCTGATGCAAACGGGCTTGTGATTGGCGTTGTTGTTGGAGCAAGGGACACCTTATCCCTACCCTGATCAAGTTTGCTTCCAAGACGCCAGAGTAGGGGTAATGTTAGACAACCCCAAGACGGTTGATGGGTGGTACTGGGACATTGCACTTGTTAGTTTCAAGAGATAAGGAACAAAAGGTCACTTCCTGGCCAGACCCCCAGATGTGGAATTCAGAAGAGGACTTCTCCTTTAATTGTTTGCAAGTTTGGAAGTTATTGATCCCTTTCATCTGTAAAACCTGAGTGCAACTGTTCACCCTATGGCTGAGAGATAAAGAGATGATTTTAAAGAATCCTTCTAACCTCCTGTGATGATCCTGTTGATGATCTGATGATCTCCCTCCTAAATATGGGTTGAGGGTGCGTTTTAAGTAGCCTTCCCCTCAAACCTAACCTAGGTAAAACTGCAAGCAAACAAGAATAATGAAATACAACCCCTAAGTACAGAACCCTAGCCCAACTCTATCCTTCCAACCCCATCAAATGATCCATATCACATACCCCATATCCCATCTGTATTGCCTGCCTGCCATTACATCCACCCGGTTTGTCCTTCTCATGATGCAGCCCTTGCGCCGCACTCAACTTGGCGCCCCCTGCGCATTTCCGCATCCGCCCAACGCGCCATTCCAGATATCTGAGGTACATCTGCGCATTGCAAGACGCGCAATCCAATCCGCCCCGCGTCTCCAGATGCTGAGCCCAATTTGACTGCTGCTGAGCCCCCAGCACAGCTTACTGCGGCAAAGCCACACCCATTGCTGAGCCCTCAGCTTGCAGCCAATTCCAACTTGCGTCTATAAAAGACCACCACAGCGCAACTTACATTTTGTGGATGCAGGGCTTTTGTCAGCTTGCTACTATGTACAGAGAAACCTTTCATAGCAACACAAAAACTATAAAAAATAAATCAAACAAGAAAATACAAATTAACAAAAAAAGGAGTGAGACATCCATAAATATTATTAAAGAAATGGATTCCTCACCCAAAATTAGGTATGGTCACTCACTGACCCCACCCTTGAAATCCAAGTCCTTAAATTTTTAATAATTAAAGAGAAAAGTACTAAAAATTACAACACCAGTATGGCACCTTTTGGCCATTTCAACCTTTCACATGTCCTCTCACGTATAGGTTTTACACCTAAAATTCACTCAGAATGGAGGTGTTGTGTATATTTTATGAGTTACACACCAAAATGTGTT
Source organism: Puccinia polysora (assembly GCA_025617555.3). Taxonomy (NCBI): domain Eukaryota; kingdom Fungi; phylum Basidiomycota; class Pucciniomycetes; order Pucciniales; family Pucciniaceae; genus Puccinia; species Puccinia polysora. Next base: position 26,049,445 of record CM062626.1, read on the forward strand.
ATGTCACAATTCCCGCGCGCAGCCCCGCATCATTACATATCCCTACGTACTTGTAGTAGCAGATTCCTGCGTACTAGTGACCCTCCTGCAGCTAATTCTGCCACGCACGCAGCGGATCCTACCCTGCGCGCATCTGTACTGACTGATCCCCGCGTCTGGATCCGTTGTGACTAATCTGACAACCAGGTACTGCTCAGAAGAGCTGCAACCTAGTTAGGGTTGCCTGGCATATTTAACAAGTTGAAATATGCAGTATTAATAGTCTAAAAAGATCAAAACCTAAATTAAATTAATCAAAATTAATTTTAAAGCATTTTTTAATAATAAATCAAAGATCAAGGATTACCACGCAAATCATTGACTCTGATCTTTGAAGACCATGAAACACTACAAGGAGTGTTCATAAAAATTATTAAAAATTCTCTACGTGATGAGCAGATGATTGGCAATTAGTAAAAATCCACATCTGACCGGTTTAAAGCAATACTAATAGTACAGAGGAAGGATGAGTGCAGAATGATCAAATTTACGCCATAACAGATTAACAGATCCTGTGGCTAAAATAGCACAGAAATCCAGCAGATCTAAGGTCAGCTGATTGACAGAACCAAGTGGACGTGCTAATCTTGCCCTGAACGGCTTGCCAGCCTCAGCCCACGAGCAGAACCCTCTCTACGTGCCCTGAGAAGCTCAAAATCACCCCAAAAGGTATTTATACAGACCTCTTTGGATCCATTACTTCCCACTATCAGTTTACCAGGAATTATTATTATCAAACAGACACCATTTCATTTTTAGTCAAGTGCTTATGAAGAATCTAAGCAAGTTATTTATGACCAAGTCTGTAGTATTATTATTTATTTCTTAAAACCAATCAACCCTGGTCGTTTAGTCAAGCAATCCACCCCATCTGCTCTGAAACCCTTCCTATTATTGTAGGATTTTTGTGTTAAAGTGCTCAGAGTGAGGGTTTCCCTTCCTGTCTTGGCAATTGTTATTTTATGACCAGCCATTAGTGGAATAAGCCCTTTCTAAGGCATCCATCTTCATTCCAAGGTTCTTAAACTGCCTAAGGAGGCCCCTTGAAGAGAGGTTGCTTGTCTGCAAAGATCCCCAGTAGTACAATACTGTGGCCCCTCTTTTATATTATATTGAAAACAATTTATTACCAAACCAATTAAACCTTGCAACTGCTCTTATTATATCATTTATTTGAGCCTCTAAGTGTTTTTTTTTGTAATAATTATTACTATTATTATTCCAGTATTTTTATCACCCTCTGTAGCTAAAGGACTGCAAGGTTCCTGGTATCAGAGAGCTGACAGCTTTGTGGGGGAATTATGTCAAAACACAAATCTGCCTGTAAATCCTGAAATATACACAACACTCAAGCTCTGCTTGAATTTTGGTTGTGACCCCTATATGTGAAAATACACATGAAATATCTAAATGGCCAAAAATTCACTATCGTGGTGTTGTGATTTTTGGGCAATATCTTATTAACTTTTTCAAAATATGAAGGAGTGAGAATTAAATGGTGGGGTCAGTGAGTGACCCCACCTAATTTTGGGTGGGAAATCCAAATCCTCAATAATATTTATTTATTTCCTACTCCTTCTTAATTTTATGATTAAATTTTGTTTTTTTTTATTTTGGTACTTTTGAAGGGTTGCTCTGTGAATAGTAGCAAGCTGACATTCCCCCACTCCAAGATATGGCTATATCTGAAAGAAGTTTGGGACTAGTGTCTCTTAATAGCTATATAATTTCTCAGGTTTATAGGTCCATCTGGAATGTTTTTTTCTGGTAACAATCCATCTTTGTAAGCTGATTCCCCTTTGTACCTGACTAGGTAAAGTCTGACATCATTTCCTTGGATTCTTCCTTTTTTTCTTTAAGGATTTTGCTAACTTTTCCTTTCCCTTTATCATGATCAGCTTCAATTGGTATTTCAGGTGAAGGGAATTTCTCTCTATCTCTGCAGAAAAATTGTTTAATCAGGCTTACTGGGAAGAGAGGGTGTTTTCTGGATAATTCATTACTGAAGATTACTTCCACATTATTTTCCCCATGAAGTTTCTTGATGGTGAAAGCTCCCACAAAGGAAAGTTTGAGTTTTCTTTTGCCTGCTAGGTTTTTGAAATTAGTAGTGGAGACTAGGCCTTGGTCTCTGCTCTTGAATTCAGGCTCCTTATGAGTCTTATACCATCTCTTTTGGTTGTTTTTTATTTCATCTTGAACATATTTGGCAGCATGTCTGTTGGCCATGTGAATCATGTTCTTAAAGTCTTTAGAGGTTGGTTGTACACTAGTTAATTCTTTATTGAGGTTATGTTTGGGTAGTTCAGGAATCCATCCTCTTTCCAAGATGTAAGGAGCGTCTTTTGTTGTGGAGTGCTTACAAATGTTCTAAGCCATTTCTAAATCATAGGGGGATGACCCAGTAATGACAGTATCCATCCGCATTTTTATATTCTAATCAAAAGCAACAGAATCTTCTGATAATATCCTCTAGATTCCGGATCATTCTTTCAGATAATCCATCTGATTAGGGGTGATAGGCTGTTTAGAAAGCTAGAGTTGTTCCTAACATGTGATGGAGATTTCTTCAAAACTCAGAAATGAATTTAGGGTCTCTATCACTTATAATTATTTTAGGCATTCCTACTTCTGCAATGATTCTATTACAGAAGAGCAGTGGTACTCCAGTGGCTGTGTCTTCTTTTTTTTGGGGCAGAAATTTAGCTTTTCTTGGAGAATTTATCTACTATGAAAAGCAAAGATTTATAGGAATAATCTCCTCCTGTAGTTAATCCAGTTACAAAGTCCATGTTGATGACTTCCCACCTGTTTCTAGGTTCAACAATCTTTTGTAGAGGGCCAAAACTTTTCCCAGTTGTCCTGTTAGATTTCTGGAATGTTTCACAACTGGTAACATATTCAATAGTTGAGTTTCTCCATTTGACTCACCAATCTGTCTGTTTTAACTTTTCTAGGGTCCTATCAGAAGATAAGTGGCCAGAGGAACAGTTATCATGGCACTCAGCCAATATGTGTTTGATATGCTGCTCTTTAGTTAGAAAAATGACACTAGAATGTTGGTGCCTATATTGCACTAAACCATCCCATAAATTAAACTTCCCAGCCTTATGAGGGTTCAGAAATAAATCAGTTAATCTTTTGATTATTTTGGTACAAGGTGATGTGCTTTCCATGATGGAGACTAAAGTTTTCATTTCAAGACTGTAGTTTTCTTGGATAGAATCAAACAGGAATTTTTCCAGCTCACAGATATGTATTCCCATGATTAGGATTTAAGGTTCAAGCATATTTATGTTGAGTATAGGGAATATATCATTATCTTCTGGTTAATGAGAAGGGTTGCTGGGTTCATTTCGTAGAGCATTCCTACTAAGGCTTTCAGCATTCTGGTGTCTTGCTCTAGCTTTGTGAATTATATTAATTTTCCCCCTGTATTTCTGTATGGCTATCTGACATCTTAGAATGTACCTACTTGGATTCTTTGTATTCATGAGAGTCCTAGCAGCATTGCAGTCAGTAATAACTACAAAGTTAGTACCTTCCAGGTAATAGTGGAGTTTTTCCAGAGCCCAGACTAGAGCAAGGCATTCCATTTGGCTGGCACCATACCTCTTCCCTGTATGTTTTACTTGTCTTGTTATGAATATTATGGGCGTTTCCACTGGTTTGTCACTATCTAAGTTCTCCTGGTTTAGTGCATCTCCTAGACTATCCATACTAGAATTTATGTATAGATTGAATGGTTTATATTAGCCAGGTTGTATTAATACAGGAGCTGTAGCCATGGCCATCTTGAGTTCCTCATAATTTTTGATTATTTCATGAGTCATTTCAAAGAGAGTATCTTTGTTAAAGATTTCATACAATTCTTTGGTGAGTAAGGCAAACTTGGGAATATATTTCCTATAATAGCTGCAAGAACTGAGAAAAGTTCAGTTTTGCTTTGAGGCATTGGTCTGTTCATAAAAGCAGCTATTTTTCTTTGATCAGGGGTCAAGGTTAGTCCAGATACTATATTTCCCAAGGCTTTGAGTTCTCCATATCCAAATTTTCATTTCTTAATGGATACTTTTTATCCCACAGTAGAGATGCTTTTTAGGACTAGTCTTAATTTGTACATGTGAGTTTTCCAATCATCAGAGTATATGATAACATCATCAATGTATACCATTATCCAACCTTGTCTGATTTATTGACCTAGAACTGTGTCCATCATTCTTTGGAAGTGGAAGGGAGAATTTTTTAATTCAAAAGGCCATCCTCAAGTATTTGTATATACCTAAGTGGCATATTATTTTCATGAATCTCCTTCTATCAGGGCTGGTAGGTATTTGGTGAAATCCCTTCAGTATTTCCATTGTTTTGAAAAAATTAGCCTTTGATAATTTGTGAAGAGCATGATCAATTGAGTAGTAGTCACCTTGTGTATAGTTTTTGAGCATCCTAAAATCTTCAGCCGTTCTTAACTTATCATTGTGCCAAGCTATAATTCCTGAAGTATTTGCATCTGCTTTTTCTTTATTTCCTACTTTTTGTAAACCTGTAGTTCAATAAATTCCTGAATATTATTTTCAAGAGCTTCTTCAGATTTGGGAATAGAAGGGTAAGCAAGTCTTCTGAGATTAGGAGGGTAAGGGGGTTTGATAGTCAGAGTCAAAATCATATCATGACCTTTAATTTTACCAAATGGGTGTTCCTTAGTGCAGAAAGCATTCCAATTTTCAAAAAAACCTTCTAGTATGTCCCTTTTCTGTTTTTCTTTAAGTTGGGAGTTCAAAGCTGATTGGGAGAAATATTCTTGGTTAAAGGTTTCCAAGTGTTTCTCATAAGTTAATTTGGAATCCTGATCACTGATATGACATCTGAAATTTCTTTTTCCAGTCTCCTACTTCTGTAAAATACCTTCCTTTTCTCTGAAACATTTCAATTCCATAAAGGCAGAGAGAATCATTTCACAATATGAAGTATTCACATACTCCATTCTGTAGTACTAAAAACTCTATTCTCAGCTTGAGAGATCCTTTTTTGTGAGGAAGTATGATGTCAGTGGTCACACTCCCATAGCATTCAAAGAAAATTTTCAGCTTCTGAATTTAGCTTGAGTTACTGGTAATATTTTGTGTCTCCAATTGGGATCTTTTTTTTCCAGGTAAGAAGTTCCACCACAGGAAAAGAATGCACCACTGTCCAATAGTATTTTAACTGGGGAGTTCTGGATTAATCCTGTGGCATAGCAATTTTTACCAAAGTTGTAAATCTTACTGGCAGATGGTTTCATATTAAGGGTCTTATTCTCATCTTTTTGTTAGATTTTCATATTGAGAGTCCATTGTTGTGGTAGGTTGGGGTCACCATTAACAGGGTTTACATCCAGGGATAATTCAATTTTCCCTTCAATTAAATTGATGGGATTAGTTAAAATTAGTTCAAATTCTGCTGTTGATTGATCAGTTTCATCATATTGAGGATCAGGGTTATTATCTTCTTCTCCTTCTATTAGATTGATCCTTCTTATAGGTTGGGGATAATCAGGTTTTGGTTACAGTTCCAGCAGACTTTTTCTTTGGGCTCTGAAATTTTCTTTGGTTTTAGAGGAGTTGAGTTCAGAGTGGAAGTTTATTTTGTTTTAGAGTTGTATTATTCTCTGGTTTTAGATTTATGGTCTCTAATTTTGCTTACCCTCTTATCCAGACAATTCATATCAATGAATTCTTCTAACACTCCAATCAGTGTGGGGAGTTCGGAATCCATAGACATTCTGCATCTTACACTATTTTTAAGATTTCCAGAACATACATTGAGGATTCATTCATTAAATTCTTCCTCATCTGCTCCAGGACAGAAACAATCTAATCTGCTCTTCTGCTCAAGACACAATTTGTGATTTTTATCTCTAGAAGTATCAAATTTAGATGGTTCAAATTCATCATCCTTCTTTTCCATTTCCTGGTACCAAACTGTTCTTCAATCAGTTCTTTCCAAGAGTTCCAACTCACAAATCCTATTTCTTCCCTCTTTTTTATGAACCAATCAAGAGCTACTCCTTCAAATAATCTGGTTATTCTTAACGCAGCAAAAGAGTCAGGGAGTTCATAAGAAGACAAATTATATTCTATGAATTTGATGAAACTTATATGATTATATTCTCCTTCACAGGAGAAATTAGGCCACTCATTGATTGGAGTTAATAGCTTCAGAGCTTTTTCTACTTCAGGAGTGGGGCTAGGTCTGTAAGATTCACTTCTGGCTACTCCAGATCTAGGGGGTACACTAGGAGTTTTAGTTAGTCTATTGGGCTTTGGTTCTTCTAAGCTACTTACTAAAGGGTTGGTAAGATTGATCTTGATATCTATAAGATCATTTTTGATCATAACAAGATTTAAATCAAGCCTGTGGCTGAGTTAGTCTATTTTGTTAGTTACATTGGTGGTGGAAGATTCAGTCATATTTTTGATTTCTTTGTTGATGAAATTAATTGAAAGAAGAAGTTCTTCTTGAATGGAGGATAAATTATTTTCCATATGTTTCACTTGGGATACTTTGCTTTGGCTCAAAATTTCTTTTAATTGATTAGGAACTATCTCAATATTGTTGGTTTTAGCTTGACCAGGACAAGCATGGTATATTTTGGAAACAGTGAAAATCAATTTATCAAATTTCTCATAAATAACATCAAGATTGCTACTAAAACATTTGAAATTATGGGAAAAACTAGTGGTAAAAGAATCAAAAGTAGAAGTAGGTACATTTAGTTGTGATATACTTTCTTCCATATTTGTGCTAGGTGGATTATTTTTTCTCAATCTTTTTGATCCTTTGACCTTTGCTTCTGATGGGTGGATGACCTCTTTTTTTGAGATTCTTTGCCCTTTGAGAGAGCTAGTTGATCCCAAGGATTCCAACTCTGCACTTAAGTTTTAAACTCTTTTCTTGTGATAAATTTTTGCAGAGCAATCTGGGAGGCTTTTTCCTGGGAGACCACTTTCTTTGTGCTGGGTATCACCCCTTGTGACTGTAATTCCTTGAATTTCTCCCATATGCTCACATTTTCCCTTAAAAGGTGTCTGATCTTTTCCTCCTTGGCTGGGTCCAGCTGGGGAGTTTGAATAGAAGCAGAAAATGGTGGGGATGAGATGAACAGCAATGTACAGATCTTCAATGTTGAGTTGGTTGAGTTGGCAGCCATAGTTGCTTTTGTTTCTGACTTGTGCAACACTTGGTTTTCCGGTTTGATCCCCTTCATTGCACTTGCAACTGAAATTTCCTCTGGGCAGAGATCTATGGGACATGGCTCTGCCACTGGCTTGGTTTTTGCGCCTGTTTTGGAACATTGCACAAAAATATGTATAGGTTTTTCATCAAAAATTTGAAAAATAATAAAAATAATAATAAAAAATGTTTTTTTGTTGTTTTTATTATTTTTATATTTTTCATGTATTTTTAAACTTACTTAGTTTTAATTTTTAAGGTACTGCTAGTGCTAGATTAGGGTTAAATATGTCCTTGATGGGTAATGCAAGAGGGATTTGGTGAGTACCAATCAGTTTTGAGCTTAAGTCCAAATATCATGGGTCAGGGGAATTGTCAAACAATTCTTTTTCAATTGATTCTCAAAAATGATATGTATTTTGAGTGAAATCCACTCAAAAGAAAAAAATAAAAAAAATTATAAGTATTTTTATTTTTATGTGATTTTTTTCAAAAATTCTAATTTTTTAACAAATATTTATTAAAAATATTTTTTACTCACTTTTGTGGTTTTTCTGGCGGCAGAATAGGATATTTATGTATTTTTTCCAGGCTTTATTTTGCCTGAGTAAGGATTTAGATTTAATGAGTCTTTCTAACTCAAGTTCCTTATCTTTCTTGGCTTCTTGTTTGTAATCAAGAATCCTTTCTGGTTGTTTTTTAAGTTTTAATGAGTCCCTTTAGTTAGGAAAAAAGTTATTGAGGTTTTCTTGTTTTTTCTGCTTAAGAAGATTCAAATAATACTCAATTAATTCTGAGTTGGTCTGAAGATCCACTAGAAAAAATTGATAAAAAAATATTTGTATTAAGTGTTTTTACTTATTTTGACAGTAAATGCCTGTTCCAAGAAAGATATAATTGAATAATAATTATTTTTGGATATTTCCTGTCCAGAACCCCAGTTCTCAGCTTCCTGATACCAGTAACCATGCAGTCCTTTAGCTCCAGAAATTGATGCAGAGATGAAATAATAAGATTCCCAAAAATAGACACAGTGGGGGCTCCAAAAGAATAAAGGTAACAGGAGAAAGTGCAAGTTTTACATATTTTTTTTAGAATGGTTTTCATATAATATACATTGATGGTAAATATTATCCAAATTCTGTTCAAAAATGGGGATCATTAACACCTCTCCACAGGGGGATTAACTTTGAATCTATATCCTGGGATAATGGGTTCCTTATGACTTAAAAAAAGAGATAAAACCCAAGGGAATGGTGGGTATGGCCAGAATAGACAGCACACAAGCCTAGGCAGGAAGCAAATGACTTAATTTCAATTAATTACCCACAAGATACCTGCAATAATTCACAGATGAAGGTTCTCAGATCAAATAGCGGGTGGTTAATGATTTTACTTCAATGTAAATAATAAGGGTGTTGATTTGAAAATGATAATATCAGTCTGGTTCCATATATAACCTGCTTATCTATTATAAGCACCTGATCACAAATTTCAAAGTTTCTGGATTTATCGCTGATGAATTCTGGTCTTAAACAACCAAAAAGGCACTGTATATATACCTTTTTGGGATGAAGGGAGCCTCCTCAGGGCACGTAGAGGAGGTAGAGCTCATAATCTAAGGCTAGAAGGCTTTTCAGGGCTGTTTTAGCACACATTCTTAGTGCTTTCACCCAGCTTTAACTTTCTCTGAATTATTTTTGCATGATTTTCATTTCAAAACTTGTCTTTACATTAATTTTATTTTGCAATTTTGACATATTTCTTAATTTTGTATTGTACTTATTTGATCAAAATGATCAGGGGTAGATATTTATAGACTTCCTTTCATCTTCAGATCATGTATATCATTTTTAATAATTTTTACTAGAACTCCTTGGTAGTCTTTGTGGTCTTCAATGATTTGGTAATGTTGATTTTATGACAACTTGTACTATTGTTTCCTTTAAGTTGTCTTTTTTATAATTTGATTTTATTTATTTTTATTTGAATTTCAGAGATTTTAAAATTTCCTCTATCCGTTAGTCATGTCATTGCATATGCATGGTGCATTCACATTGGTTGTAGCAGCCTTGTTGACAGGGATTTGTAATTGGTGATCTGACATGCACAGGCTTGACAACTGCAGGCAGGAATTTGAGATTGGTTTCAGACAGAAGACAGGTGCATATTGAATTCGGGCTTCCTGGCAGGTTTTGTGATATTGTGCAATTGAAGTGCAAAGCTTGCATTTTGTGGATGCAGAGCTGCATGCAGGAATTCTGTCAAAACACAAATTGGCCTTTAACTCCCAAAAAATAAGCAACACTCAAATTCTGACTGAATTGTAGTTTTGAATCCTATATGTGAAAATAAACATGAAATATTTAAATGGCCAAAAAGTCACTAAAGTTGTGTTGTGATTTTTGGGCAATATCTTATTGATTTATTTAAAATATGAAGGAGTGAGAATTCAATGGTGGGGTCAGTGAGTTCTACCTAATTTTGGGTGGGGAATTAAAATCTGCAATAATGTGTTTTTTATTTTCTACTCCTTCCTAATTTTATGAATTTTAGTTTGTTTTTTATTTATTTTGGTACCTTTGACAGGTTGCTCTGTGAATAGTAGAAAGCTGAAAATCTATTAGTTTCCTTCCATCTTCTTATTTTATTTCTCAACCCTTGATCACCTAAGGATTGTTCTACAATAAATTTTCCCTCTGTCAATGACAATATCTAATATTTAACCCTTGGTTCCAAACAGCAAATGCAACCTTCACTTGTGGGTGCTACCAGGTTTTCAACTAATTGATCACTAAGGGAAAAAAGAAGGCCACCTTTCAACGTCAACAAGTCTTGCATTTATGGAAAATTCCTCAAGCCGCAGTACTAGGTATACAATTATCAGTGCATCAAATACAATTTCTGCAACAACCAAGAGAGGTAAAAAGTTTTGAAATATAAACTTATAACTAATTAAGTAGTATGTAATGGTATCAACTACATGCATCATTGCTCCCTATCTGTAGATTATTTTCCATTAGTCTTTATCTGGTTACCTCTGGTTGCCTTCTAAGGACCATGCAGTCTGCCTGAAGATTGTTTCCTCAGTTAGTTAATTTCATATTTTCTCACATCTTTTTCTGAATTAAGGTTATAACATTGGAATTGCCTTAGTTTCCCTTCCATTGGAACAATCCATGCCCCTTGCAGGTTTTTGAGACCCCAAACTAAGTTTTTTCACTTTTCAGTTAGCTTTGCTATACTGGCTGTCCCCTTTCACTCATCCTCCTTCCATTTTCACTTGGAATCATCTATGATTGCCCTATAGTACATGAGGTGGTTGTCAGAAAGAATCTTTGTATTTAAATAATGATAGCTATGAATCCCAAACTATCCCAAAAGTAAAAATAAAAAACACTGAATATTTGATAAGAATGGATTTTATTGAGATTTAATCTCAGTGAAAAAAAAAATTGGAGATAGATCCCTCAGAACATGAGATTATTCATCTTATAATTCTGAGAATCATGGTTTTTTATTGATAATAGCAAGATAATTCCACAAAAAAAAGTAAAGGCAGGAAATATAAATATGATTTATATATGTCCAATGTTAAATTTGCAACCTCAGGGTTGCAAACGGCAATTCACAGCCCAACAAGAAGCAATCCAAGTCTCTCCCAACTCCCTCATCCCCCAGGGGGTTTCAAACCCCCAATTACAACCCTTTTCAATTTGCAAACAGGGAATTGCAACCTGTAAAGGGTTGCGACCCCCCAGGGGATGCGCAATTTGCAAGCAGGGGTTGGGCGTGTTGTCCTGGCCCACTTTGGGTACTCCCCCCCCCCCCAAATTATGCTATTTCAGGGGGATTTGGGGTACCTAGGCACCCCTGGACCACATTTGAGTGCTGTAAACCCAAATTTTGGGATCTGGCATACTATTTGGGACTATTATTGGACCAAAAAAATTAATTTGAACCTGCATTATGCTTATTGGAAAAACAAACTCTTGACACAAAACATGTACACACACACAAAAAATGCCTGTTGCATAAATTTATTTTTCTCAACCCAAAAGTGAGCAAACTTTTGGAGTTTTTGGATTGAAAATTGAATTGAATACTGAATTGCCTTTGCATCTTGTTGGTTTATGGGAAAAGTGGCAATAACAAGCCCTCCTGGTTTGAACATGGCTGTGTTAACAGACTTAGTTGAAAAGGTTTTTAAAAAAGCTTTGAATTCATGGGATTTGGATAGGGAGTTGGAAAAGAAAACATTGGAAGCCCCAATTTCATCCTCATCTAGGGTTAAAATTGAGGAAAAAGATGTTTCTTCACAACTGGGACAAGGTGTTTTGGAAAAACTGGAATTGACTAAAGGTGGAGGGTTAAATTTCATATGTCATTTGACTGAGAAGGATTTGGATTGATAAATACTAATGTAACCATGTAACTATGAAACTAAGGGGTTCCAGACCTGCTTGCCCCTCCTCCTGTAAGAGCCTTTGCTAGTAGAAAAGAATCCAATATTTATTTTCAAAAATGGGCAGCCATCCATGACTACGCATTTACAAATTTCAAGTCACCAAAAGATAAATATGTTGATCTAGCATGTGACAAATTTGGGGTATATGAAGGGCCATTTCTCACCAAATTTCAAAGGCAAACTCAAAACAGGAAGTTTGGGTGTCAACTCATGATCAGTGAAAGTTGGAAAGTAGCAGATCCCATGTGGCATCTCTCCATTAGAAATGGCCTACACAATCTTCAACATCTGAAAGCCCTTCAGTGCATCCTCAACTGGGGAGAATCTCTGGTCAAGCCCTGGAACAACTTAAAGAAGGAATGAAAGATGGGATCAATACAATTAAACTCAAAAGAAAATCTAGCAAGATTGATGGTGGAGAATACATTGACAATAGAACAATCTATAACACAGAGTGGAAGGTAGAGCATGCAGAACTGGATGGGAAAGTTGTTATGGATGTTCTATTTGAAATTTTCCAGGAATCCCAGTGGTTTTCCAGGTCAAAATTTAATTGAGAGTTTCACTTAGAGGCCCTTTTCTTGGCTCATCCTGAGTCTATAAAACTTTCCAAAAAAATTCCATCATATTGCTTTGTTGGATTTTACTTATAAACCAAATAGGTACAACATCCCTCTCTTGCTTGTTGTATGAATGACAGCCAACAAGAAAACTTTTAAAAAGGCTTTTGTTTTTATAAAAAAAGAAATCTATGAGCTCTAAATTTGTGCTTTGAATGAATTAAAGGAGTTGGATTATGATCCCAAGAGGCTTCCCAAATTCTTTGTGACAGACCGTTAAAAAGCTCTGATCTGTGCTATAGAACATAGTTTCCCTGAGTCATCCAGACAGTTGTTCTCCTTGAACTTGTTTAAAAATATTCAAGCAAACTTTAAAGAATGTTTCAGTAATTAAAATGAAGGATTTCAAAGTTTTATGACTCTGCGGGAAAAGTATGGGGCCTCTAAAACCCAGGGGGATGCAGAGGTCAATGATGCAGAAATCAGAGTATGCAAATTTATTGCTTCTTCTATTGATCTCTGTGGGATTGCTTACTTTTAAACTTGTATACAGTGCTTCTTGAGAGACAATGAGGATGTGCTTGATTATATGGAAAAGAATATTTTCCCTATCAAATAGACTTTTGTAACAGACTGGACTTGTGTCAAGCCTGACTTTGGAAATAAAACAACTTCTTGGGTTAAAGGGGCCCATGCTACTTTCAAACAATTACTTGTTGGATCTTTGGGGAAAATTTTGGATGTGTGGAAACACCTTGAATTAATCATTGAAATCCAAATACAATCAGTTGATTTTTCACTTAAAAACTCTTGAATAAAGTTAGGAAGAGGTCTTCCAACAGAACTGTTACCCTTGGGATATAAATTGTTTATCAATGCAATGAAACTCATTGGGGAACAATTTGATAAGTTAAAGCACAACCATGATGGCAAGGTGTGCTCAAAGTCTTATTCAAAAACAATGGGCTTGCCATGTTCCCACATTCTAGGTGCACCTTTAGCATCAAGAGGATCTGTTGTGCCTGACAATGTTCATCCTGAGTGGCAGTTAGACTATGACCCTTCCAATGAAGTAAGTTGGTGTTTTTGAAGGGTACAAATTATTGGATTGACAGATTAATTATTGGATTGAAACATTGATAATTCTTTTGGTTTTTGAAATTTTGAAAAAGATCCAGGGCTTGATGAAGAATCTCAAATGTTGAACAAGTGGAATTCCATTTATAGGGAACAACCTAAAGAAGTTAGGTTGGAGATTCTAAGGTCAATGCGCAATTATAGAGCCGCTTTGATTTCCAAGCCAAGGCTGGAGCCAAAGGTGTTAAGTTCCAGCCGGGGTCAACCCATATTGAAAGCAACTCCTCCTAAGCTTTCAAAATTTGAAAACATTGAAAGAGCAATTAAGTGGTAAAAAAGAGTTAAAAGGGGACCAAAAAGACCAAAGATAGTAAGTCTCTTATTTTGAGAAATTTTCATTTTGTATGGTTTCATGGAATGATGGGAACATTATTTTGTTTGTGCAAGGAAGGCTTTTCATCTGAATTTCATAGTTCAGTTGAAGATACTGAAATTTCATTAGGGTCCCTTCCGTTGCAATCAGAATCATTTTTGAAGGATGAAGAAGAAATGGAGGAGTCAAACAGAAGCTCATCTTTGTTGAGTGTTGTTTCCTTTAATGAAATTAGAATTTTGACTAAGTAATTTTTGATTGTAGGAACCAAAAGTGGATTACCTCAATAAAATACCTTTGAACTTACATAAGTTATTGGGGGAGGTTTGAGAGCCAGTTGGTGATGAGAACTTTAGATTTAGAGTCATTGCAAAATCACTTGGGTATGATTAGCATGGATGGTTTAATGTACAAAAGGAATTGATTGAGGCATTGAGGAAAGATAAGATGTGTTATTCTAAGATCCTTGGTGTCAGTGAAGATGTTTAAAAGATAGAAAAAAGACTTGATGTTTATGACATAAATGAAAATATTCCCTCTTCAAAATGGCTTTCAAAGCTTGACATGGGTCAAATAATAGCAGATACTTATGGAAGACCAATATGTTTCATTTTATTGGATTCATGTTGTACTTATACCCCTATGAAGATGGGTGTAAAAGAAGCCTCAGACCCAATATTCATTTCATTTTTTAATAATAACCATTGGGTCCAGATTTTACTTAAGGGAGATTTGATTCCAATTTTTCCCATAGTTTCCAAACCACATTCCATGATTTCTAAAAAATCCTCTTGTTGGGTTGATCACCTCAAAGATCAACTCAATTTGTATTCTGATTTAAAGACATAATTTTAATTTCATCATCTGGGTTTGGTCTAACATGCTTATCTTGTAATTATATTAATATAAAGGGTTATCACATTTTGAAAATCATTATGTTGAGTGTTTTTATTTAACATCATCATGTTGAGTGTTTTGAATGAGATTTTATTGGTAAGTCAGTTCAACTTGTGTTGAGCTGATCCCATCATAAGGAGTATTTTTACTTCTTGTTATGGTATCAGCTTAACACAAGTTTTGTTGAGGTTAAACCTGCTAACATGATGTATCACCACAGTACGGAGGCTGTGCAGTTGAACCTAGACCAGTAATACCAAACAACCCTGGCAGCCTCAAGCGTCTGTAGCCTAGTTGGTAAAGGCAGTGCTCTAGTATGTGTCTCAGTCTACCTGAGGTTGTGGGTTCAACTCCCACCAGACACATCTTCATTTTCACAGTCTCAACAGGTTATGAGCCCAGAGCCTACCTGAGTGTATACTTGCTTACTTATGAGACTTGAATAAGATGTGAATGCTTCCTGTAAGACCATCATCCCCTGTAAGCCTATCATGGTTTCAATCCCCACACTGATCACACTTTCACCTGGGTGTTCCATACCTATTTCTACATCACATAGCAAGGGGGGGTGTTGAGGTTAAACCTGCTAACATGATGTATCACCACAGTACGGAGGCTGTGCAGTTGAACCTAGACCAGTAATACCAAACAACCCTGGCAGCCACAAGCGTCTGTAGCCTAGTTGGTAAAGGCAGCACTCTAGTATGTGTCTCAGTCTATCTGACACCGCATGCAAACAACGGATGATTTTGCATAATCGTCACCCGGGGCATTTTGGTGTTGCGCGTGTGAAAGCACATGAGACAGCGGTGTGACAGCTGAATGCCCACCTGACTCTGCGCGCGACAACTAGTGAGACAGGTCTGGTGACAATTACCAGCCATGACCGTCCACTCTCTCCTTTAACCAGTATCCCAATAAGTTCTCCAATTTGTGTCTCCCACTCTGTTACTTTCAATCCACGTCAACACCCAGTATGATCCTTTGTCTCTGTTCAGCATGTTCAACATACACCTTCATCAATTCCCAGGGTCAAGCACAGCAAGGTCGTTTCATCTCCCAGCATAATTACATCAAGCATCGCTCTGCAGACAAAAGAAATTGTGCATTGGCCTCAATGATCTCACCGGAGAATTTTGCTACGCCTGACATTGTATTGTCTGAAGAAACCAAATCCGGATCAGAATCAAAAGTATAAATCTCAAGTGAAGAAAATCCATTGAGCTCAACAACGCAAGCTGCAGCTAGTAAGATTGTCCAACTTTTTATATTTACATTTTATTTGCAATTACATTTGCCTTGTTCAGCCCAAAGCTTACCAATTTGTGTTGATTCCCAGGTGCGGTTTCATTGTTTATCTCATGGCTACATCTACATGGTAGCGCTAGTTTGAAAACTTGCGATACGGCCCGCAATCTATTGGTGAAGATAATGCAAGGGAATGGCACATTGGCCCTCGACTTGCTTGTTCCTAAAAGTACCCAAACCATCCTCAAGAACGAGCTCAGTGTTCATTTGGTCAAGATTGTCTGCTGCCCCAAATGTTTCACCCTCTACCATCCCCCCAACCTACCCGACCACTGCAAATATCGTGAAACACCCAAATCAAAGCCTTGCGAATCCCCGTTATTTGCGGAAAAGAACCTATTTGTGGGCTCCTCACATCTTGGAAAGTTCCAAGCATCAAACTCTCGTTTACGAATAAACCAAACACCGTCGGTTGGCATTCCTCAATGCACATTTATTATACAAAAACTCAAGGTTTGGCTTGAATGGTTTCTAAAAGTGCCAACGATTGAGAAAGAAATAGATGACTGGACTCAGAAAGCCAAGGAACTTCCAGCAGAAGTAATCACAGACATCCAGCAAGGCAATGCATGGAAGCAGCTGTCGTGGACGAATTCTTGGGATGATCTACGACTAGTTTTTTCTCTGTTTGTGGATTGGTTCAATCCCAGAGGAAACAAACTAGCAGGTAAGCAAGAATCGGTTGGGCTGATTGCCATGAACTGCTTGAACCTTCCGCCAAAGATCCGGAACAAATTGGCCTATACGTTTGTGGCCGGTATTACTCCAGGACCAGACTCTCCTAGCATGACTACAATCACCCACCTGTTGAAGCCTTTGATCGACGAATTGGTTGATTTAGCTGAACCTTTCAGGCTCCCAACTCCCTCGCATCCTTCTGGAAGATTATGCCAGGTAAAACTCTTACCTCTAGTTGGCGATTTGGGGGGGACTCATAAGGTAGCCGGTTATGCATCACACTCGGCCAAGTATTACTGCTCGTTGTGTAGTTCAACAAATGACAAGCGACCTCTACTTAAAATTGGAGACCCGCGAGACGGAGTTGAAGTTCACATACTCAGCGACCTCTGGAAATCAACTCAAACATTGAATGGACGGGAGAAAATCTTACGCGAGACTGGTATTCGTTACTCCGAACTCAATTGGCTGTCATATCGTGATCCTGTACAACACGTGGCCTTAGGGATCCTCCACAACTGGTTCGAAGGTGTTCTCATGCACCATTTTCGCGAAAGGTGGGGCTTTCAAAGCTTATCTTTTAAGGAAAAGCGACGACAAGGAGATCATCAAACATCCAGGAAGAGAGCCCGACTGGACCCAAGCGCCCCTGCCGACGATAGTGATTCAAGCTTGGAGAGTTCTAGCGAAGATGACAATGATGTCAATCTTAACCAAGGAGCAAATGGTGGTCTTTTCAATGAGAAGGATATGGACTACTTTAGGAACGCTATGCAAGATGTGGTACTGCCTACCAAGGTGGGGCACTTGCCTAGTGAACTTGGGAAATCAAAATGCGGAAAACTCAAGGCATCACAATGGTACATTCTCTTTGTATATGTTGTTCCCCTCATTGTCGGCGAAATTTTTCTGGATACCCTTGAAGACATTGATAGCAACTCGAACAGATTCTTGATCATGGAAAACATCTCAAACCTGATTGCTTGTACTCACTATGTCGCTTCACGCAAGATTTGAGAATCCCACAAATCATCTTTTGCCAACTTTTATAAAATATATACTCGGACTTCAACAAAGATTTTTCAAAATCTTGTCGTCCAACCAAACCACCACTATGCGCTGCATATTCCCGAGCAGCTCAGTTTGTGGGGACCAATGATGGGGGTAGCCGAGTTTTCTGGTGAGAGACTAATTGGCCGCTTGCAAGGTTTTCAGACTAATCGTCGGACTGGTGAGTGGATGGTTTTGGCATAGTTTGAGCAGCAATGAACTGATGGTTGTTTTGGGCTTGGCAGGTGAGTTGGAGGGAACGTTATTAAAAACAGTCTGTCGGATACAAAGGCTTGAGGCAAATGAAGACTTTATTAAATTTGTCAATGTCATCAACAAGGAAAGCAAGAAAAGAGGGAATGGTGGCCGGAAAGTAAAGTTAGATGATATTGCTTATGAAAGGCTGCTTGCATATTTACAAAGAGGCAATCCAAATGTGAAGGACTATTGATTCTTACCTCTGGCCGACAATGCAAAGGTGTTACGGCCAAAGGTAAGTGTGGAGCGAGTTTGGAAAGGACCAGACAACATGGTGGTCTCGGTCATGAAACCAAATAATTGTGTGGTGTATAAGGAGGAAGGGGTGATGAGATATGGAATGGTCAAGGATATCTTTACACTTGACTCACCTGGGGGCGGACGCGAGACGGTGTGCCAAGTGCAACAGATAACCGACCAATTCTACAAGGATGTCAACAGTCCAACCAAAACCTTTCGCTACTGGCTCTACAAGATGAAAGCCGTTGTTGGCCAACTCCTTCCCAAACCCTTTCACATCATTCCTGCTGCCAGTGTCAACCATGTTGCGGCATATCGTTTTCTCCCTGATGGCACTTTCCACCTTCATTCCCATGCGATCATTCTTGTCCCAGTCAATCATCTTTCTGTCTTACAAATCTTGCCTGATTCCAGCTCTCAGGTAATTTTGTAGCCAAAAAATAAACCATGCATTTTGTCCTCCAAACCTCTCTCCCGTGCAACCTCTCTACTGTGCAATGCAAATGTTCCAAACTTTTAAATATCTGAGTAGTTATTCCGCCAGCTATGCAAAAAACACTACAATGCATTTCACATGGGTAGTCACAGCCCTACACCCATTCTTGGTGTCATCAAAACAGTAATTAAAACAATCATTTGGAGAGAAACAATCATACAAACTAAGAGGATCAGCAATCCTTGCAAGTCTTACTGACAATCTCACATGGCCCAAGGAGCCATTACTCCTGCATCACATCCTGGCCCTCATCATTGTCCTCATCAGAAAAGCTTTCCGCCCCCTCCTCCTCCTCCTTGGATGGGGAATTGTTGTCGCCATCGCTGTCTTCATCATAAGATGGGTCGTCGTCTTCATTTTAATGATTCCCCCAATCGCCATTGGACAAATAAGCCTCAGAGTCCACCGGACTATCTGCCTCCAAATCAATGACACCACCCTCCACATCCGATTCTTGACTGCTCTCTCCTTCAGCTTCAACTGCATCCTCATGCACAATCTCAATTAACCAATAGTCCTTCAGGACTTGTTCCAAGTATTTCTTGTTGAAGTGGCTGTCCGACATTTTTTCATCTTTGTCGTAGTTCGTGTGGTTTTTGGGAAAGAGAGACTTGGTGGCATCTGGAAGAAATGCCACCTGATTCACGTTTGGGATAGTGCGCTGTTGACCAGTTGGTAGCTCTGCCAACCATTTGCGGCGGTAGAAATCTAAAGGAAGCCCCTCTGGCACCTTGGTGAACTTGGAAGGAATGGGTTGGGCAGGTAATTTCCGGGATCTCATACGGCTGGTCTTCCCTGTTGCAATTGCGACGTTTTTCATTGCCATGTCCAATCGACGGAAGAAGATGTTGGCGGCATTTGATCAATAGTTGAGTGTCTTGATTGTGAAACAACTATGCTTGGGATCCCACTCATCATCGCTGTGAGCATTGAGTTCAGTGATGATTTTCCGGTAGCGTTCTGGAAAATCATTCACGACAGCAAACTTCAATTGTGCCTTGCACAACTGAGAGGAAAGAAAAGGTTAATTATAAATTACAGTAATGTAAAAGTTAAATTTGATCACTCACCCAAGAACGATTTTTGTGAATGCTTCTCAACTCCATAGTAGTGTGATTTTTTCCAGAGACCTTGCATTCAGCGGCAAACTTATTCACCAAAACATGGTGTACATAGTGGTTATAAGCTTGGATCATTATTAACAAATTGTCCTTGTATTTGTGGTTGAAATTCATGAAATCGTAAGCCCCTGCAACCGCCATCTGGCGAAAGATATTGATTGCTGCAATCCGACAGGCAGCTTTGAAGAGGCTCTCAGACCCTTCTTCAAGGTTTGGTCCCCAGCATCAAATTCCGACTTTTGCAAGATATCCGTGAATATAGGAAATGTGACCTTCATCAATGTGGATGAAGTTCCTACCCACTTTCACTCAACCAGAACAACCATCTTTCAAGGTTTGGAAATTGCTTTGGGAGATTAACTGGGCTGCTTGGGAGTCTTGAGAAAATCTTTCAAACTCATCAATCGATTGGAAGTTGGCACAGAAGCTTTGGATGAACTCGGGATTTGCGGCAGGAGGGACTGATGCGGTTTGGATGAGGCCCCAGAGGAGTCTGATGTGAACAAACAGACATTCCTACAAACCGAGTATTGGCAGATTAGCTCCCCTGCTTGGATCAAACTTCAGGTGGGTCTTCCACTAACCTTGGTGGTCTTAAAGTTGGGGGGGAAATCATCCGTTACCATTTGATTTGGCTTTTTCTTGGAATTAGATCCAGATCTGCCTGGAACATTAGCACCAGAGGCATTGGCTTTCTTGACCGGGGTGGTAGTCTTGCTTTGAGTGGTAGGTGCAGGCTTGGATTGAGCACGTCGGAACTCATTTTTTCAAGTTGAAATGGTAACTAATTTGGACCTATTGTTGACAGGCGGAGCAGGTGCCGATTTCTTCTTGGTATCCTGGGCACAAGGTTTTGCAGCATCCTTTGGGTGAGGCTTGTGGCTAGTCAAAGCTGTTGAGTTGGCCTTTGGAACTTTTGAATTGGTAACTTTGGTGGTGGGGGGAGCCCAATCTAATTCCAGCTTGTCGATCCGTTCTTGCATTTTTTCAAGGGTGCCTTGAAGACTGGACTTCAAGTTGGCCTCAAGATTTGCGACTTGAGTGGATAGAGTGGTGGCAAGCATATTCTCCAAGCTTTGGGGATTGAATGGCACAGTGGGGGGGTTGGCATAGTTTGGTGGGGCGTTCGAGTTGTTGGGGTCTTGGGGAATGATTTTGTGGTTGGACATGATTGAGGTTGGATTGGTAGGAAGGGATTAAGACTGAAGGGTTGGTGGGGAGGATGAAGGGAAGAAAATCGATGAGGGTGAGGGGTGCAAGTTGGGGAGGGGTGGGATATAGCACACGGGGGTGGGTGGTGGGGGACTGGGAGCCAGAGCTTGGCATTTGATGGCAGCTGTCTCACCAGTTGTCGCGCGCGGAGTCAGGTGGGGATTCAGCTGTCGCGCTGCTGTCTCATGTGTTTTCACACGCGCGACACCAAAATCCCCCGGGTGACGATTATGCAAAATTGTCCGTTTTTTGCATGCGGTGTGAGGTCGTGGGTTCAACTCCCACCAGACACATCTTCATTTTCACAGTCTCAACAAGTTTAACTTTTTTTAATTTAGGGCTAGTCAAGTTGAGCTTGTATTTTTTGGCACTTTTACTTTAGGGCTAGTCAAGTTGAACTTTTATTTTTTGGCACGTTTACTTTAGGGCTAGTCAAGTTGAACTTGTATTTTTGGGCACTTTTACTTTAGGGCTGCTCCATAGACTCCTTCATGGTTTATTTAATTTTTGGTGTTTTTACTTCAGGGCTAGTCAAGTTGAAATTACTTGTATTTTTTCATTTTTTTTTCCTTTTTTGGTGTTTTTTTAATAAATGAAAATATTTACTTGTTTTTATTTTTATTCATTTATTTTCATTTATGGGCCCTTGATTTAATTTTATTTATTTATTTTTTTTTTTGATTTATTTTAATTTATGTTAATTTAATTTAATTCATTTTATTTTCAATTTCTTTTCTTTTTTTTAATTTCTATTTTTTTTTCCCACAAATGGGTTGTGAACAGCTGCTAAAAACCCCAAAATTGGTTGTGAGCAGTTGTTCACAAAAAAATGAGTTTTGAGTGTTGGTTCACAACTGAGATGGGTTTTGAGCAGTTGTGAGCTGCCATTTGCAACTCAAAGTGGGTTGCAAATTGCACTACACAATCCTTTTTAGTTTGTGAATTTAATATTGCCCTTTATATATATATATATAAAGATACATCTTATCTCAAGCTTTATACATATCATAAAGGGATTTATTTGAATCCTGAATTTCACTATCCTGTACCATGTTTTTTCATCTTGTTGGAATTTTTGACCTGGTTTTATGGTTCAGATGAAATGATTAGAATCACTGACTTATTAGGGTGTATCAGAGTTAAGCAAACCCACTATTTTTTAATGGTGGGTTTCAAACCAAATCCTCCATTTTGAACCCGCCATTACAATCAAAAAAACCCACTTATTTAATATCAGATGTGTCAGAGTTACCTGGAAATAAGTGGGTTTTTTCAAGTAAAGTATATCAAGGCTTCCACCACCTGTCCACTACATAAACCCCTTGTTTTCCACCTCCAACCTTGGAAAAATTTTACCTCCAACCTCATCAGAACAAAATTTTATTCATTGCTCTTCATCTCTTCATCACTATCCTGATCACTTAATCACTCTCATCACTTTATTTCTTCCATCACATCCAGCTAAATATCATTGCATCACTATCCTCATCACTTCATCACTCTCATCCCGTTATCACTTTCATCAAATCCAGCTAACTCTCATTCCATCACTATCCTCATCACTCCCTTGCCCTCATTGCTTTAGTGCTTTCATCACATCCTAACTCTCATCACTTTATCCCTCTTGTCACTTCATCACTCTCATCTCTTCCTATCCTCTTTGCTTCATCATTCTCATAATGGCCCCTCAGCAATCCTCCCCCGCAAGTCCACTAAGCAATCCAATGGACCAAAGCAAACATCCCCCAGGAACTCAAAATCCAACAATCCTCCCCCATCAGCTTCCAAAGGCTAAAGTCAGCTCAAGAGAGCTGATCACATCATCCTGGTAAACTGGCTCAAAATTTTATCCAACTAAAATGCTTGCTTTGGATCCAACAATGAAACATGCATTGGCCAACCTCCATCCTCTAAGTTCAATGGTTATCTCCTGATGGCCAATGAACTCAAGAATAAAAAAAAGGTAGGCTGAATCTTTCATCGAAAAATATGAGGGAGAAATTCAAGAATTATTTAGCCAAGTGCAAAAATGCACACTCCATGTCAATCTCCACCGGCTTTGGTATCACCAACTCTGACAAAGCCAAGGGAATCAACTTGTTGGTCAATAAGTTGGAATCCATTTTTCCTTTTTATATTCAAATGGATGAAATATTTGGAAAGAAGTCCAACATCACCCCTCTAGCTGATTTTGACGCCCAACAATCTGATTCAGTTGATGCCAAGGACTTTGCTGGGGATGCTAAGCCTATCAATGAGGACCTTGATGAAACCTTTACCTTTGAGTGGCCCTCATCCAATGCCAAGGAGGATATTCAAACACAATTAGCTCCAATCACGTCTACTTCTGCATTGATTGATGAGTCAAACCCAACCTTGGACCCCTCACTTACTTCTTTTGATTTCTCTCTTCCTGGGGTGGAAGAACTGGAGAACTTGGCCAATGAGGATGTCATTCCTGTATCACCATTTCCATCAACATCTGCTCAAGTAAGGAACCAAGTTCTTTTCTCTTCTGTCTGGTTAATCCTGACTGTTTTAGATTCAAAAGAAACAGGCTCATCAATTCCTGAATGGCCAAAAGCTCAAGCCAATGGGGCCTCCCAAATCCCCTTCAAATGAGAGCAATGATGTTCCAACACAAACCTCCTCTGCAAAGGGAAAGCAAAAGGACTCCAATTCCATCAAAATCAACCCCAATAGCATTCAAAAGAGGAGAAACACTTCAATTGTTTTGAGATTTGAGGAGATCATGGAAAAGCAAGATTCAAGTAAGCCCATTGAATTCTACTTGCTTTCAAAATCAAGCTCATTCCTAATCCCCTATGAAAAACAGTTAAATTGCAAATTGAATCTGAAAAACTTCAGTTTGAAAAAAAGAAGTGGGATTGTCAACTTGCTATTGATTTTCAAAAGCAGAAAGCCAAGAGTTTGGCTCATCAACAAAAATGGGATTCTGAGTGGAATTTGAAATAGGCTGAGCTAGAATTTCAAAAAGAGGAAAAGGAGAATGATCAACAGCAAGCACAACTGGGAATGGAGAGGGAACAACTGGAAACAGAAAAAAATGATAAGTGGTCAATGTCTGCGGCATACATTGGTAGCTGTAGAAAAGTAGATGAATTACAGCAGATTACTCCAAATCCTGGGATTTTAAATATATTTGTTTTGATGAAAAACTTTAAAAGAAAAAAAAAATCATTTTTGATTACAAAAATGCTTCAGACTATTTTTAACCCCACCAATAAAAAAATATTTTTTCTTTTTATTTATGTTTTTTTCCTGGAGTTTATTTTCCCACTAACCAAGTCCCTGTAAGTGTTTTGAGTTGTTTTGCTTATTTGCATTGACATTGCCATTCTTGTATGAGTGGAAGTCTCCACAGCAGGAAAATTACAGTGCTTGTAATTATTGGATTCCCAAACCATTTTCACTATACCTTTTTGCTTGAAATCAATTCCAAAGCCAAGGTCAGGAAAAACAAATTGGATGTCTGATACTTCATATTCATTCATAGTTTCATAAGTTTTCCATTTGATTTCTTGGCTGGAACTGCAAGTAAAAAGGAATACTCAGAGATCTCACCTTTGTCAATGTTAGGTGAGTTGTAAAAAGAGTCAGATTTGAAAGTGACATGCAGAGAGCAGTCAAAGGGAGTAGGCCAAGAACCAGATTTGAGTGATGAAAAGGAGGGAATGCAATTTTCCTTCATTATTTCACTTTTTGATTCAAAGGGAAGTCTGGCCAAATTGTGGATGGCAGGATACAGATCCAAAGGTTGTGGTTTCTGTCCAGACCATACAACCTTTTTGTTGATTCCCTCCTCTGCAAGTTCCAAAGAGATTTCTGATGCCCTCATTTGATCCCTCTTTTTCTTCAAAGCCCTCTGCCTTCCACCTCTCTTTATGTTTGGCACCTCATTGCCTTCCATCTTGTTCCCTCCCAGGCAAATGCTCTGCTTGGGGTGAGGATCAAGAAGGGATTCAATTTAGCCTATAAAATTGTGAGTACGGTGGGAGAAGGGATGGAATTGAAGGAAAAGCCATCAAAAAAGGATTTCAAAAAAAAAAGAAACGTCAGTCACATGATCACCAAAAAAAAATAAAAAAAATAAAAAAATTACTGAGCATGGGCGTGAACTACTTGGGCAAGGCTTATTAACAAAAACAAAATACCTGGGTGCAAGCAAATCAGGCCAGGATTTGGGGCGGGCCTTGGGTTGGGCTTTGGGCTGGGCCAGGGGGGATGGCGCCTGGCGGCAAGCCAAGGGAGACCAAGGGAGGGGTGGCAATCCAAGGGAGACCAAGGGGGGGGCGGGGCCAGAAAGCCAAGCAAGGAGGGGGGGCGGACCGGAGCAAGGGGGGCAGGGCCAGAAAGCCAAGGGAGACCAAGGGGTGGGGGGGCAGGCAAGCCAAGAAAGGAGGGGGAGGCCAACAATGGCAAGGGGGCGGCGGGGCCGGCAATCCAAGCAAGGAGGGGGGGGCTGACCTGAGCAAGGGATGGGTGGGCCCGCAACCCAAGCAAGGAGGGGGGGAGGCAAGCCAAGCAAGGAGGGGGGGTGGAGGGGAGCAAGGGGGGGCAAGGCCATCAAGCCAAGCAAGATGGGAGGGGGGGAAAGGCTGTCAAGAAAGGCAAGATGGGAGGGGGGCAGACCAGAGCAAGGGGGGGCAAGGCCAGCAAGCTGAGGGAGACCAAGGGAGGGGGGAGAGGGGGGGTGTTGATGAGTGATTAGGAGGGAGTGAGAGTGGGTGAGAGGGAGGGAAAAGGCAAATGAGGAGGAGGGAGGGGGGAGCTTACCTGGGGAATCAACCAGGGGGATGGAGGTGTATGAATCAAAGGATGAGCATTGGATTATGTGGAGGATGAGGAGGAGGGTGAGGAGGAGGGGGGAAGCTTACCAGGGGTGCAAACCAAAGGAGAAGGGGAGGTGGTGGGTGAGGTGGTGGTGATGGGTGAGGTGGAGGTGGTTGGTGAGGAGGAGGAAGGAGTGGACTAACCAGTGGTTTGGTGGGGTGAGGTGGGGGTTTTGGAATATTTGAGTCTGTTTTTTCTAATTCCACACCACCAAATGAGAAAAAAAAACTGACTTGGCCTAGGAATCTTGTGTGAACAACCAAAACCAAAAAAAATTGGTGAAGGGATTTTTTGCCTAATTCAAAATAAAACATTACTCATCAAAGCAAGAAAGGGTGAGAGGAAGAATCCATTCTCTCATAGAAGAAGATGAGGGACAAGATGAGACAGGGATGACTTGAGGTGCATCAGGGATATCATCTTCATATATTTTGTCCCATTCATCTTTGATGTTGGCCAAAAGATTGTGAAGGATTTCACAAGTGATAATCCAGTTGATGAATTACTTGAGATATCTCCTTGCATTCTTCTTTTGTTGCCCAAGGAATTACTGAGAAACAGAAAGATAGGATAGCACTCATGAATCTTTTGGTGTATGGGTCAATGGTTCCATGAACAACTGAGAATAGATTTTCTAATCAATGAATTTCTGCCCCATTTCCATTTGATCCCAATATACAAAGAGCAACAGCCAGTGGGATAGCTGGATTGCGTTGAGGATTCTGAGAATTTTTCTGTAAGATGTGGTGGTCTTCAATCATCTCCAAAAGTTTTATGAATGAAGGCCATAGAGTTTGGAACAGTTGCTGGAAGCTTAAGTTGGGGAGGAGATGAAGCTTTTGCCTTTCATACATAGGGTTGTGGAGAGTTTGTCTTCTTGGAACCATGTATTGCTTTTTTAATAGAGCATTCAAAGCCAACCAAGTTGATTCCAAATTGGAGTCTGAATCAGAGTCTGGATGGCATTCAAATACTAACAAAAGTTCAGTCAGCTTTTTGGCATTTTCAACTTGCTGCCAGGAATTTTGATGGGACATGTTGAGAAATATGGTAATTTGATGTGGGTTGATGAGATGATGATGGGATTTGTGTGAAGATGGAGATGTGAAGCAATAGAGATGTGAAGAAATAGAGATGTGAAGACATGGAGATGAGATGTGTGTGATGTGATGGAGATGGTATTGGTATGGATTTGCTGATGTGGATGGGTGTTTTGGATGTGATGGATGTTGGATGGATTATGATGCATAAATGGTGGGTTTAATGGTGGGTTTGATGTCTTAAATCCACCATTTTCATGAAACCCGCCATTTTGAAATACACCAGTTAGGGGGTATGTGTATTTCAAAAATCTGCCATTAAAAATGGCGGGTTTTCTAACTCTGATACACCCTATTAATCCATCCTTTGTACCTGTTAATTAAAACATCAATAACTCAGTAGAAAAAGTTTTTTTTTGATTGGAGTGTTTTTTCTTGGGTCAAATTGAGAGTTTAGTGAGACAGAAAATCCTGATTAAGTTACTTATTACTAAAAATTACCTAAAATCACTTAATTGTATGAATAAAAATTATTTGATTGTTTATCTAACCTATCTTGCTTTATGAATCAATTAGTCTGTAGGTGTAAGTATTGATGTACTGACATATTCATATTTATCCAGTTTCTATACCTTCCAACCTACATGTGGGGTGTTTATCATTTTCCAATGTGCTATGGAGAAGATTCTCTATCTGTTTAATGTATTTAGAAAATTAAGTCAGAGGTCATCATCAAATCATTCTTGAGGAATTTTTAACCAGGGAAGCTCCTTTCTTCTCATCAGATTCAAACCTATCTCTTTCCAACTGATTATGGTTTAATTTATTTTTTCTTTTCTTTTCTTTTATTTTTTTTTGTGGTAAATCAAAGAAATTCCAAATTTTTCTTAAATATTTTTAATTTGATTCATTCCTTACTCAATCAAACAATTCAATGAATTCCCTTTGGTCCAATGTTTTTCTAATTTCACAGATACATCTAATCCTTCATTCTTGTCATTTTCAGATTTCTTATCATAACTTGATGATAGTTTCATTATTTGATTTATGTTTTGGTGGCTCAAAAAAGTTTTTTTTTTCAAAATATTAATTAATTGATTCCATATTTTGAGCGATTTCAATCTCTATGAGCATTCATTTAGTCTCAAATCAACAAATAGAAACAAATCATCAAATCCCTGATTCTATTTTTTAAACCATCAAGAATGTTTCTCACCTCAGGCCATTGATCAGATTTCTTTTAAATAAAAAAAGAAATAATAAAATTTTGTTTTTAGAGGCTTGTGGGTATTTTTATAAATGGTTGAAAGTATTTTCCACTTTTTCATATTACATTCTTTATCCTGGTAACATCATATTCCTTGCACAGGGGGGGGCCAAAAGTTGTCACACTTTCAAAATGAGCCCAAGTGCCAACACTCGCAAATTTGGAGTGCAGTCTGGGTGACCTTTCTCAGCACCCAACCTTGATCTTGGTTTGATATTCAGCTTCATGACCATCTTGTATTTCATCTATCAAATCATTTAATTTTCATTTTTCTCTCTTTTCAAATCCTTCTTTTAAAAAAATTATTGATTGTTCTTTTGTTTTTACCCACATGACTTGTGAATTGACCATTGGATTCAAAATTCATGATAGATTCATTTCAAAAAAAAATTTTCAAAAAAAAATAACTATTGGATGAAATCAAGGCATAGATTGTGGGGATTTACAAGTGTGGAATGCTGGGTAACAATATCAGAAAGAAAATTGCACTTAGCCAACACACAATCTATTTCCTTCTAAATAAATATAATGTAAAATGGACTATTGAAAACCAAAAGCAATTGGGCTGGCCATCAAAACTGAGGAGTTGGGATTTTTCGCAGCGTGGTTGTGTCTTGAGATGCAAAAGTAGGTCAAATTTGATTGTGACCAAAGCCTGAATCAGGATAATCTGCTGATATGCCCATAAACTGGGCTATCACTGCCAATTTTCTGCAAGAAAGCCATTCTTTGATGGCTCCCACAGCACTTGTAAACTTGCTTTTTCTCAGGAAAATCTCCAGTGAATGATTGATGGTTGTATGATGGTCATCTTGGCCAATGAATAATCCTTTGAATTTGGTAAGAATACCCAGAAATTCAATGTGTGAAAACTCCCCCATGAGAAATTTTAATCAACCTGTGTTTCCCCCACATGCAAGAGTGGTCAAAAATCAATAATGATATGGGTTGCTTTTATGGGTGAAAACACCTCTCCAATGGTTTCCATGCCTCCAAACAGAATTTTTGCCAAAGATTTCATTTAAATTGTTAATGATGGTGCTTTAAGGCCATGGCTTTCAACCATCCACCATCAAGATCCAATCCTGATGGAAGATGGTGCTGGAGTTCACAAGGCCAAAATTTGTGAAAAGTGGCAAAAAAAGAAAGGCCTCAAAAAAACTAGAATGACCAGCTTGATGACCAGGCCTCAAACCCATTAAGAACAGTTGGCATACCATGAATATCATTTTACAGAAATTATACCAACCCAAGTCCTTGCATGAGATGGAGAAGGCCCTCAAGAGTGTTAGGACTTGGTATGGCAAATTGGTAAGGTTAGATTACTATGGGATATGGAGCAGGTATAAATACCCTGCTCCAGGTCCCTGTAAACCTGTGGGTGATGGTGAAGCAGCCGAGTAGGCTATGGGACCTTAGTTCACAACACCAAACCCCTTGGAAAGATACTGGCACCCATACAACCATAGGGAAAAGAGAAAAAAAAAGGAACTAGTAATAATTGTAATCTAAGTTGCCATTACCATGATTGTAGCCGCCATAATCATCATTGCAGTTGTTTCCACCTCCCCCATCATCATACCCACCCCCACCATCATAATCATAGCCCCCACCGCCATCATTTTTGTATCCTCCAGTATTGTCATAATCATCCACCCTATCATTGTAAGATTCAAACCAGTCCATGATGGGAGATGGTGATTGGTCATATTTTGGGCCTAGCTATGGAGACTGGGGCCTGAGATTTGATAATGGAAATGGTAGATCATTGAAGTATGGTGACATGGCGGGGAGAGGAGGAAGCAATTCCAGCGGACTTTTGGAGTAGCAATTCAAGTACTGGTCTTTTTGTTGCAGAGGTGGTGGTGAAACTAGATCATTGGAGTAGCGACTCCAGGTTCTGAGAGGAGGTGGTGATTCCAGTATGTCAATGAACTCACGGGCCATATTTCTGAGGGGCAATTGCTCTTGATTGTCAGAGTAGGGAGACATAGATTGGTGTTGATATTGCCAATGTGGGAGCGGTGAAGCTTGCAGACTGTTGGAGTTGGGAGACACATTCTGGAGGGGACGTGGTGACACCGGCAGATTATCAGTGTAGGGAGATACTGATTGGAGTGGTGGTAGTGTTCCTAGAATATTGTTGGAGTAGTAGGGTAATAATTGGAAGGGCTGAGAAAGAGGTTTTTGGTAATCAGAACCTTCATTTGGTTGTACAGGATCTGGAGGTTGAGGATTTTCATTGGTGGGCTGGCTGTCAAGGTCATCCATAATTAATTCAATGGAGGAGGCTTGTTCTTCAAGATCTTCAGGGCAATAGGATGCAACATCCTTGGCTTTTCCAAACTAATCTGCATGGACATCATTGACTGGTCCAAGTTGATTGACCTGAGTAGACTCAAGGATGTTATCAACTTCATTGGAAGCAGGGCCATCTGGATCTCCAGGATGCCTGAAAATATTTAGACGGTGGGTCTCATGGAATGCTGGAGTTGCCTGTGGTTTGGGATGTAGCTGCTTCCAAGCCCAAGGGAAAACAGTGGGACCTTGTTGGAAAGATTGACCATTATTTTCATGGGAAAAATTCAAATGGACGGGAGCACCTCCATATTACTCTGAACAACCCTTTGGATTTTCTCGTGGTTCTGAGGTTCTATTGAGTTTGAGAAAAATCTCAAGGTTGCTGAGGAAAGCAAAAACTCTTCCAACAGCAGCGTGGTGTTTGTTTGACATTGCAAGGGGTCAAGAAAGGCAAGGGGGGGGAGAAATAGAAGAAAGATCTTTTGGAATGGAGTGTTGAAAAGAAATTGAGAGATCTTCAGCGGAGCTGGTAATGCAGGCTCATAACCTGTTAGGACTTTGTATGGGACATTGGTAAGTTTAGATTACTATGGGATATAGAGAAGGTATAAGTACCCTGCTCCAGGTCCCTGTCAACCTGTGGGTGATTGTGACGCAGCCAAGTAGGCTATGGAACCTTAGGTCACAACAAAGAGTGTCTGGGATGATTTTCCAAAGCAGAAACTCATCCATCTCATTGAGAGAATGCTTGAACAAATGAAGGCAGTTGTTAAAGCTCATGGTGGTTCTACTCAATGTTAGAACTTCCTTTTTTCATTTTTCATTTTGTTTTCCTTTTTTTTAATAATCCCCTATCAATCCTTACCAAGCATGAAAAAATTGTGATCATTCAATTTTTTTCAATTTTTTCTTTTTTTTGGAATCCAAATACCAAAAACCTGTGATCCAATTTTGGATTATTATGGTTTTTTTAAAAAAAAAATAAAATAAAAAAATAATTTTTTGGTTTTAAATCAAAAAAAAAAATCATTTCTATCTAAATAACAGACCCACAATAACATAATCACTCCATTTTGTATTTCTTTTCTTTCTCTCTCTTTTTTTTTTTTTGAAAAACAAGTAAAGTACAAAAAAAAGCAGTGGGACAACTTTTGCCACCCCCTCCCCCCCTGTACAAGCTATACCCAAATTAGATGTCAACCATGGCTGGGATACCTCAAGATCTTCTGAAAACCTATGTGTCACCCAGCCATCTGTCAGAGGTACCTTTGACATCTAAAGGACACCATGGCAAGTGCATACCATCAGTGCCAAACCTGATCTTACCTCTGTAGATCATCTTGTGATGATGATGGCCATCCAGAAGCAGGAAGTTTGACAAGAAAAACTTATTCAATGGAAAGAACCCCTGACCTAGATGCCCCTTGAAAACCTTGTGGGGTAGATCAAGGAGTCTCTTTCCCCTCTCTTTACATTCACCATTGGTACTTTAAACCCTCCCTTTACATTTACCTCAAACTCCTCTGAGCTCATGTTGGGTTTCATGGGGAGTTGGTAGGTAGGTATGGCTCACAACACTAACTCAAGAACTTATTACCTGATCCCTTACATCACCAATCTCAAAAAAAGAGGGGAAAAAACAAGCAAATCATATGATCCCTTTTTCTCTCTCATCAACAGACCACTTCTTCTGATCTCCCGCAATCCCAAACCTTCTGTTTTCTAGAACCAAGTTGCAAAAATTATTGCCAGCAATTAGCTTAGTGGCAGGAGGAGCAGTAATTATATTAAAAGAAGTGCTGGACACCTTGTGTCTTCAAAGGCTAATGGGCTCTCACAATGAGGCAATATGTTGGATAATTGATTGGATGAATTCAAATGGATTTCATGGAAAACAGCAGGCGGAAGATGTCAGCCTCCTGGATGCCAAGACCCTTTCTATCCTTTAGCTACCAGAGGTGATAGAATAAATAATAAATATATTATTTAATAAATGCAGCAAAAATTGCTAAAATATTTGGATAAAGCTTATTGCAAGGTTAATTGGTTTGGTTATGGTTTATTGTTAGAAATCAATACAGATAAATTGATTATAAAATATTTTTATAGAGGGGCCACAATTATATTGGGGATCTTTAACACCTCTCTTCAGGGATTTCAGTATGAAAACACGTAGGCCTGGTTACTTTGGGCCCTTTAGTTTAAAGGATATTTTTCTCAAAGATAATATGTATATAAAATACATGGTGGAGTGGCAGGGCTTTGTAACCAAGCTGCCACAACAGAGAAAGGATAATAAGAATCACTGGTATATTATTAAATCCTTAGGGTATCTGTTTGGGACGTGCACTGATGGGTGAAAACCTGTATGCTGGGGTTATAAGGTTGTTCAGCAGTTTAAATTGATAAAAAGAGGTTGAGGACAGGTATCATTAATCAGACTAAGCCATAAATCACTTACTTATCTCTTATAGGTATTTGATTACCTTGGCACGGTGTCTGGATATAAATATAACTGGGTCTCTTTGTATCCATATCCTCTAAAGAGCTCTTTATTTATAGCTTTTTTAGTCCCAATATTGTCCTTCTGAGGGGTACAGGGGCACAAAGGGACAGACACTGAGGCTAGCAGGGTAACCTGTGGTAGCCTGTCATGTTTTCTTGGTGCTGTAACATGGGTAGCATCTAATTCCAGAGGGTATGGGAATCATTCTACTTCATAATTTATATTTGGACGTGTGAATAACACTAATCTGTCCTTTTTATTTATTATTTAATTAATTATCCTTAGTAAATGTTCCCAGTAAGTTAATAATTATTTTAATAGACATTCCTACGGATATTCTGATTTCAGGTGATTTTTCATGATGTATTAAATAATTGGAGTAAAGTCATGATATTGATTTTACTCCTTATTTTTGAAATTCAGTTGATTTACTAAAATAATTACTTAAAAATGTAACTCATGGGTATTCATTTAATATTTTTACATCATAAGTTTTCTTAGTTTGTCAAAAAAATTTTGATGTCTATAAATTCTCATAATAGTATATTAAAGTATTTTAATATATTTTTAGAATTAGTCATTGTCTTATTTTTGACATTCTTGGTAATTTGAATTATATTTTTAAAAAATACGTATAAAGGTTATTTAAGTACTTTTATATAATATTATGTACTTTTAGACTATCTAATATCCACGGGAACATTTATTACATATGTAGAATGTTCCCGTGTGAGTTGTAGCATGTTTACGCAGTACCTAAGTTTCTCAGGCCGCCTGTCACTTTGTCAACCGGTATTCCTGCCGCTGCGTACTTGTCAGAGGCCAGGGGCTGCATACACAACTTTGAAAGAGTGACAGAGCTGTAGCTCAGCCGCATGCGGGTGCATTGACTGCCGGAGCTGCGTGCGGGAATTGTGACAGAACACATTTCCATCTGTAACTCCTAGATATACAAAACACCTCAATTCTGACTGAATTTTAGGTGTGAAAAAAATATGTGACAATATGTGTGAAATATTTAATTGGCCAAAAAGTTCAATAGTGGTACCATGGTATTTTGGTCTTTCTTTCCTTAATTATTTAAAAATATAAGGAGTTGGATTTCAAGGGTGGGGTCAGTGAGTGACCCTACCCAATTTTTTGGCGGAGAATTCATTTTTGAAGTAATATTTATGGTTTTCCTACTCCTTCTTAGTTTTATTTTATTATTATTATTTTTATGTTATTTCTGTTACTTTTGCAGCTTGCTCTGCAATAGTAGCAAGCTGACAGGAGAGCTCCTTAAGTACAAAATATTGGCCTCTTGTGGGCCCATGATACAAGAGAAGAAAATTCAAAATTTCCGCCCCAAAAGGTCTCTACCGGCTCTACAGGCCTTGTTAATGGGTTTGGGCTACATCAGCCCAGATGGCATTTGCCCCTAAAACCTTTCAACCAGCCTGTTCTGGTTGAATTTGGTGTTTCCAACCTCATGGGGCTGAATCAGCCCCTTTGCTGTTCAATCCCTGGGCTGTTTTTCCCTTGCAACCAGCCCTGTTACCTCTGTGACCTCACTTGGCGGTCTGGTTTCATGAGGCAACCAGCCCCTGGCCCCTAACATGGACCAGGTGGGACCCAAAACTCATCTGGGTCCAGTCTCAAGCTCACAGGGGGGGGGGGGGTGGGTGTAACTGGCGGACATGCCCCCCCCCCTCTTTCCTACCTAGGTGACCAGCAGGGGTGGTCAAATCCCCCGCTGGTTGCCTGGGATACAATTTGCCCCAGGCAGAACATCAAAAAATGTGGGCTGGATGGTGATCAGGTCCCCCCAGCCCTTGGCGCCTCCCCCTCAGTAATGGGGGGAGAGCACCCCTCTTGCTGGTGGGAGGGTGGTCAGATCCCCCCCACTGCTTTGTTTGTTCCACAACCAACAGGTGGGAAGGTAATGAGGTCCCCCCCACCCTGACCAGTTGCTGGATGGTTTGAACCAGCCAGCCATCCCCCCCTTCCCTTCACAATGGCAAGCAATGGGAGGGAAGGGAGCTGGGGCTCCTGTGGCTCCAACCACCAACCACGGCCAAGCATGGCAGCCTTGGTTGACATCCCAGCATGGCTTTGCACCACGCGGGGTCCCTTGGCCACCAGGACCGGGGTGGGGGGACTCCATTTGGAGTCCCTCTACCCCCCTACAATTGCCCCATGTGGGCCATTGGGCCCCTCAATGGGCCATGAGCAAGAAAAAGCGGGCCAAAACAGGTGGTCCCAGCCCAAACCCACAAAATGACATTTTTGGCGGGCCAGCCCAGCTGGCCAGGTATGTCCAAAATGAATCTTGGACTCAATGATGCCCATACAAGCCCATTTGGCTGGGGTGGCCTATCCATCCCAACATGCCCGTGATGGCCCATGTACCAAATGACTTATTTCACATGTTTTGGGGCCAGTTTCCCCAAATCTATGACATCCACATAGGCCCGTGTGTTCCCTTTGGTTTTCCAATCAAGTGCATCCCATTTGGATAAAACCTATACGTAGCACACACGTAAGTCAGGGTGCTTATTGGGTAGGGCCAACCCCTTTTAGGCAAGCCCAAAACCGGCCTGTTTTCTTTTGGGCTTGGACGGGCTGGGTAAAAACAGATGTTTTCTGTGACCAAGCCTGGCCCAAGCCCAAATTGGCAGGCTTTTTGAGGGTTTGGGCTGGTTAGAGGGCCCCTGTTGCTTTTTTTACTTGAAAGCCAATGAGGATGCTTTCACATAGCTGAATGCAATTTTCTAAAAAGGATAAACACCTTCTAATCATAAAAATTTGTAGGTATGACAGAAAACAATGGTTTTTGAATGAAGAAGAGCCAAGAAAAAATAATAATATTCAATTTTTCATCCAACCTTGAGTACAAATCAGGGCTTCAGAGGCCTCTGGAGTTAATTTGGTTCTGAAGTCATCCAGAACACAATAACTGATAGAGAATGCCTAAAAAATTAAAAGTAAAAATAAATATCACACATCAGTTAATAAGAGAAGGAGATGAAGTCTAACTGATTCTGATGCAACAGGGGTCATTGGAACCATCAACATTGTCTCTGCTAAACAGCCTAATGTTGGAAATCAACAGGAATTTTCTTTCCACCAGTTGAGTAAATTAAATTCAGAATTGCTTTCTGGTATGAAAATCAAAGGTTCATGAAGGTATAAGTCCAATTCAGCCAGAGGAGTATGTGATTGAGATTGTTTATTTCCTTCTAAAAACTTTCAGAAACCATCTGATTTGAAATTTCTAAAGGACTTTTCAACAGTTCCACTAGGAGCAAAGAGTTTTTTTTTCAATTGATGGTTTGGGAGAAGAAGAATCAAGCAATAAACATATTGTTCTTCTGAGATCTTGTATGTAATTATGTACTGATTCAATATTCATACTCCTTGACATAGTGTATTATATGTATTTGAACTTGTAGCGGGGATCAAAACAATTTCAAGAGCTAGAATTTCATTCATTTTGGACCATTACTTGCAAAACTTATTCATCATGGGCTGAAATATTGAGTTAATATGGTCATTTCCAACTTCTTGAGATGAAACTTCCAGATGATATTCTATGTCTTTCAAAGTAAGAAAATATAATTTTGAAGTTGGATATTTTGTACCAGAAATTTCATTTGTTGCTTGTTAAAAAATTTCAAAGAAGTCCTTCATCACACCAAGTTCAAGCCATTCAGCCTCAGAAGGGCAGTCTAAAAATTTTGAGTTTGAGATCTGATGATGCTGGAATGCTGATTTTTATTGAAATGCAGAAGAAATCATTTCATAGGTTGAGTTCCATTGTGTTGGGACATCAATAGTAGGTTCCTTCAGTTTTTTTTGTGAGAGGCCAACAATATCCATGGAACGCTCAAAATGTTGTTTTCTTGATTGGGAACCTCTGACAAACTTTATGCTGGACCTGAGTTTGTTGATAGCATCAAAAGAAACATTCAATCCATCTTTGACAATAAGTTTGAGGATATGGGCTGCACATTGGACATGAAGAGACTTTCCATCCAACTCCAATGCATTGTTTGGATGTTCAAGAAGCAGATTGTGTAGTCAATTCATTGCACTATCATTAGATCTATCATTATCAGTAGTAACAAATGAACATTTATCCATCAAATTCAAATCATGCAGGGTCTGGGCTAATTTTTCACTGATTGCAATTCCGGTATGTGGGGCTGGAAGTTGTTTGAATGACAAAATCTTCTTGCTGAGTTGCCAATTATTATCTATAAAGTGAACTGTTACCACCATTTAGCCATCATTTTGAGGGGATGTCCACAAATCCATTGTAAGTGTAATTTTTTCTACTTTCTCCAAATTGGTATGGATTTTGTCCTTGAGGCAAGTATGTAACTCTATCACATTACTTCTAACAGTGTGTTGACTGATTGATTGAAATAATGGTTGTACTTGTCTTAAGAAATTTCTGAATCCTTCATGCTTGGCTATCATCAATGGATATTCATGCTTAACAATCATCTGCACCATTGCCAATCTTACTGTCTTTTGGTCAAACTTCCATGTCAAAACCTTCCCTTTTTCAGGATTCAATAGAGTTTGTATTAATGGTCCAGATGTATCACCTATCTTCAAACATCTCTCAGCATGACAACAGAGGTGAGTTGTTACTGACTGTCCTGTGCCTGATAGGGAAGCCTTGCAAGATTTGCAGATCACCCAAACGTCCTTACCTGAAATGTCAAGGATTATTTGATCAGAACAAGCAAAGCAGGAATGCCATGAGCAAAATCTATACTTACCTGTTTCCTTCCGCTCAAATAATTCCCAGACATTGCTGGTTGTTTGCCTTTGTTTACTTGATGGTTGATCATCAACAATAACAACATTGTCCTCCTTTTTGGTAATTGAAGGCATTGTTCTTGCTCTTGACATGGCAAAGATTCTTATGGCTTGGTTGATTGAACGCAGAGGAGGGGTTGATAGCTCAAACCAAAGGGCGCAACAGCACCACTCTTGCTGCAGCACTCCTTCATAAGTGATGAAGCCCCTACAGCTACCAAAGACGCTGACCAACTTTGAAGCCTTGGTTTCACCCATCTTGAGGCAGTTGGGCCACTGCTCCACTCCCCACATACCAATGCAACACCATACAACCAGTTTTTCTTCTCCTCATTCAACTATCCAAGCCTCCAAACCCCTCACCCAATCCTCAAAACTGCCCTGCATATCTAGTCAGGTGCCCGCAAAGCAGCCCAAATCCCAACCTTCTGACCAAATCCAACCAACAAAGCCTTCCGGGCTTCTCAAAAATTTGGTTTTCTTCCAAGGGGTTAGCCCAAACCTGACCTCCAACCCAACGGGTACGGGCCGCCCACAGGCTGGCCCGGCCTGATATGCACCCTGACACATAAGTGCATACGTATTTTAACACAAGGATCATCCTTAGGTTTTCAAAACTCCAGGGTTCTCATTACGATTCTTGTTATTATTCAACTCGGACAAATTTGTGGCTTGAAAGTTTGACCTACACACCAGAGCACCCACTCTGTGGTCTGGCAAGCCGCTTTGGCCCCAGCCTTCTTCTGACCCGTTTCAGATGATCAAAGTACACATCTTGTGCTCCGGTCGGTTTAATTATGCGTACCGAGTGATTGATTACTTCGGACACCATGACGGCTACACTTCTTCAATAGTGCAGGGGGGAGTTGGCACCCGACCCGGTTTTCCAAAAAACATAAGGTGTAGAGCAGGGTGTGATGCGTGCTCGACCTCCCCCTCAACAAGGGCCTAAAAAATTATCAGTTCAGAAACTGAGTCTCAATACTGTGACCCAATGGACTTCAGGGTGGCGAGCGTTTCTTATCTAGGTCGCATGACCAAGATATCAGCGTAAAGAAATAATAAGCAAAAATTGATCCCAAGAGCGCCATGGGTGGCCCCTTTAAACAGGAGTGTGTATATTTGGGACAAAGAAAGCGAATAAGAAGAGATAAACAAGGCAGTGGTAAAAAATGAGGGATCGCGACATTCACAAGTTTTCGAAACTTGTAGGACCGAGTGTTTACAAACGTCTGGCTTATCTAGGATCGAGGGGTGCCGTACCTCGGCATGGATCAGGCCAATTAGTTTCAAGGACAATCCCGGTCGTTACATGACTTGGTTGATGACCACAAAACATAAAATGTCATTCTTATGTGTAGAGTAAAACAATAAGAAAAACTAGAGAAAACCAGAAAAGCATGATGCTCCACACCTTAAACATTTACTAGAAATGATGAGTCCCGAAAAAAAAAAAAATACGAAAGAAAGGGGTAGAGTAGTAGAGCTCCGGGTGGAGAAGATGGAAGAACCAAAAAACCCAAGTAGAAAAATTGAGGATCAATGTGGGCGTGAACGGTCGTAATCATTCGAATGGTCGTCTACAACGTTAACCTGAGCGAGTGTGACGCGAGTGAACGAACTGTTCTTCTAACCAGAAAAAAAAAAGATAAAAACGTATCGCCACGTCCACATTTACCTACATGCGTGGCTGGAAGGAGAAGGACCTGCCGAAATATCATTTCGTAGGATGAAAGGCCTTAGTGGGTGAGAGATGTGTTGTTCTTTAGCGAGGAAAGGTCACTGGGTATGAGACTTGCTTGAGGGAATGAAGTATGGCTGCGATTGTCATTGCTTCAGTTGTAAGAATCCGATTCGTCGCGGATGACTTCGGGTGGGCCGTAACGGTTAAGCTAGTGGGGGGGGGCACATGCGGGCGTCAAGGATGATGATCATCATGAATAATTGGCAGAAAGACACACGTATTGGGGCCATTTGTCTTCGGCGAAGGGACACTTGATAACCTTGGCCTTCAGATTGTCCATGATCCCGACGTCGAGATCGTAGAGTTTCTTGAAGGCACCGATGGTGAGATCGATGTGAGGTGAACCGGCTGCGCAACCACCACACGAGTCGACGATCCGGACGATGATCTTCTTGTCAGGGTTGGTGGCGTGTTGGATTTTGACGAACGAGCCACACTTTGGTTTTCCGGGCCACTAGGGAGACGGCGTTGAGAAGAGGTTGGTGAGGATGATATCTCTGGGCCAGGCCAAATGAACGGATGGAAATGAGAGTGGCGATCTACTCACATCGATGGTGACTGCGGCGGCCATGGATTTGTCGGTGGGCGCCCAGTTAGCACTATCGGGAAAACAGGCGGGGTTGAGAAGATCGTGGCCTGTATACCATGTAATGCTGTACGACAGGTACCAGATTGGGAAGATGTACGGATAAGCTTATGTAGGTAGATACATACATCTACTTTATCCAAGAGGGCCACGACGGTGGCGGTAGGAGCCGAGGTGGTGAGAAGAAGGATAGGACTCACATGACCCTCATCGTGTTGGACCGACGGGCGAGGGAATTTGTGATGCGCCCGGGAAGGTCTAAGAGGTTCCTCTTGGAGATCATCGATTGAGCTTCGGCGAAGTTCCTGGGCCACTTCCAGCTGCCGGATGTAGGATCGCGACGGAGGCTGATGGGGGTTGAGACGGGGGGGGTGGCGGAAGCACGCCTTTCGAGGGACGGACTTGAGTGATCATCCTCGTCCCTCTTCATCAGCACCCCCACCGAGAGATCGATCCACTCCCCATCATCGCCAGCATCGCGTTCTTCGAGCTGATGGGCAGGGTGATCGAGGGTATGAGCGAGTGAAGCGAGGGTGATGATGAGAGTAACGAGGGTGATCAGTCTGAGATGCATGATGTAAGATTGATGGGGATGGCAAGTCAGGTTGCCGTGGTCTCGTGGATTGAGAGCGGATGGGTGGGTAGTAATCGAAACAAACGATGAGAGTGTAGGGGGGGGGGGGCAGCAGGCAGGAGAGCAATACGAGCGAAGCGATGGAGTGATTGATTTATAATGAGAACGATAGTGTTCTGGTCTACTTGGAGATCCACTTCCTCGGGAATCAAGAAGGGTTGAGTCGAAAGTGAAAGATTGGACTGATGAGGCAAATGATCGGAAGAGAGAACCTATGGACGGACCGCGAGGAGATCTCAAAGGAACAAAGCCAGGGTTTTTAATAAGCTCGGGCCTGGATGGTGGAGAGGGAGACTGCTTAAGAAGATGAACGCGGATACGAGTAAACTAGGTACTGTATATAAATGACGAGGAAGAACAAGCTTCGAGAGGCACGAGGAATAAGGGACAAGACAGGAGGAGATGAGAATGAAAAGATGATTCGAGGATGAGAGTAGACTAGAGAGAGAGGAGAGAGAGGAGAAGAGAGACTGGATAGAAGAAGCTTGACCGCTAAGGCCGTGAGGAGGACAGCAGATCGATTTGGTCCACTCCACCCACCCACGGTGCATACGATAGCAACAACAGTAGGAGGAGGAGGAGTACTTGGTAGCCGTCAATCAAAGAAGGACGGGGAACCCCATGAACCATGGATAGGATAGGACAGGATAGGACAGGATAGGATAGGATAGCATAGGATAGGACAGGATAGCATAGGATAGCATAGGATAGCATAGGATAGCATAGGATAGCATAGGATAGCATAGGATAGGATAGGATTATGATAGAAGAAGGTAAGTATGAACAGAATTCGAAAGGGGAAACAAAGGAATTTAACATGCATCTAAGCAGCCTTGGGTGACATCAACAAGACATGGTATGCATCTACTACATACCGACTGACTGGCAAGAAGCTCACGAGTCGTCTAAAGTATTCTTGATGGGCATCAACAAGTCGTCGCATCAGTAAGTGTGAATACTTTACCCTCTATGCCCAACGCTTATCGAGGGATCGACACACCGACGCAGCTTAGACACCACAGAAACACATACGTATGTACATACATCCCGACCCTAAATGCATAATCTAGAGACATCCATCGTCGCCCATGACTGACTCCATTCGATCCACAACAGGCTTGCAGTCTTCGCACGGGCGCGGGCAGCAGTCGGTCGCTCAAGCCTCAGACACGAATAACGACACCCTGGACGCATAGACGACCGCGGAGCGCTCATAACGGACGCAGTATGCACATACTGACATCACCCGCCCATATCTACGATCTCTTCTCCGAGCAGCCAGAGTTACCAGACTCACCCAA
This sequence comes from Puccinia polysora, assembly GCA_025617555.3. Lineage (NCBI taxonomy): Eukaryota > Fungi > Basidiomycota > Pucciniomycetes > Pucciniales > Pucciniaceae > Puccinia > Puccinia polysora. The sequence goes on from CM062626.1 coordinate 26,091,479, forward strand.
GTCGATAACTTAGCCCCAACCATCGAGGGAGTTGATGATATTGGCTTAGAACAGCCGGCCCGGCCGCCCTAGTTTCGATTCACGAATTGGATTTTGAAGGAAGAGCAAGCAGGTTTGATGGAATGAAATCTTGTTTCGTGACAAGCAGAGAGCGAGCCACAGAGATCGAACTGAAGTATGCATTCATGACCAGTTTAACTTGACCCATTCACGATCGATCGAACGTCGATTGTCGTTGTGGAGAGTTGATGTGCATGAAATAAAGTCAATATAGACATGTGCATCGATAATTAGTCAATAAATCAACTCCAAAAAACCCTCCAAGGGCGTGGATGGCAGGAATCGAATATCACAATCAAGACTGTCGTTGATCAGTAGATCGAATAATCAAACAGATATTTCATATTCGCCTCCAATTAATATTTATGCCAACTTCATGAAGAGTTCCAGTTGTCGAAATCTGAACTCGATCATCATCCTCACTTGTGCATAGATACATACAGTTCAATTTGAAATGCTCAACACATCGCATGGATAATTATTTATCTATCGTAGGCATCGATCCCACTCACAAGCACTTGTCGATCCATCCATCATCCCCCATCACTTGAACTTGGACCTTCGAAAGGTTTGATTTGATTGATCACAACCAAAATCAGGATTAGTTGACATCATCATCCGAGGTTCGCTCAGAGAGCCTGGTCTGGTCGAGCTCCTCTTGGTAAAATAAGTTTGTCTTGTAATTATTTATTTATGTAGAAAAGAGATTTGCCATCATTCATCATCCGAACCAATGGCCATCCACACCACAACATCCCAGGAGCAGGAGCTCATCCTCATCGAACCATCCGAGCAGTTAACCATGTAAAAAAAAAAAAAAAAAATATACATATTTTAAAATATGTCTCAAGATCACCCTGTCTTGATGACGATTATTTATCGATCATGGTCCTATCGGTCATCCATAAGCATGATCAATATTCATTCCAACCAAAAAAAGGAATCAAATCTTTTCAAGTCGAATATTTATTTATTTATTTCAATCCACACACACCCACACACACCCCTATCATCATCAGCAGCAGCAGCAGAAGCAGCTTCACTCATGCATAGCCCACTCATTCGCTCACCCGTCCTCCCTCCGCTCTCACTCACCTCACTCGCTCACCTGAACGATGAACTGGCTCCTGGGGTTCGTGGTCTCCATCGATACCCGAAGCATCACATACTCGTCGATGCGCAGACTGGTTCACTTCACGTCTTGAGATCGATTCACAGCATATCGTAATTCAGTCATCATCATCATCATCATCATCATCATCATCATCATCATCATCATCATCAGCTCGGAATCTCATTCATACTTTGGACCACATCCTAGCTCTAACCACAAGTCTTCGTAGTGTATGAAGGTCGACAGAGCGTATCGACCTATCTTTACATATTTATCCATGTAGATATGTATGTGCATACCTACTGGCTGACGGGAGTGATCACTTCATCGAGTCATGCGGTGGATATGGGCTACCATCGACTTGTCGTTGATGAGCGTCATTCGACCTGAGACATAGTCGATCGACGCCCCTTTCGAGCACTGATCGATCATCAGCTTTATAGGCTGACTCATCTTCTCCTCACACTGCTCTCCTCATCCACATGCCAAAATAAAAAATAAAAAAATAGCAGCTTGGCCCCCACTCACTTTGAGGGTGGATATCCCCTTGATGCCTCTCCGTCTGGATCACAAGTCCCTCTCTCAGACCGATTCTATCCAACCGGCTAAGGTATTAGATTCCCCGGTGAAGCTTTCCAACTTTCATAGCGAAAACTGTCCACCAGCCCGATTCTATGTCCACACTTACCACCGATACTGTGTCCACCTTCCCAGATCGTCTGGCTACTCTTTTTTTTGCATGATATGTCTACTTGGCCCGATTTTTTTTTTTTTGGTTGAACTGCCCAGATTTTTAACCAAAAATAAAGATAACTATCACTCCAAGTCTGGTACAACACATTGATATGTCAGTTGTAACTTGGAAATAACTACTCTCTAAATAATCTACTGAAATACAATGCTTTTTCATTTTTTTTTCTTGTTAAATTCCAATAGAAATTTTGCAAACTTGAGCCTAGTTATATTCCATGTTGGCAAACATTATTGTGATTCAATTGACTTTAAAACAAATGATTTCCAGTGAAAATAATTATCCAAAGTTTTGAACATACCCAACTCAATCCTGGCTCATCCAATAGACTCCCTACCCATCCAAAACGCAAGAAACAATTCCTGCAGAAATATTTCCCCTGTCTATCAAACCATTTTCCTCAAAGATATTGAGAAATCAAATTTCCCTGGAAGCATGTTTGCATGGAAACTTCCATGGGATAGAAAATCAAATTAACTTTTGGCTAGCTTCATCTTAAAACACTAAAAAAGCTTACAATATGGGTGCCTTCAGAATGTTTTTCCTTGATCCCACAAATTTTCAGGAACTCATCACTCAACTAACAGTACTTCACAGATGGTTTTTTGGAAGGCAGGATGGCATAAGAAGAGTGCACTACTCCAGTTTCTGCATCAGAAACAAGCAGAAATCAGACACAAAATCAAAACTTTGATCCAATGTGAGGAAATCAATTTCTGTTTCATTTTTTTCCCAATGCCACATCATGCTTCTGATTCATTCTTTAGCTAAGAAAAAACTGCAGGAATACTTTATCCAAGCTTGAAATATTATCCCAGGAGAAGGAGATCTTTGATGACATTAAATGCTGCTCTGAGACCAAAATCCTTGAAGACCAGTCACTCCAGAAGATCCCTCTTAATTGGTGCTCCAATTTTTCAATTCAACTGGCTGAGGAACTGGATATCATTCATATAAGCAAAATTTTAAAAACTTGTGGACACCATTAAATCCATAACGATCTTGTTGAAATTAAAAGGTCAAAACACAAGAAGCTTGACCAGATTTCAAATTAAAAATTTGCTCCTAGGAAACTTCCAAAGAATCTGTATTCTGCCCAATTTCTGCCATCCCTCTCTGATTGGAAAATGAGACTTCTGAAATCCCAAGCCAAAAATAGATGCTAGAAAGTTGTACATTATCACTAATTCCATCACTCAAATTGACTGATATGTTATTTTGGTAGATAAAAATTGCACATCAATAACCTTGAGTACTCATACCCCTCATTCCTGCAGGCTGGGACACTTAGCTTGTGTTTCAGAAAAAATAAAACCATAAGCCCCTTGTATCATCAGTTTCACTTTGAAGTAAATGTTTGGCGCACATTTTCAATTCAGATTTCCTCTTCTTAACCTGATGAATATTAAGCTCAAGGCTACCTTCAATATAATATCTGTATACATGAACAGTATTATGTTGTCCCATAGGGTAAAGACAATCCACAGCCTGCTCTTAAATGGCAGGATTCCATCCAGGCTTCTAAATCAAAGAAAAAACATTAATTGCTTTCAAATAAAGTATCTAACAGTTTAATCACCATGATATACAAAACATGAGCACATCTTAAGTGAATGCCAACTCCTGCAGCTCAAATTCTTTCCAGTAGGACTTCAAATTTTTGATTATTTTTGAACCTTTCAAGGTTTTCATCCCTAATTCTAATATTCAAATTGTCACGCTTTGCAATTAAGGATTATTGTCTTCACCACTTTGACATGTCCTCTCCTCAGTACCATCTACCTCAGTCTAAAAGCATGACAACAAATAAAAGCACAACATCAATGGTGCAATCCTCTATTTCCTCTGGCTTGTGCTGACCTTCCAATCTTGGCGACCAACTCAGTATATACTTGCAAACTTTGCGGTTAACTCCATACCGGTCGGCAATCCATTATGAGATCCAATCTCCTTCCCTGGCCAATCAACAGCCTCGGACTTCCATCTTTGGTCATGCATTGTTCGTTAGTTTGCATCTACGTCTAACCAAGCCATCACTACTGTATAGTTTGCAATTGGACTAGTCCCTACCCTGCATACACTATTACCTCTCATTTGCATTACCTTCAAAGTCACTTGCTCTTGTCCCAATTTGTCATGCAATTGTACGCTCAGATTCTATTGTCTCGCACTTACACTAAGACCTCGGATCTATACCACTGCTTCATTTCCTATCCCGTTCCTGTCATTCATTGCCTCACCACTTCAACTGTAGTTAGCTCATCACCAGGTTGTATCTAGTTGCTTTGGATTACCTTATAAGGGCTATCCCCTTGCCTGATGATTGTCTCCTCAGTTAGTTAATCTCATACGTTCTTGCAATTTGCTGCAACCTAGTTATCACATTGGATTCAGGTTGAGTTTCCTTCTTCGGAACACATTCCATTCATCTTGCCATTTGTTGAGTGGCATAACCAAGTTTGCACTTTGCAACTGGGTCTTGCTATTTGCACTTGCCCTCGCACTTGGCATTCCTTTGCGCTCACAATCATCTAAGAATTGCCCTATAGTATGTGGGGTGGTTGTGTGACACAAATGAGCATTTAACCATGTAGAGCACATTATTTTTCTATTTAGAGCCCATCAAATTCTAAAATTTGTTTCCCGGTCAATATTTCAGTGATTAGGTCATTAAATTGGAAGAGATGAAACATAAACTTTTTAGATAATTTGAAAAGAACACTGCTTTCAGTAAGAAATTTGGAGAACTTATTTGTAGGAATTGCTTCAAGTGAGGAATCAAATGTTGAAGCTTTGAGGAATCCTTCAAACATCAAGGTCCATTATGAGGGATTTTATCCTTTAAAAGCATAGGATGGTTTCAGAATTGTTTTAGAATTGATAACTGCTTGAAAAAACCTGCTGAGTTCCATGCTTTTCCTGACTTTCAATGCCTTCCAAAGGATTTTCAAAAAATTTCTTGAAGGGTTACCAATATTCAATGCCATTGTGAATCAAGCTTCACAGTATCACTTTTTCTATCTTGTTAGTTAGATTCAATACATCATTATTGGTCTGGTGCAAGCAGATTTATTGAAGTAACAGCCCAACTACTTCCCACACAAATTTCAGGGGTCATGAAAACTTTCCAAAGCCATTCTTGATCCCATGGTTCAAACTTTAATAATTTTATCATACTTTTAAGGTCACACAGTAAATCCTGAACATGGGTTCCAGTGAGACAGAGGAAAAGTTTTCTAACAAGTCAAAGGATTTCTTGGGTTCTGTTGGCACTTGGGTTTTTTATAATAATTAAAAGGCATCTATCATTAGCTTAAACTCCCATAAAAAAAATATAATTCAGAAATAAAGTGCTTGCTGTACTTTATCCAATACAATCCTATGCCCATAAATTCCATGCAGATCACAGGTGTTGTGCTTGTAATTTGAATCATGAGGTACTGATGGTTTCATAAGTTTTTGAAAATATTGTTGATGAAAATATCATATTGAGTGAGACTCTCCCCCTCTGGGGACCTTAAAATAATATGTAGGGAAGAAGAAAAGGCTAAAAATGTGTCTTGATTTAATTTTCCCAATTTGAGAGAGTTTCTAAGGGGCAGATCAAAAGGGTGGCACAAGATATGGGTTTAAAGTTAGAAGCTGTTGTTTGTTGAAAGCAAGATGCTAGGTGTGCTGTGGATTGAATTTTGAAATTGCTGTTAATGTTTTTCCAAGTCCCATATTTTCAGCCAAGATGGCTCCTTGAGTATTGAATTGGGATTAAATGTGTTTTAAATCAAATTTGGGGTGTACTTGATTGAAGCAATTGTGAATCCACTCATTATTTTTGTGATCCCAGAGTTGTTGAAGTTTGGAATGTCTTTTAGTCTTGTTTTCTTTGAGGAATGATAATTCAGAGAGCTTATCATCCTGAAGCTCTACAAAACATTCAACTATTAAATTATTATTTTTTACAAATTTTGAATTGGGAAAATAATTGGATGATGGAAAATCCTGTGGAAAGTCAAAAAATAAACTGGGATTATAGTTCCAGATTAGTAGGAGTTTGATTCCACTATTCAATAGGATACTTTGTACAGTATTCCACTTATCAAACTAGCTAAATAAATGGCCACATAAATAAACTGATGGCTTGGAATTACTACACCAGACAAATTTTCTTAATCAAATGATGGATTGGGACAAATTTGAGAAGCCTGATTCTGGTATGGGCCCAGAGCTTGATCCTACAGGTTCAAGAAACTGAAAAAAAAAATCACTTTCAACTTTGGAGAGGTCTCCAAGTTTTGTCTTTGGAGCTATCCAGACATGAAAAGGAGTATGACCTCTTTGCAAGAAAGAAATAGAAACAGAATCTTGATTTACTGCTTGAAAATTGAATTTCTCAGTGGAATTTTAAATTTTCCAATACAGAAATCCTTAGCCATGAAATCAAAATAAAATTTGGAAATGGAAGCAGATTTCCAACCAAATAAGTTGATTTTTACCAAGTGATGGATGGATCTATGGAATTATTTTTGGGGATCTGGTTTAAGATGAGGGAGATCAATTAGGCAATCAGATTATTGGCTAGATGTACCAAAGTTTTTGTTAGAAATTTGGGCAAAGGGTTTTAACAGCTTACTCCAATCTCCTTTGCACATGGAGATAGGATTTAATGTGGTTTTAGATACTCATATTGATAGACATCATGAACATATGAAACTCAAAGCTAAAAAAATAGCACATTATTTTGAATCATCAATTTTACAAACATTTGAAGTAAAAACCTTGATTATTCACAATATCAAACTTTGGTAGTTTAAAATTTTTTCTCCACTTCAATCACAAATACTTTGATGTGTCTTCAAAATTCATCAAAAAAAAATTCTCTTCTGACATGAAAATTTCTGCTTCTGTGAATTTCAGTGGGTTGTAGTATTGTAAGGGATGGAGCACAAATTCAATGATTGGGGGGGAATGCCAAATATAAATTGCTGCAATTTGTAACCTACTGATGAGAATGCTTTTTAAAAAACTGAAGCAAATAATTTTGCATACATGGAAACCCCTGGGATTATCTAGAATCATGTATTTCTGTTGATGTGGTACCATTTGTTTTTTAGCTTTGCTTTCAGATAAAATACAACAATTCTGAAAAAATTTATACCCAGGTGAATTTTTTTGGTTGTGTTGTTCCTTCCTTCATCCAGTAAATGATTTCCAATCAATTTTTGAGGAAATTTCTGGGTATGAATATTGAAGGATGTTTTGATTAGATTACCTAGTAGATTGATCTACCATTGAAAAAAAGGATATCTTGATTGGGGACACTTCCTCAGCATAGTAAAAATTGAAAAATATGGTATCCATAAATTGGTGACTGTTAAAATTTGTGAAAATTAGCCAAAGTCAGAATGATAAAATATAATTGATTGTTAAACAGCTCTCTATACTGAAAATTTTCAGTGGGTAAAATGATTATTTGTGGGAACTTAGATCATTTTAGACTCATGGAAACTCATTTCATCTTCTTTCTTTTTTTTCATTTACCTTGGCTCCAAATTGAAGAGGGGATTTTTGGAGGGGCTTTTTGAAAAAAATTGACATATATTTCTGGGCCATTTTTAGTATGCATCCAGTTTTACCAATAAAAAAAAACCATTTCTATAAAAATAAATCCACCAACACCTCAAGCTGTTAGGGTGATAATTGAATTGAAACCCTACTTGAAAATATATTGTCCTAGAAACCTCATCTTGTTTTCTTTGTTTAATATTGATTTTTAATTACAAAGGAAATATTTGGTACTTTTGAATGGACAGAGTATCAAAAAAATTAGTAAAGACAAATTCAAGAAAGCTTTGATGTGAGCAAGTTTATATGAAGAGAATACAAAAGATGCATAAGCCAAAATAGTGAAGTGATTATTTTGGGGTGGATAAATTATTTTCCCAGAAAAGAGAAATGATTTCCCTGCATGTAAAATGAAGAAATGTTTGATGCTCACTATGCTGTTTATTCTTTTAAACTTTTGAGAGTGAAAAATTCTATATCATATAAATTCTGTTCACCACAATAACCAAGGAAAAAATATTGGGCCATTCAAGTTTTATCAGTTTGGATGTAAAATGAGCTCATGCAGCCGATAATGATTCATGAACATTTTCAAGTTTGGAATTAAAAGAGATTGAAATTTTGCATTCAAATTTGTTCAACATACAATATAGAGGTTTTGTACAGAATTTTTGGATCATTTGTGTTGTACTACATGGGAAATATCCCCCAAGTTATTGAAGAGTTACCACCCAGTTATAACCAAGTTGAAACATTTTTACAGGGTGGCACATGCTAGTTTGTGCCTCCATTTTGCCCCTGGTGATAGGGTATAAAACAAATCATCTTTAAATCCCTTTGGTCATTCAAGTGTTATAAATTATTCAGCCTAAAATCTCTCCAATAGTTATCATGATGTTTATCATCCAACTTAACCAACATCCCCAACCTCTGAATTCAATTACCATAATTTTTCCAGTATTTGTTGGGGTAGAAACTACAATCCCTTTTTTGATCCACTGTGCTACACCAAAAAATCTGCTTTCTATCAAGAGCTGCATTATTTCCAGAATATTTACAAAGCTCAATTACCTCCAGAATGTTCCCAAGGCTTTCAACCAAATCAAATTGAAAACTGTTAACTTGAACAAAAAACTAAAAATGACTCCCTTTCCCACAGGAACCTAATGTATGTTGTATTTCTTGTTAATTATTTTGAATAATGAATACTTATTTTTATTTTTATTTTTATTTTTTTTATGGTTTATTTTTTATAATGACCAAGTTTTTCATTACCTTATTCCAAGATATGAGACTAATACTCCCACTCAAGGCCAAAAAGAAATCCTGGATCTCAAGAATATTCTCAATCAAATCAACCTTCCCAAAATTATAACCAAAAATCTGATATGACTTTGAGTTAAAATACTTCTTCTTTTCAATAATAACTTCAAAAGAACCCCATTCCTTCACTCCCAGATGTATTCCAGCTTTCCCACAGCCATTCTAGGTATATTAAATTTCTTTCTAATTTTTGAAAATGATATAGCTGTTGACTGATTTATATTTTTTTTATTTTTTTTTATTTTTTTTTTATTTGAGGCTCCCAGAATTGTATTTCTCCCTCAAATTATACCAGGGAAATAAGGCAACCAGAAATTTCTAAAGAATGATGATATGCTTCTCAGTATGATTATATGTATGCTGAAGGTGAAACTGATGTGGGTGATCAAAATTAAGACATTCCTGATTTGCATAATCAACAAAATGAATATGAATATTTTTCATCCAAGCCATATGTGAAGCACCCTCCTGAAATATTTTTTCCAACTTATGCTTAATTGATTCAGTTTTCAAAGAATTGGGAAAATGATCATTAAGGTGTATCAAAGTTAGCAAATCTGCCATTAGAAACCCGCCTTTTTTCACAAAATCCACCATTTTTAATGGTGGGTTTCTGAAATACCCTTAACCCTTAAAATTCATATTTAAAAATTGTGGATTTCATGGAAATGGCGGATTCAAAACATCAAATCTGCCATTTATGTGCCATCATCCATCCACCATACATCCCATAAAAAACACCCATCCACACCTCCAACTCAGAAAATCCATACCAATCCCATCTCCATTGCATCAAACACCTCCTCATCACTCAAAATCAAAAACACCACCCCTCCCCAAGCTCTTCACTTCTTGGAATTTCAAAACTGACCTCCAGGAAGCTAGTCAAAAATGGAATCAAACTGACTGAAATTTTATTACTATTTGACTTCAATTCAGACTCCAATTCCAACTGTGATTTTGAATCCAACTGATTATCCTTGAATTCTCTATTGGAACACCGCTGCTTAATCCCCTGAAAAAATCAATTTCACCCTCCTATGTACAAAGCGCAGAAGCTCCATCACCTCCCTGACTTAAGCTTCCATCAACTCTTTTGAAATTATTTAGCATCCTTCATGAAGCTTTTGGATATGATTGAGAACTATCCTGTCTTCCAGAATGAATCTTGGAATCCCCAACACAATCCTGCTATCCAACTTGCTGTTTCTCTTTGTTGGTTTGGATCCAATGGCGTTGGTTCTGCTGTTCATTTATTGGAAAATATTTTCTCAATGGAATATGGAACAGTCAAATTTTACAACCAACATGTTATCACTTCTGTCCTAGGATTTTGTTGCTCACTTCTATGCTGGCCAACAAAGGAAGAGCGCATTGAGATCTCACAGTTCATGGGGACTGAAGGTTTTAAATTTTGTATTGGATTTGTTGATGGAACCACCATCCCTTTGAGTCAAAAACCCAAGCTTGATGGAAAACACTACTTTGATTGGAAGAGAAGGCAATCCAATCTCTTAATAGAATTTTTTTTTACACAAAACTGACCAACCATGCTTCCTTTGCTCATATAGATACTCAATTGCTTTTAAACTTGTTTGCAAAAACAACAAAAAGTTCATTGCCCTCCATGATGGCCTCCCAGGTTCCTGTCACAATTCTTATGTCTTCAGCCAAATTCAGATTTCTCAGAAACCTCAGAGCTACTTTGATGAAGACCAATACCTTATGGCTGAATCTGCTTATGCCAGTGTTAAATATGCGGTTCCAGCATACCACAATGTTTCATCCAATGATCAAGCCAAAAAAAAATTCAACTATCATCTTTCCCAATCACAAGTTTGGATTGAGAATGCCATAGGAGTTCTGAAAGTAAGATGGGTCAGCTTAAGAGAAATGCAAAGCCAGCTCAAAAATTCCAAAGACATGAAGGTACTCATCAACTGTATTGTCTTCTGTGTTATTCTCCAGAACTTATTGGCCAACATCAAAGATGAATGGGATGGAATATTTGAAGATGATGTGCCTGATTCTCCTCAAATCATTCCATTCTTATCTCACCAATCCTCTTTTTCCATGAGAGAGCAAATTTTACCTCTCACCCTTGCTCAGTTTGAATCATGATAGTCTGAATTCAGACTTGGTAAAGAGACAAACACACAAGTATGTTTTTTTTTCATCCCACACTGACTGACTTAATCTTTTCAGTCACCCAAAAGTGGACCCTGGTCACCCCCGCTGCAATGCTCCTCCTCCTCCCCTCCCAGTCATTGGACTCCACCACTCACCCTCCTCCTCACCCACTCATTGGACTCAACCACTCAACACACCCACCAACCCACCATCTCCATCTTCATCTCCAGGTCAGTCTCCTTATCTTAACTCCCTTTTTGATTTCATTGCTAACAACCTCACTTTCCTCTCCCATATTTGTTTCCAGCCCACCCTGGTATGCCCTCCCCCCTCCCTCCCAATCCACCCCCCCCCCTTGTTGCACTTGTGCTAACCACTCTTCCCTTGCTTCCTCCCTCCTTTTTGATCCACCAGACCCCCCCACAGCCCCTCCTCCATCCATGTCCACTGCCCAAGCAACCCCTCCCCCCTTCAACCAATTGACCAGCCCCCCCCCCTTCAACCAAATGTTTCCGGCCAACCGGCCAATCAACCGCCCCCCCCCTTTGACCAATGGACCACTGCCCCCCCCTTTGAGCAATTGACTGCCCCCCCCCCCCCTTTGACCAATTGACCTCCCCACCTCCCCTTTGACCAATGGATGGGCCAATCAACCACCCCCCCCCCCCCTTTGATCACAACCACACCCCCCCCCTTTGACCAATTAACCACCCCCCCCATTTGACCAATTGATGGGCCAATCAATTGCCCCCCCCCCTTTGACCAAACCTTTCTGGCTGATCAACTGGCCCCCTCCCTATGACCAAATGACCAGCCAGCTCTCTTCCCTTTGCTGGCCAATCAACCAGCCCCTCCCCTTTGACCAAAAGTTGCTGGCCAATCAACCAACCAACTGGCCAGCCCCCCCCCAAACAACCAAACAACCACCCCACCCCCCCCTCTCCTTGACTCAGCAACCCACCCTTGACCAACCTTACCAGCCCCCCCCTTCTTCCTTGGCCAAAGGGGAACATCCTTCCCACTCCCAGCACCACCATCCTTGCCACTATCATTGCTACCATCATTGCCAAGGCCTATTAGTGATGTGGTGAAGCCTGGAACCAAAAAACAGTGAGTCCCCATTTCTTCTTTGGATTCCCCCCCTGCTTCATCTTCCCTATGGTGTCTTTCAACTTGATTATACAATCAGGATCATGGCCATTGGGGAAGTTATTCATTACGTTCCTTTGACTTTCCCCCTGCTTGATCTTCCCCATGGTGTCTGTTGACTTGATTATACAATTAGGATCACAGCCATTGGGGAAGTGATTCAGTCCAATCCTTGGATTTTCCATCCTGCCTTATTTATGTTATTTTTTTGGGCTCAATTTTTGAATCAGTTAATATCAGTGCAAGCAGAAGAACAAGAACTTAAAGAGGCAAATGAAGAATAGGGGTCATTTGAATTTTCTGTGGAAAAGCAGAAACAAATCCACTAAGTTTTTCTGCATCACAGCAAGTAGGCAAGTTGATCCAAACCCAACCAAGATTCACATCACTGGATCCACCCTGAAGTTGTACACCAAGGTCAACATGGGACAAGCCATCATTCAACAAATCAACAGACCTGCTTTCTGTCTTTCTGAGTGATTCCCTTTCTCTGAAATGTCTTCTGAGGATAAACTTGAATGGGAAAGGTTTGATTGCCATCTACTCCACTGGAATACACACCTTCAACCTGTGAAAGTAAACAAGGCCCTAGTTTCTGGAGCTATGTGGGCTGACAGATGGAGGAAATTGAGCTACCAAGAAGCTTTTGGAAAATATGGTTCAGCCAAAAAACTCTGCAAGGCTATGAGAAGAATTGGATTCCAGCCTTAAGCAGAAAAAGACAACATCATCTGGGCTGGAGAATGTCTTTTGAAAAAACTCAGACAATTTTCTCCAGAAATTTTTTAGGAGTATCAGAGGGAACTAATTACAAATAAAATTCCTTCCATGAACCATATGGAGTATGATGAAGAATACTGGAGTTCTGATTTTTCTTCCTTCTTAAAATTTACTTTTTATGATTTTAAAAACCTCCTCCATCAAGATTCTGATGTTAATTCCTGTACTTTGGTAGGATGGATTCCCATCTTCAATCCCAAGAGTATACCCAATGAAATTTATACTGATATTTTGGCTGATGATAATTTTGATAGAATTGGAGGGCATTTTAAATTTAGGGATTATCAGGTATATCTTTATTTGGCTAAACTTTCTGGGGTTAAATTGGCTGTTTTAAAATCCAAAGATTTTACTCATCAAACTTGTGGAGGATTATCACCATGCACAAAGTATACACAAATAGGCTTCTCTTGTCAAATATCCAAAAAAATGGAACTAGAAGTCCAGAAATATCTTGATGGAACTTCAAAATTCTCAAACATTGGTGGATATGAAGAAAAGATAAAAAATTCTTGTAAATATTTTTTTTTTTTTTTTGGTGAATGCATAGCAATATATTCAAAAATATTTACAAGCCAAAAAGCTGAGCAATCTTTTCAATCTCTTTCATTGGTTGACCACTACTTACACAGGCAATCGCCAATGACAACCTGTCCTTTTTCTCTGAATGAGCACAATACTTGTCCTTTTCCTCTTTCTGAAAATCCAACTCATCTTTTTTCATATTCCTTTCAGAATCAATCTTCTTCTGTTGGGTTGCTGCCTCTGCCTCTATTTGTTTCTCCTGAGCTATAAGCTCTGATCCCTGTTTGTTATCTTCAATTTCCATATTACGCTCCCATTTCTCCCTCTCAAAGTCAAGCTTCTTTCCTTCAACAAAACTTTTCACTGTATTCAAATTCAATAAATCAATTTGATTTGAATTTTTGGGAAGATTTAGAAATCACATTTATTTTCCTTACTTGAATCTTGCTCCTCAATGATTTCTTCAAAGCCTCCAAAGCCAGAAGTGTGTATCCTCTTTTGATGACTTTTTGGGTTGATGCTCATTGAATTGGAGGCCTTGCACATTCCCTTGGCTGAGGTTGATGGAAGCTGACTGTCTTCACTCAGATTGAAAGGTGATGTAGGAGGCCCCATTGTCTTAAGCTTTCTGTTATTTTCAAGTAAAGGATGAGGCTTTTCATACAAAATCAGTTAAAATTTAATACTCAAGAAAAGAAAAACCATACTTACTTGAGGTGAGATATGTTTGGATAATGAATTGGGACAGTATTCCCCCAAGTTGGTGGTATTGTTGAGTTCATCCATTCTAGGAAGTGATGGATCCATGAAAGTGTTTGAGATGCTTGTGGACTTGATTGAGGCTGATTGAGAAGTAATTTCAGCAACATCATCCTTGGTGGTTGATTCTGGCTCTGATGGTGACCAATTGTCTGTTTCCTCATTATTGGGCTCACCGGGCTGAGTATCATTGGGAAGTGGCTACATATCATTTGAATCTTCTGTTTGAGAATTGAAATCAGCCAGAGGGGTGATATTTGCTTTTTTACAAAATATTTCATCCATGTGGTTGTAGAAATGGCAGATTGAATCCAATTTCTCAAGCACAGAGTTTATGCACTTGGCTTTATTGGCATCAGTTATGCCAAAACCAGTTTAGATTGACATGGAGTGAGCTTTTGTGTACTTGGCCTGGTAGTTCTAAGATTGCTTCCACATTGGCTCTGAAGACAATTCTAGCCTACCTTTTGTTTTTTTCTTGAGCTCATTGGCCATCAGGAGATAACCATTTACTTTTGAAGATGGGGGTCAACCAACTATTGTTTCTTTGTTGAACCCAAAGCAAGCAGCATAGTTTTACAAGACTTTTAGCCAGTTCACCAGGATTAGGTGATCTTCTGGCTTGAGTTGTCCAGATGATTTGGAAGCTAAGGTTGAAGGTTTTTTTTTCAATTTCTTGGGGATTTTTGTTTGGGTAGTTGGTTTTTGGTTTTGGATCACTGAGGGGCCATTTTGATAGGGTGATGTTTCAGAGGATAGTGTTGTGAGCAGTGAGGATAGTGTGATGAGCAGTGAGGATGATGAGATTTCCAAGGAGGTTGGAGTTGGATGGAAGAGGGAAGGAAGGATAAGAAGTCCAAGAATTTTGGTGTTGGATGGAAGTGGGAAGCAAGGATGAGATTTCCAAGGAGGCTGGAGTTGGATCAAAGTGGGAAGCAAGGGATGGATGGTGTGGTGCAGGGTGTGGTTGATTCTTTGGGTAACTTTATATACTTTACTTAAAAAAAATCATTTATCTCATGTTAAATTTGACACATCTGATCTGAAATAAGTGTTTTTTATTTTATTTTTAATGACTTGTTTGAAATGGCCAATTTGGGTTGAAATCACCATTAAAAATGGTGGGTTTGTTTAACTTTGATACACCCTATTCTTATGGGGTTAGCAGCCTGACTTCACACAGGCACAATAATTTTTATTTCAAGTTCTCCTTGGGAGGTAATGATATATCAAATCCTGGTTCTTCATTCTGCAAGACCTTCTAAAGGGTAGTTTATTGCCCTTTCAAGCTTTATGGAACAAAAATCATCAATTAAATCCAATAGAATTTGATTTTAATAGATCCAGAACACAACCATGCGCCCTTTTTTGATCATAGTGGCCAATAAATTCATTGCAGAACCAATACAGATAAACATCCATGATTTCATCCGGTGAACCTCCAAAATAAATATTGAAAAACTTAAACCAGGGAGATGGGAAGAAATTAAACAGAGGCAGATATCTTTAAAACATAATTAATAAAATGAAGAAATAAGTTTTTTCCAGTGAATAATATTTTGAATCTGATGAGTACCTCATCTAAAAACTGGATAAATTCAGTGATGACCTCATCAGATGGAACTTTGGCCTCATTTCTCTCATCTCAACCTTCATCAATATCCTTGACTAGAAAATTATTCCAGGTGTGCATAATTTATTGCACATACAAGAAAAACCTCTAGAGATATCCATTTTTTAACTTTTTTGCAATGAATGCAACAGGACAATGATTTTCCATAGAATTTTCCCTTATTATTGATCAAGCCAAAAAATTCTATTCTTGGTATTTGAAACATCTCAGATTCATTTGGGCTGAGGGAGATATAATTTATTTGTAAAAGAAAGAGATTTGGATCTTATGAATGCAATTGAGGATGAATTTGGTGGTGATTCCCAAGAAGGAAGTGAATCTGATTCAGATTTTTTTGAGGGTGAAAAATTGAATGGAAACCTTCAATGTCAAAATTTTCAACTCCTTTGCATTTTTTATATCAAAAAGAACAGATTGGCCAGATGCTAAAGATTTTTTGGATCTGATTATCTTTGGTATTCATTTATATCTTGTTGGAAAATATTTTTTGGTTCAATAAACATGATGGAGTTTGACTCTAATTTTCCAAAAATTCAAGACCTGACCACACATTAATGAAATTTCCCCAATTGGGACAACTTATTGTAGTCGGGAAAGACTGGTGCCTTCATCAGTTTTGCCAATTGGGAAAACTCATTGTATTTTTGCAAGGTAGTCACGCAAGGATATTGCCTTGAACCAGATATCCTTTGGAGTCATCTGACAAAAGGACTGCAGGGACCAACCATCATATCCATTAAAACCTCAACAACAACCTCTCTGTTTACATTCTTAATTCATTTTTTCTTATCATTTTCATTTCCTTCCATTTGTCCATCTCCCCTCTTGCTTCACTCAGCTCTCTTTTTTCACCTCCTCAAGATTCAAATCTGACTCCTCAAACTTCAACAAATTGTGGATCCCTGATATCTGAAGTCTGTAAATGTTGAGATTTGCCTTTCCTTTTTTCAACAACTACACCAATATCTGAATCCACCCAACCCAATTTTCTCAATTCATGCCTGTTGGTAGTTCTGTCCCTTCCTTCTTTATTATCACTTGATTTTTTATCCTTGTCTTTGATTCTGACCTTCTCTCTTTCAGTTCACTGGTTGTAATTCATATTTAATCATTAAATTCTTTCAGTTTAACCATGAATTGACCTTTCACATTAAATCTGTAAATTATGGATTAAGCATGAGAAAAGGTTTATAGCCCTGTGGACTTCCAATAACTTGTATCTGGTAAATACAACTTGCTCAAACACTGAAGGTTTCATTTCTTCTATAAAATCCTGCTTGGTTAATTCCAAAGGGGGTATTTTTACTTTAAATGAAATTATCACAAGGGAAATAGTGAATTAAAAAAAAGAGATAAACACCACCATAGCACGTCAATCTCTTAAAAGATTGATGAAGTTCTCAGATTTAAATGATAATTCTCACAGGAAAATTTTTGATTATGCATTTATAGAATTCAAATAATTATATTACAGCATCCCTGAAGCAAGAATCAAATCATTCACAAGAAATTTCTTCAGTTCTATGGGCTTGCAGTCATATGTTAGATGACCTCAGGCACTCTGGAAGGCTAATTGAGTCCAATGAATTCCATGAAAATTGGAATATTGATGTGGCTAATGACTATTTTTATTCAGGATCTTAATTTTTGTTCAAAAAGTTTGAAGAAAATCTCAAATATTTTTTTAGTAGTTCCAGAAATCTTCCAGTGGATATACAACTCCATATTATGGAAAAAATGAAAATTTTTTCTTTCTTGAAGCTATAAGTTACAAAGAGTTAAAATTGCTTATAATCTGGAATCCACAAGTGGAAGGCTCACAGCCCCAGCTCAAAGCTCCAGAAATTATTCACCAAGGAGGTTTCCCTCATTTTTTTGAATTGAGCAAAAGAGGTTTTAATAAAAAAACAGGAAACAACAAATGGAGAGGGAAAGTATGAGGCAGGAAGAGGAAAGGGTTA
The DNA here is from genome assembly GCA_025617555.3 of Puccinia polysora. Lineage (NCBI taxonomy): Eukaryota > Fungi > Basidiomycota > Pucciniomycetes > Pucciniales > Pucciniaceae > Puccinia > Puccinia polysora. The sequence continues at coordinate 26,109,223 of CM062626.1, forward strand.
AAAAAAGTGATTTGAAGATTCAAAGGATTCTGCAGGAACAGGAAAAAATAAGGACGGCTGCTTATGAATAAATGGAAAACATAAGGAGGGCTGCTTTTGAAGAACAGGAGAAATCCTGGAGGGCTGCTAATGAATCTAATTATAAAAAAATCCAAAGAGAAGCTGAAAAACAGGCAAGATTATAGGGGGGAAGGAAGGTTGCTGAAGATCTGAAGGTAAGAAAATACTGAAATCAAAAAAATTCTGAAGATATGGAGGCAAGACAAGATTTATATCAAAAACATGCTAAAGATCTGTAGTCAAGACAAGATTTAGATCAAAAAAATTTTGAAGATCTGAAGGCAAGGAAAGATTCAAATCAAAAAGAAGATCTGTAAAAAATCAAAGAATGATTTAAAAGGAAGAAAAGCCAAGCCCAAAGGGAAGAATATGAATCTCAAGAAAAAAACTATCAGAGAATAAAAGCTGAATCAGACAAAAGGAAAATTCTAGGTTTGAGAGATAAAGCTGGGAGTGCCCATTCTCCTGAAAAGAACCTGAAGGCTTACTTCAATCAAGCCATGCAAACAGCTCATTCCTCTTCAATTTCTTCTATTTCAGTTAAATAATCTTCAAATCCTTATATCCCAGTTCAATCTTCTTCAAATTCATCTGTTTCTATGATTCCAAAGATAATTAGATTTATTTCTCAGCTTAAAAGTGGTTTTTCAAACTATGTTGAATCTTTCTAAAATCCCCCAAGGGATGGAAATTCTGGTTACTATTATGTGTCTCATTAGTTTTTGAGAAACTTCTAAGATTTGAGAAATAAATTCAGATTGAAATTCTGAAAAAAGGAGGTGTTTTAAAAATTTTTTTGGAAGAGAATTTGGTTATCCCTTAGATTTTGATCTGATTCTAGAAAGCATTGATTCTGATAGCGTGAATTTTTTCACAAAGCATTGGATGAGTTTGCCACATATGGTTAATTTTCTTACCAATTTTCATGAATTCTCAATAGGCTGTGTCTCTAAGGCACAATAATCAACATTTTTCCCTTTTGATTTTCCTGCAAATTCAAATTCCCCTTCTTTTATTGCTTTTGTGGATGAAGATTGTTTCATATCCTTAAAAATGAGTAAAGAGAAATTTTTATTCAATAATTATGTTCCATTTCCACCTGTTGATAAATTTTGGAAAGAATATAGGTCTGGTAGGGTTTTTGAGAACTGGGAAATAGAATATCAGAAGTGCTTGGATCTTTGTAAAAGAACACATCCCACATTGAAGCATGGTGTTATTGAAATGTATTGGAAGGCTTTGATATTTTTATTGTTTTACTCAATGAAATCTTGGTTAAAATATTACAAACCATGTTAATTATCCTTGCAAAATAGATATAGTTAATCTTTCTCTATTTTTTCATGCTTGGTATAAAATTATTTAAATTCCATCACAAATTGTGAATTTTTTTCAAAGAAGTATGTTTTTTATATTTCTTATAATTGTTTCTTGGGTGATGATAAATTCACAGCTCAAATGAGGCGTTTACACAACTCATTTGAGCCGTGTGGCACGGCTACATGGCTACATCTGAGCCATGCAGAGCCCCACACAATTTGAGTGTGGTCAGGCTGTACTCCACACAGCACCAGACCGCAGTGTGGGGGCCACGCGACTACATTCAAGCTGTGTAGAGCCCCACACGGCTCAAATTTAGTCATGTTTCCATGCCACATGGCCAGCCCAACCACATTTGAGCCATGTGGGGCTCTACACGGGTTGAATGTAGTTTTGTAGCCATGCCACACAGCTTGAATGTAGTCGTGTAGCTATGCCACACGGCTACAAGTATGGTGGTCCCAAAAAATAAACTAAAGGATCTAAAATAAACTAAATGAAAATATAAAAAAACAGAAATCAACCAAAATATCAAAAAAGGTTGATCTTTTGGTTAAAAAAACACAAAAACAAGAAATGAAATAAAAATAAGTAAAAATAAATAAATAAAAATAAGTAAAAATAAATAAATAAAAATAAGAATAAGAAACACTGAAGACAACCAACCGGTTGTCTTCAGATTCAAGTAAAAAAATCAAGTTCAACTTGACTAGCCCTAAATTAAAAGTGACAAAAAAAACAAGAATTATTTTGACAAGCCCTGAAGTAAAAGTGCCAAAACAAATACCAGTCTTTTGACCAGCCAAAAAATATAAGAAGTCTTTTGACCAGCCCTAAAGTAAAAAAACCAAAAAAAAACAAGTTCAACTTTTTTTAAGCTGATCCCATCACAAGCTTAACACAAGTTAAGCTTGTGATGGGATCAGCCCAACACAAGTTCACTGAATTACAATTAAAATCTCATTCAAAACACTTATCATAATAGGGCGTATCAGAGTTAGCAAACCCGCCATTACAAACCCACCATTTTTTTTGACCAAACCCGCCATTTTTAATGGTGGGTTTCTGAAATTCACATACCCCCTAACTGGTGTATTTCAAAATGGCAGGTTTCATGAAAATGGTGGATTTCAAACATCAAACCCGCCATTTATGCATCATCATCCATCCACCATCCATCACATCTAAAACACCCATCCACATCAGCAAATTCATACCAATCCCATCTCCATTGCTTCAGGCACATCTCATCTCCATCGCTTCACATCTACATCCCTTCACATCTCTATTGATTCACATCTCCATTGCTTCACATATCGATTGCTTCACATCTCTATTTCTTCACATCTCCATCTTCACACAAAACCCATCATCATCTCATCACCCCACATCATTTTGTTTTTGTTGTTCAACCAAGAATCCTACGCTGACTCACTCCGTTTTTTTTTTTCTGAGAAAAAACTGACCCAACACCTCACCCCACCACACCACCCACCTCAAACCACCAAACCACCTTTCCACTCTCCTCCTCACCCACCACCTTTGGCACCCCTGGCAAGCTCTCCTCACCCTCCTACTCATCCTCCCAATCATCAGAAGCTAACCAATTGTTCCATCCCCCTCCAGGCACCTTCAGGTCCTCAGATAAGCTCCCCCCCCCTCCTCCTCATCCTCCTCTTCCCTTCATCCTAGCTGACTCCCCCCTCTTGCTTGCTCCTTCACCACCCCCCCCCCCCCTCCTTTCTTGCTTGCCGGCCCCACCACCGGCCCCCCAACCTTGCTTTCTGGGCCCACCACCACCCCCCCCACCTTGCTTGCCGGGCCCACCACTTCCCCCCCTCCTCACTTGCCGGCCCCACCTCTGCCCCCCCTCCTTGCTTGCTGGCCCAACCACCCCTGCTGGCCCCCCCACCTTGCTCACCGGGCCCACCACTGCCCCCCCTCCTCACTTGCCGGCCCCACCTCTGCCCCCCCACCTTGCTTGCTGGCCCCACCACTGTTGCCAGGCCCACCACTGCCCCCCCTCCTCACTCACCAGTCCCACCCCTTCCCCCCCTCCTTGCTTGCCAGGCCCACCACCGCCCCCCCTCCTTGCTTGCTGGCCCCACCACCCCCGCCGGCCCCCAACTCAGCCCCCCCCTCCTCACTTGCCCGCTGGCCCCCTGGCCCCCCCACCTTGCTTTCCAGGCCCACCACCACCCCCCCCTCCTTGCTTGCCGGCCCCACCATCCCTGCTGGCCCCAACTCAGCCCCCCCGCCGGCCCCCCAGCCCCCCAACTTCAACCTTCCGGGTCCACCACCGCCCCCCCCTCCTTGCTTGCCGGCCCCACCTTGGCCCCCCCGCCTCCTTGCTTTCCCGCCAGCCCCACCTTGGCCCCCCCCTTCTTGCTTGCCCACCAGCGCCACCTTGGCCCCCCCTCTCAATTTCCATGGCTGGCCCCCCTCCCCCTTGCGCCAGCCCTGCCCCCCCCCCTTGGACGCACCCAACACCTGCCTGCCCGGCCAACCAACCCCCCCCCCCTCCCTGGTTCCTGGGCCCTTCCTACCTGGCCCCAGGCCCAACCCTCACCCAACGCAAAGGCCCGGCCCAAATCCCTCAGACCCCGGTATTTTTTTTTTCTTTTTTTTTTCTTTTTTTTTTTTTTTTGGGTGCTGATGTGATTTTTTTTTTTGGTACAGTATTTTTTTTTTTTTTTTTTTTTTGGTGATCACATTCCTTGTGAACTTGGGATCAAGTACAGGTTTGGTTTCATTTTTTTTGATCCAATCTTGTTTCACTGATAATGTCCATTTGACTGACTGTTTTTTTTTTGGTTTTTTTTTTCAATCCCTCAACCACTATTGGTGAATGTCCAACTCTTCTCCCACCCCCCTTAAAATGTTACACAAATAATCAAATCCCGTCTTGTTCCTCACCCCAATCTAAGTATAGGATTGGGAGGGAACAAGATTGAAGGAGATGGCTTGAAAAACACACAGAGAGGTGGGAAGAGTAGGGCTGCTTTCCAAAAGAGGATCTCTGAGTATTCCTTTTTACTTGCAGTTCCAACCAGGAAATTAAATGGAAAAATTATTGAAAACATGAATGAATATCAATTATCTAATTGCCAATTTGCTTTCCTTACCTGGGCTTTGGAATTGACTTCAAGCAAAAAGGTGTGGTCAAAATGGTTTGGGCAGCCAATAAGTACAAGCACTGTACTTTTCCTGCTGTGGAGACTGCCACTCATACAAGAATGGAAATGTCAATTCAAATCAAAAAAAACAACTAGAAACACTTGCAGGGACTTGGGGAGTGGGAAAATATACTCCAGGAAAAAAAATATAAATAAAAAGAAAAAATATTTTTTTATTGGTGGGGTTAAAAATAGTCTTAAGTATTGTTGTAATCAAAAATGATTTTTTTTTCTTTTTAAGTTATTCATCAAAGCAAACATATTTAAAAGCCCAGAATTTGATTAATCTTCTTGAGTTCATCTACTGTTCTACTGCTATCAATGTATGCTGCAGCCATTTACCACTTATCCAGGTTGTTTTTTACTCCTCAATCAACGCAGAAGTAGACGTGATTGGATCTGATTGTGTTTGAATATCCTCCTGGGAATTGGATGGGGGCCTCTCATAGGCTTCTTTGGGATCACCATTGCTAGTCTGAGCATCCCCAGCCAAGTCCTCAGCATCAAATGAATTTGATTGTTGGGCATCAAAAGCAGCTAGGGGGTGACGTTGGCCTTCTTTCCAAAGATTTCATCCATCTGAATATAAAAAGGACAAATGGAGTCCAACTTATCAACCACCAAGTTGATTCACTTGGCTTTGTCAGAGTTGGTGATGCCAAAGCCAGTGGAGATTGACATGGAGTGGACCTTTTGGTACTTGGCTCAATAATTCTTGAATTGCTCCCTCATCTTTTTGGATGACAGATCCAGCCTACCTTTTGTTTTATTCTTGAGTTCATTGGCCATCAGGAGATAACCATTTACCTTAGAGGATGGAGGTTGTCCAACGCGTGTTTCATTGTTGGATCCAAAGCAAGCATTTTAGTTGGAAAGAATTTTGAGCCAGTTTACCAGGATGATGTGATCAGCTCTCTTGAGCTGACTTGAGCCTTTGGAAGCTGATGGGGGAGGATTGTTGGATTTTGAGTTCCTGGGGGGTGTTTGCTTTGGTCCATTGGATTGTTTAGTGGACTTGCGGGGGGAGGATTTCTGAGGGGCCATTTAAAAATAGTAGGAGGGATGAAGGGATGAAGGGCTATGAGAGTGTTTAAGTGGTTAGATTGATGATGTTATGAGAGGATGAGATTGATGAAGCAAAGAGAATAGGAAGAGATGAGAGTGATGAAGGGAAAAGAGGGATAAAGCAATGAGAGTTAGGATGTGATGAAAGATATAAAGTGATGAGAGTGATAAAGTGATGAGGATAGTGATCCAATGAGAGTTAGCTGGATGTGATGAAAGAAATAAATGGATGAGAGGGAGGAAGTGATAAGGATAGTTATCTGATGAGAGTTAGCTGGATGTGATGAAAGAAATAAACGGATGAGAGTGATGAACTGATCAGGATAGTTATCCAATGAGAGTTAGCTGGATGTGATGAAAGCAATAAAGTGATGAGAGTGATGAAGTGATGAGGATAGTGATCCAATGAAATTTATCTGGATGTGATGAAAGCAATAAAGGGATGAGAGAGATGAACTGATCAGGATAGTGATCCAATGAGAGTTAGCAGGATGTGATGAAAGCAATAAATTGATGAGAGTGATGAAGTGATGAGGATAGTGATGAAGAGATGAAGAGCAATGAATCAATTTTTTTTCCAATGAGGTTGGAGTTAGAAGGAGTTGGGAAGCCAATGGTGGATGAAATGGCAAGGTGGTGGAAGCCTTTAAATACTTTATTTGAAAAAACCCAATTATTTCCAGGTAACTCTGACACGTCAAATGTGAAATAAGTGGGTCTTTTTGATTTTTAATGGCAGGTTTGCTTAACTCTGATACGCCCTGATGATGTTAACTCAAAACACTCAACATAATGATGTTCAAAATGTGATAACTATTCATATTAATAGAGCTTGTTAGCTGCACTAGAATTACAATTTATATGAAACCCAATGATGAAATGAATTCAAAGTCTATAATCTCTATAATCTTGAATACATTTGCAGTTGATCTTTTGGATGATCAACCCAAATAGAGGCTTTCTTAGAAGTACAGGAACACAGGTTTGCTACAATGTTTGGGATTGGAATCATTTCTCCCTCAAGTACTAATGGAACTCAGTGGTTATTGTTTACAAAGGAAATTAACATTGGATCTGATTGATCAGTAACATCATTTTTCATTGGAGTATAAGTATCACATGACTCCAATGAAATGAAACATATAGTTCTGGAATATTTGTCTGCCATGATTTGACCCATATCCAATTTTGCCAGCCATTTTTATGAGGGAATCTGTTCATTGATTTCTTTAAAATCAATTCTTTGTTTAATCTTTTCAACCTCCTTTGCACCACCAAGCATCTTAATGTAGCATGCTTTATGTTCCTCTAATTTTTCAATCATTTCCTTCCTAACTTTAAACCAACCATGTTCTTCATTACCAAGAGATTTAGCAATGACTATAAATCTGCAATTCTCATCTCCAATTGGATCCCAAACCTCACCCAAGAACTTATGGAATTTCTTGGGTATTTGATTGAGGTATCTCAAGTTTGGTTCCTCTCATGAAAACTAACTTAGTATTCATTTCTTCAATCAGATCAATTAAATGAATGCTCACCAAAGATCAGCTTCTGGTTGAGCTTTGCTTCACATTCTCTTCCTCTGAAGAGGATTCTGATTCCAAATTAAGTGATCCCAATTCACTTTCAGTCTCTTCCTCTGAACTATGAAACTCAGATTCATATTCTGCAAACTTTGACCAACAATTCATCATTAGTTAGTAACTAAGTTCATTAAACCAAAAAATGAACATATCCCAAAAGAAAAGACTTAAAATCTTTTGTCTTTTCTTATTTGGAGCCCTTCTAGTCCTTTTTTCCCCCTTGAGTTGTTTTTCAACATGCTCAAACCAAGATGGTTCTCACTGCGTATCTATTGATTTCTGCCTGCCCCTACTTTATTGTAAGACTTTAGGTTCAAGTCTTGGCTTCAATTGATATTTTGTAATCTTCTGAATGGTATACTTCAATAGGCCACTTTGCTCATGATCTGGAGATTCCAAGATCATTGCATTCACTTTTTCACATAACTGAGGAATGCTTAGCATTTCATTGACATTGCACTTGAAAAATTCAAAAGGATAAACCATTAGTGAATTAGGAATCATTAAAAAAAAAAGCATTAATCACATAGTGATTTGAACAATACAACTTGAAAAATCCAACTTAAGCCAACTTACAGAACTAGAACTGCAAGGGTCATAGTCCAACCTCCACTGAGGATGAACATCTTTGGTTACCACAGATCCTCTGAATGCTAGACGGTCACCTATTTGATGGGAACAGGGAAAACCATAGTCTTGGAATATGACTTTGTGCACACTTTGCCATCATGATCACGTTTGAACTTCTTGAATTGTTCCCTAATGAGCTGAATTGCCTCTAAAGAGAATTTGTAAGCCAATTGTAACAGTTCAGGTGGAAGAACTGTCCCTCATTTAATTCAAGAATATATAGTGATGCATGAACCAATTTAATTTGATTCAAAACTTTTCCATCAAGGCTTTTCCAAAAATCCAACATGTTTCTCAAAGAGTTTGCAAGGAATTGTTTGAGATTTGCATGGGCCCCTTCAACCCAAGATGTTGTTTTGTTTCCAAAATCTTGGTTTATACAAGTCCACGCTGTTACAAATTTCTCTTTGATAGGGAAAATGTTATTTTCCATATACTCAAGTACATCCTCATAGTCTTTCAAGAAACACTATACCAGTCAAAAGTTCAGAACCCAAAACTAGAGAGAATAAGAAGCAGTGATTTGGACCTACTCTGAGTTCCACATAATTGAACCCCGCCTCCTTCTTGGTCTTGGAGGCCCCATACTTTTCCCACAAAGTCATAAAGCTTTTCCATCCTTCAAAGTCATTAACAAAGCGTGCTTTACAGTTTGCTTGTATGTTTTTAGACAAGTGGAAAGTGCAACATTGTCTTGATGACTCAGGGAAACTAGATTCAATAGCACAAATCAGAGCTTTTTCACGGTCAGTCACAAAGACTTTTGGAAGTATCTCAGGATCATAAGCCAACTTGTTTATTGCATTTAAAGACCAACTGTAGAACTCAAACTTTTCTTTTTTTATAAAGACAAGAGCTTTTGTG